>WEDG01001154.1:0-64485 GCA_017591395.1 Schistocephalus solidus | reverse complement strand
GATAATAATATAATGACTACAGTGACACCAATAATGACTAAAGTGACACCAAAAAATGACTACAGCGAGACCGTGAAACGAGCAACCACTAACACAAAAGCCCATTACCCAAAAATCTAAACTCCAACACATCCGTGTCAAATCCTACAGATTCAGAAGGACATGAATGTAGTTCTCTTATCCCAAAAGCATTATGACGCACGCCGTTGCAAACAAAAAGCCCTATTTATAAAGAACAACGAGTAAGGTATACCCAAAATCCTAACTTATTAACATGCGGAAAAATAAACGTTTTTACAGTACCACCGAGGGCTACTCAAACTCAATGGCTTCGCATTAACCTGAAAACGTTATATTTTACCAAATAACATGGGATCTCACGACCATCTAACCAAATACCTTGGCACACAACCATTCCCAAGAGAAATCCCCCAATTAGACACAATTACCATCTAATCAATCCACCTCCGCCACTTAGACCTAACCCCTACACCCAAATCCCACCGTGCCGTCAACATTCTTCCCAGCAATCACTCCAATTCCCCGCTTTTGCCCACCAAACATGCAAAAACACCTTAGGGAATTGTTTTTTCACCACGGCCCATCATCTCCATATCCAATGCCCTAAGCATAGCTCTAGCAAGATCGATAGTTCGTAAAATGTCTCCAACTCCAAAACCTGTTAAGAAATTTATAACCCGGATATCATCTGCATCATTGAAACATGGGCAATTGAATTGATATCTAATGAGTCACTGTTTTACCGTAAACTACACCTACTTTAATCAGGACCGCTTAACTTAACGAGGGTGGAGGATATTTTATCTACATCAAAAAACTACACCTTAACAAAGTGCTCTTGATGTTCCTAATGAGTCTTTCACTGGAGAAGCTTGTTTTACCACAAAATATATTAATCAGAGGTCTCTACTCTCACCCTGAATAAGTAGTGATGATACTGACCTTAACTACTTAATGGACAATATATTAAACATAAACGGTGAATATAAGATAATAACGGGTGATTTAAATCGCCCACAAATTAACTGGATCGAGTACTCAGCCACAACCAAACATAACATACTGTTATCTTTCATTGCATATCACAACTGGACTCAAATATTCGATAAACCTACCCGAGGATACAACACACTCGACATTATTCTCACAAATGATATTTCGCCTATATGTGGGAATTTTTATAGCATAAGGTTTGATATTGATCACAAAACAATAATATCCATGCTCACACTGAACATCAAACCAGCACACGATTCTAACATTTGTCACATCAATCATCGAAAACTTGAGCAGGACTCAATGAACAGCTATATCAGATCACTAGACTGGAGTCAATCCCTTCTAACAACATCCCACATAAGCAATTAACCTTCTATACTCTACCCTAAACAGTATAAGAGATACTCTAGAAGCAGAATGCTTCCAGAGTAAAAAGCCAAAATACCAAATTTTCTCTCAACGCTATTAAAAATACTAAAGCAACACAACTACATGACCCCCGTGTTACTTACTTATCCACACTGCGACGAATTAAAGAAATCAATGACCTAGCTACAAAAATGGAAACAAAATAGCTCCTAGCTGCAGAACACCGTACGCTCGAGTCCGTAAGACAAACAGCCCAAAGCTTTCAAACGAAAATGAAAAATTACCAAAACTTAAGGCTTCAAATTAAGATCGTGGACTCAGGGCAAATAATAACAAATGACCACTAAATCGTGAATCTCTTTGTTCTATCCCGATGGGTGTGAAAGAGGAGAAGGCAAAACGAGATATCTGGAAAAAACATTTTATTCTGGGCCGGCAGAAGACAGCGGAATCCCTAGCTCATAAACTCGTTTATTTATTGAGTCCTGGGTGTTCTCAAACGTTCCGGTCAATGGCATGACAAAAGAGCATAGCGTTCTGGAACCTTCTGGCCTGCAACGTGGTTCACATTGATTGGTAGCATCTCACGCTAGGAACTCCTTGCGCAAACTTCTCGAAAGTTTGGGCTGAAAGCGTACGTCAGGGCTTCACGCGTTTTCGGTGAAGCGGCGCACATTGATTGGTTGCCTGGTTTTCTACGCGTTTTTTTAGCTGGCTTGGCCTGTTTCGGCGTGCGTCATCACGTGCCCTTTTCGCCTTGGGCCGCGACTCAACTGTGGTTCCCGTCTCAGTAACACCTCCCGCTTTTGAAAGGTGGGCACATTATCACATTTTCTTCGGGTCCATGATGAGTTTTTTTCGGCGGTTGTGTTTTTCTATGGCTCTTGTGGACGGAAGGTGGTGTTGGCCTTGTGTCTGCTTTGGGGGTGGGGACCCCAAAAGTGCCACAGAGCAAATTGAGAGCTATTTGGCCATCCGTGGTGAACCACCGTCTAATCTGGTTCGCATGTCATTTAATTATCCCCGTTGCCGTTTCCACCTCGAAGACAATGCCTCTCGACATTCTGACAGTGCCATATACCGACGGTTGCTCGCCAGGGTTGTAATTTCGGGCAAAAACCTCTTTTCCCTACCAAAAATAGCCTTTTGGCGGTTGGGAAACTCGAACCTCTGGTTTTAGGTCTGTAGTCGTACATAAGGTTGTCTGCCCAAAAAACTTTCGGCTGGTGTTTGACCACCAAGATCATTTATCGGGGTTGTTACATAGGCCAGATAGAAAGTGTTGAGGTAGTCCATTTTAACTCCTGTGTTCCAAATCTTTATCATAGCTCTCTTAAAGGTGTCAGCAAAACGTTCTGCTTGACCGTTCGATTGGGGGTGAAATGGCGGTGACGTCTTTTGTCTGATTCTTCATTACTGGCTCAAATGTCGGAACACTTAAGACGTAAACTAGGTGCCGTTATCCATCAAATCTCTGTAAGGATGTTATAACTGGAAATAAGTTCTTCCGTATTTTTGCTGTGACCTCGGCAATGGCTGCCACGACGTCAAAAGCTTATAGTCGCTTTGACCATGCGTCGACCAATACTGGAAACATTCGGTTAAAAAATGGTCCAGTGAAGTTCATATGGACTCTAGTCCACGGTATCATCACCTCCGGCCATGGCACAAGTATTACTTTTGGTGGGTTCTCAGCGTAACGTCCAAATGGGCCGCAACTTCGAACGAAAGATTCCACAGTGTTATCAATTCCTGGCCAAAATACGTACCTTCAGGCTAGTTGTTTCAAATGTGTCATACTCTGGTGCCCACCGTGAAGTTCACGTAAAACTTGTTGTTGCTCTTTGTCTCGAATCACCACTCTATTATCATACATTATACATTCTTCGGTAATTTACAACTGCTCCTTTCGGTTCCTGAAGGGCCTTAGAGCTGGTTGTACCTTATTTTCATTGGGCCAACCGTTCCGAATAAACTCATTTACCTGGCGTAATAGTGGGTCTGCTGTGGTGCTTGCCCTGAAATGTTCGGCTTTGAGATGCACCTGCCAGATAATGCCTCTGAAATCGTCGCCTTCTTGTATCAAAAAGCTTGCGATCACCACATCTTCCGGATTTTCTTTGCTTACGCTCAGTCAGGCTAAAGTACCTGAAGCCCCGAACTTCTTAGTGGGATCGTATTGAATTGTGAAGTCATAACTCAGGAGGGTGGTAATCCATCCTTGTATCCTCTTCGCAACGTACTGGGGCATGCCCCGATTTGTACAAAACAAACCCCCTAGTGGCTGATGGTCTATGACGGAGGACGAAACGTCTACTGTAAATGGACTGAAGAAATCTCTGTACTGCAAAGATGATTGCCAGTGCCTCTTTCTCTATTTGCTTGTAGTTGCTTTCTGCCTTTGTGAGTGCTTTCTTGACATTAATTTAGGGCAAGAGTGTTCCACCTGAACCCTTCTGAATAAGAATGCTGCGTAGCCCGTACTCATAGGCATCTGCCTGGACGATAGTATCTTTATCAGCTTCGAAATATTAGAGCACAGTTGACTCAGTAATCTTCTCCTTTATATTGTCGAATGCTTCCAGACAATCTGTTAACCAGTCAACTTGCGCATCTTTGTAAAGCCATTGGTTTAAAGGTGGCTTTAAGTTGTGCAGCCCTGCAATAAATGGTGAGTGGTAGCTGGCCAAGCCCATAAATGATTCTAGCTCGCGAACATTCTTTGGCACCTTCACATTCTTGAATGCTGCAACTCTCTCTGGATCTGGTGAGTGTCCTGCCTCGCTTACCACAAATCCCAAATAGTGGATTTCTTTTCGAAGGAACTTGCTCTTCTCCATGTTAATTTTCAGGTCATAATCAATCAAATTTTCTATGACCTTATCGAGTCTCTAAAGCACCTCCTCATCTGTACGACCGACTGCCAAAATGTCATCCAAGTAGGCGACGGTCCCAGGGGCATTTGTTAGCATGGTGTCCATAAGCTGTTGGAATATGCTGGGTGCCGTTTTGACGCCATAGTTGAGACGATTATATTTGAATAGACCTTTATGTGTATTAACTATCAACATCTCCTGCGCGGCCTCATCAACTGGTTACTGTAGATATGCCTCCAAAAGATCAATCCTTACAAAAACGTTTTCTCCATTCAACGTTGCAAGATGTGTTCCACAGTCGGCAGAGGGTAATGATAGTCTTCTAAAGCGTCATTCGACCCAGCTGAGTAATCTGTGCACAACCTTATTCTCTCGGTAGGCTTCTTAGGTGCCACTACCGGGGCTGCCCACGCTGAATAATTTGTGGAGCAGATAATGCAATTCTGCTGTAAGCGCTCCAGTTCTTCCTCAACCGCTGATTGTACTGCAAATGGAACGCGTCAACTCTGTCTGAATACTGGCTTCTTCCCTGGATTCATCTTCAAATTAAGTGTAGTTTTTTGGCACGTTCCGACTAACATCTCCATGTGTTCGGCATACGTTTTCCTCAGGTTCTCTTCAGTTATGTTTGCAGCATAGCATATCTCCTGAGATGGTCGACTCAACAGACCCAACTGTGAAATTGTCTTGTTGCCAAACCCATCGTTTATGGAATTCGAGACGTAAATGTCTGAGAGACAGGCCTTTGCATCGAAAACTAAAGTGGCCTGGAAAACACCCTTAAATTGCATTTGCGTATTCTTTGATGCCCAGGCACGGACGGCTGTTGGTTTCAGTTCAGGCGAACCAAGAGCCTCCCACAAATTTATTTATTTAGAATTTATTAAGAATTTATATTTGGTTAGCACCGGCAAGGCACTGTCTTAACAAACATAAGTAACGAAATAAAGTTATGACAATGTGTGCAGAAAAAGGGACAAATACTTAATAATGTAGGCAGAACTTGTCCTGCTAGGATAACAGTTAGCGATGTTTTGAAATTAATGATGAATAAGAAAAAAAAGTAGTGAAATAAACTCCTACATTAAAAATGGAGGCAGAGTTCAATAGGCCTTAATTTTCGAATAGAAGGTAGGAGAAAAAAACTGCTTAGGAAAAATGGTCAGGTGGTAGAGTAGGGTAATACTGCATTAGCATTTCAGAATTAGATAATGAAACTTCGAGATGGTTCGTTCTTGATAACTTAGGCGTATGAAACAAAATCTCTAGAAAATGCGTCAATGAACTTGAGGCCTCAGCATCTTAGGATCCAGAATTGAATTCTGATGATGGTAAGTATACAAAGAAACGTCAGCATTTTAGACTGTGGACAACCGAATGTGTACGTCCGAATGACTTCATCGTTTGGATGACTGGTGAGTTAAGAAGACATCATGGTTCATGGGGGACTCGAGGTAGCGAAAATATAGTTTCAGGAGGGTCACTTAAATTCCCGATTGTCCTTTCTCTGAGTCATTAAGGAAAGCTACTGGGGAAAGATGAGGGAAAAAAGGTTAATAGAATCAGTGTTATGATTAATGTGCAGTCTTCGCTTGAATGCAGATGGACTTGTTAATGACCTTATTTGAATTGGCAAATTATTCCAAAGAAAGCTGTACCTAGAAGCAAATAAGAGAGAGCGTTTACACGTAAAGGATGCAGGGGGAGGTATAAGTATTGCACAATTTCTTAGGCAATAAGGAAGACTAACGGGGGTAATTAAAGAAAGCTTGGGGAGAGTTGAGCTATTATTAGTCGGAAAAGGAGACAAAATGCTGCTTCCAGTCTCCTAACCCAAAGAAATTTTAGCTTCATTAGCTGGCATCTTGTTGAGTAGGAAGTAGTTAAAAGAGTCGGAAATAGGAGTTTTTTGTGAAATGTCTTTGAAATTTTCAATTTTTGAACGGCTAGATTCGTTCATTAAAACCGAAGAAAGGACAGCAAAAATTCAAGAATGGGAAGTACAAACATACGATAAAGTCTTAATTTAATTTCAGGAAGGTAGAAATTATAAAGAAATAAAGCCGCAAATCTAAGCAGATTTGGCCGTAATTCTATCGGCATGAGGCGAAAGATCTTTGATGAAGGAACATTCAGTCATAAAGCAACCTTTAATTAAAACAGGTTGCGGCAGCCTTACAGGCCCAAAACTCATGTAGCGACACTTAGAAGGTGAGAACTCCATTAGCCATGTGGAGCTCCAGGCCGAAAGAGCGTCTAAGTCCGAATAAATTTGTTCTAGGCATCGTTTGGTCGTAGAGTTAGAGAAGGAATACACGCATTTGAGGTTATCAGCATTATAGTAGATTTAGAATGTGTAAATATCGATGAAATATCCTTTATATACAGTAAGAACAACAAAGGACCTAATACGGTACCTTGAAGGACACCCACTCACAATCCGGGTAGCACTTGAGTATGAGGACCCTACTAAAACGTTTTGCTTTCGATCATTTAGGTATGATCTAATAAAGTCAGTAAGGGGACTACGAAATCCTATAGCTTCTAGTTTAGCTATAAGTCGTCTATAAGGCACTTTATCGAATGCCTTACTAAGATCAAGATAGATAACTACTACAGATTGATTATCATTACGAAGAGAGGTTAGAAGATTTAGAAAAGACATGTGTCAGGTTTCACAAGAGCGGTCCGGTAAAAGGTCGTGCTGGGAAAAAGTTGATAATTTGATTACTTATGCAAAAAAATCCGTGATTTGTTTTTGCAATAATTTTTTCGAAGAGTTTAGCAAGAGAGGGCGTTTTATGAACACCGCGATAATTATGAATGTCAGGTCGGGAACTAGATTTAAAAACTTGTATTATAATAGAAGTTTTCCAATAATCGGGGAAGAAACCATTTTCGAGAAATACTGAGAATAACTTGCTTAGTAAAAGTGGAAAATCCCTTAACTGTTTAATAAGTGAGTTTGGAATGTTATCAGTGCCAACCGAATGTGAATTTTTTAGGTGAGCTATTTCTTTTTTAATATGTGAAGGCGAGAAATTAATGATTGTTAGAAGTGAATTTGAATATGAAAGCAGAGGAATTGAGGGAGTGGGGCTTGTTTCAGTGGGAAATTGGTTGGCAAAAAACGAATTTAACAATTCTGTTAGGCCCAAACCCTCTGTTACGAATTTTTTGTTACGCTCGAGTTTGGGCGGAGTTACATTCAGACGCTAATCCGATGACCGAACATAGAAGATGTGAGCAGCAGATTTAGATGAATTAGCATCACTCTCGTGCGAGCCTTATTTTCGATGCTACTTCAAATATTCGTGCAATCCTTAAATGAACTGACTAAGAGCTTTTAGATGAATCTTAAAGTTGCTCTCGTAATGTTTTATGTCTGTTTTGGAGAAAATGTGGAACAGTAGAAGAAGCTGTATTTGAATTTAAAAACTTAAACGGGATTAAAGCCTGAATTTTTTCTGTGAGGCTCTGCAATAGCTCATGGAAAAAGTTTGGATCGTTGATTGAAATATGCTATGGCAATCTAGAGTGCTTACGAAATTATTTATTAATTCATGGTTTGTGTTAGTAAAGTCAAGGTTATTGCATTTAACCTCAGTCTTCGTAAGAAGTGGGACTGGAAAACAACAGTGAATTATGGCGAGATCACTTGTGAATAGATCACGATGAAAATTCATAAAGAGAGGGTAAACATCATTTGTAAAAATTAAATCTAAAATGTTGTCATTTCTAGTAACTGATCTGGCCATTTAGGACATGTTTGTCTGGCAGATTTAAAGCACCTACGATTATTTTGACATCAAATTGAGTCTCGGCAAGTTTTTCAAATAGTTAACAGAGCTCGCTTTCATTGCCAGAATAACACGGAGGATTCTAGACACAGCCAATTACCGCTTTTTTATTGTGAGGGAGGGTGACTGAAGCAAACCGTTCATTTCCAGAAAAGGACGAAAGGCTCAGCTGAAAAGGGAAATTTACAAAGAATGACTAAATATAAAGGAGGCAACCACCACCACGTTTTTCAGCGCGGTCTTGTGGGTATAAAATGAAATTATCTATAGCAAGCTTGCAGTCAGAAATATGAGAGTGAGCCCAGGATTCAGTGATGCACAGCACATGGGGAGCAAGCTCAAAGGCTACTGTTCTAAACTCAGCCATCTTATTAACAACTGATCTCGAATTGAGTGAAACTTTTAGCTGAGCGTATTCCTGAGCTGCAGGTTACGCCTAAATTTATAAAAAGGAACATTTGGTAGTGGAGAGCTTGAGAGAAGAGACGAAAGGTGGAAACAAAATTGCTCTGGTCTGCAATTTGTCGAAATGTTACTGTTAAGAGAACTGAGATTATTGTACAACGGCATATTTGGATGAAAAACATGGAAGGGAGGGCTATATTGTGGCGTATGAAATATAGGGGGTGGCATAGAAATGAGATTTTTAGGGAAGATAGCATAAATTGGCGGAAAACGTGCATTTGGATAATAAATAATTTCGAAAAACTGGTAACATAATTAGAAGGGTTAATTATTTGGGGATCTCGGACACATTTTGGGTTGGGAAAGATGCTAACGTTTGCGGTCCCATCTGTTGTAGATGCTGAGGGGTTAGCAGGTTTCCCATCGGTAAGGACATTACTGATTTTAATGCCTGGCTTAGCCAATGATTCAGATTTACTGGGAGTTTTCTTATGTTTACTAAATTTGGCAGCTATAGCAGGCATAGTTTGCTTTGGGAGGAGAAAGAAGTGGCGTTGACACGATTTCACTCGAACCAGGAACAAAGTTAACGGGTGAAGATTCAGCTGGAATCGAAATTCCTGTCGATCCGGAGGGCCGTGGGCTTGCATTAGCTACAGGACAAACCTCTGAGATAACTTTTGATATTGAAGGTGTAGACTAAGGCTTCTCGTTTGCTAATGGGGGTAAAACCCGAAGTTCCATTGGGGTTGTATTCCTTCAGATAAACAGCTGGTTTTTTTTCAAATATTGAGCTGAGTGCTCATGCTTAGAGAAAATAAGATCCCTTTAAATCGTTGTAAAACGTTTGACCAGAATTGGCGGTCTTTTGCTATGGAAAAGAAAACCATTTATCTTCAGCGACCTTAAAGTTAAAGCTGTTGAGTAATGGCAATGAAATGCGACGTCCAGGGAGATTTTACTTTTAGGGACATTTTTAAAAGAAAATTGAAACTTCTCTTATGTCGGTCATATGGCTTAGTACTAACCATGTTTATAGAAGGCTCAAGTTTCTCGCATTGTTCAGAAGTGAGTGAAGACAACTTAATGTCAAAAATGGTACCAAGGATCGTGAATAGTGAACCATATTTAGAAATGAAAGTATTAAAATTTTCCAGGGTGTCAAGGTCAAATTTCTTCATTCTTACGGTTGGTTGCTCAAGTGGAAGTTTTACGCTAAGAGGATGTTTGTGTCTAAGCGCTGACTGGGGTTTTATATTGATTTTAAAATAAAACTATTTTTCAACTAGATAATACAAAAGGAAATTGTCGCTAGTGACGTTTTGCGGAATAAAAGATGAAATATTTGAAATATATGTTTTAAGCAAAGCACCGCAAGCAAACATCTCCAAGGTAACGAGTTTAAAATGAAAATAGAATTAGCGAGGAGGCTATGCAGGATGAAAACTTATGTCAAATGGTATACCAGCTACTGCAAATTATTTTTCGCTGGAAATAAGGTAAACTTACAAATTTGCAACTTTATTTCTAGAATTAACCTTCAGATTCCGTCCTTTTTACGTAAATCTGCGAGAGCTTTAATGAGGCTAGGTAGGGTGTACAAATACCTAGGTATAGCTAGGTACAATTTACATCTTTTTATCTTTCTTATTTACCTGAATCTTTATGATCCCTTGTTTTAATGTGCTAAATAAAAAAACAACAGCCAGCTTCAACCGGCATGTTGGACGTCTTCTGTTTTCGCTGCTGCATGTCACCGCTGCAATCTTGATTGTACTGATCTCTCTTAATTACTTGCAGTGAATTGCAACGATTGATCTTCCTTTCTCGATTGCATTCTACTGATCGCCGTCTCAATTGAACTCCTGGCTCTGCTCTTCATTATTGATGTATAGCTTTCTGGATCTAGCTCAGAGTTCATTATAATCCTCAACAACACTCGCTATCTAGAAGCTGCGTTTTTTCGTGAGTCTGCATTCTAACAATCCTCTGACATTTTTGCCGTCCTTTTGTCGTTTGTAGTTTAGACACAATTCTCCACTTAGCGTTAATTTATTTTTTACACCTCGGTTCTTAGCAGTTTCGACCCTCGTCTACACTACAAGGGTGAAAAATTTTTAAACCGTCTATTTCTCCATATTGCAAATTGCAATAACTGCAGGTTTGTGCAGTTGATAATAAGGTCGAAATGCAAAAAATTCTCAATAATTAAGCCAATATTTTCTACAGGAAACGAAAAAATCGGTTTAAAATTCGAGAATTCACTTATCTATGAATTTGAACCAACCGCCTTCGATCTTGACCTTGACCTTGCTGTCAAATGATTATTGTGAGGTCTGAAGCCGTGTCGACCTGCAGCCGAGCGGGTTCGCCATAAATACTGACCGGCAGGTAGTTTCTGTCTTCGCAACTTAGTCCCTAGGAATCGCGCTGTGCAATAGCATTAAATCTCTTTCCTGGACTTGACTGTTTTGAATGATATTATGTCACTTTGTGACGAACCCGCGAACACTTATTACAACTTCTCAAGCAATGTGGAAAATTTGACACAAAATTCCATCCGCCACACTGTCAGCAAACTGTCTTTGGTTTCCTTGCAAAACTAGTATTCTCCTTCGGTTTGCTCGCTTTCGTTTTAAAAACACGCACAGTTTAACTGTTTACGTTAGCAAACAAGAAGCCTTCGTCTACACCTTCAATATCAAAAGTTCTCTCAGAGGTTTGTCCTGTAGCTAAGGAAAGCCCACGGCCCTCCGGATCGACAGGAATTTCAATTCCAGCTGAATCTTCACCCGTTAACCTTGTTCCTGGTTTGAGTGAAATTGTGTCAAAGCCACTTCTTTCTCATCCCAAGCAAACTATGCCTGCTATAGCTGCCAAATCTACTAAACCTAAGCAAACTCCTAGTAAATCTGAATCATTGGCTAATCCAGGCATTAAAATCAGTAATGTCATTATCGATGGGAAACCTGCTAACCCCTGAGCATCTACAACAGCTGCGAACGCTAATGTTAGCATCCTTTCCCAACCCAAAATGTGGTCCGAAATCCCCAAATAATTAACGCTTCTAATTATGTTACCAGTTTTTTTCGAAATCATTTATTCCTTTTTTTCAAAATGCACGTTTTTCCGCCAATTTATGCTAACTTCCCTCAAAAATCTCATTTCTATACCACCCCCCTATCTTTCCAAATGCCACAATATAGCCTTCCTTTACAAGGTTTTCATCCAAATATGCCGTTGCACAATAATCTCAGTTCTCTTAACAGTAACATTTCGACAAATTGTAGACCAGAGCAATTTTGTTTCCCACCTTTCGTTTCTTCTTTCCAGTTTTCTTCTATGCCACCAAATTATCCTTTTTTATAAATACTGATAAGCGTAACCTGCATCTCAGGAATACGCTCAGCTTAGTTTCACTTAATGCGAGATCAGTTGTAAATAAGATGGCCGAACTTAGAACAGTAGACTTTTGAGCTTGATCCAGATGTGCTGTGCATTACTGAGTCCTGGGCTCACTCTCTTATTTCTGATTCAACGCTTGCTATAGATAATTTCAATTTGTACCGACAAGACCGCGCTGAAAAACGTGGCGGTGGTTGCCTCCCTTTATATTAAGTCATCCTTTGTACATTTCCATTTTCAGCTGAGCATTTCATCCTTTTTATGGAAATGTATGCTTTGCTTCAGTCATCCTCCCTTACAATAAAAAAAGCGTTAATTGGCTGTGTCTATAATCCTCCGTGTTATTCTGGCAATGAAAGCGAGCTCTGTGAACTATTTGAAAAAAGTTGCAGACACTCAATTTGATGTCAAAAATAATCGTAGGCGATTTCAATCTGCCAGACATTGACTGGCAGGAAAATTCCTCTCCGCCTAAACATCAGAAATTGGTCGATACTATTAACTTTTCAAACATGTCCCAACTGGTCAGATCAGTTACTAGGAAATGAAAACATTTTAGATTTAATTTTTACAAATGATGTCCACCCTCTCTTTATGAATTTTTCATCATGATCTTTTTCACAAGTGATCACGCAATAATTCACTGTTGTTTTCCAGTCCCCCTTCTTACGAAGCCTGAGGTTAAATGCAATAACCTCGACTTTGCTAACACGAACCATGAAATGATAAATAATTTCGTAAGCACTCTAGATTGGCATAGCATATTCGCAATCAACGATCCAAACTTTTTCCGTGAGCTATTGCAGAGCCTCACAGAACAAATCCAGGCTTTTAATCCCGTTTAAGACTTTGAATTCAAATACAGCTTCTTCTTCTGCTCCGCATTTTTCTCCAGAACAGACTTAAAAATTACGAAAACAACTTAAAGATTCATCTAAAAGCTCTTTGTCAGTTCATTTAAGGATTGCACAAATATTTGAATTAGCATCGAAAATTAGGCTCGCGAGAGATAAGCGTAGGGAGTCTCGGGCACTAAGTGATGCCAATTCATCCAAATCTGTTGCTCTTATCTTCCATGTTCGGTCATCGGCTAAGCGTCTGAATGTAACTCCGCCCTTACTCGACAGTAAAAAAATTTTTACAGACGATTTGGGCAAATCAGAGTTGTTAAATCTGTTTTTGCCAACCACTATACCACTGAAACTAGCCCCACTCCCACAATTCTGCTTTTCAAATTCGCTTCTATCAACCATTAATTTCTCGCCTTCATGTATTCAAAAAGGAAATAGCTCACCTAAAAATTTCACATTCGGTTGGAACTGATAACATTCCAAACTCACTTATTAAACAGTTAAGGGATTTTCCACCCTTAATAAGCAAGTTATTCTCCGTATTTCTCGAAAATGGTTTCTTCCCCGATTTCTGGAAAACGTCTATTATAATACCAGTTTTAAATCTGGTTCCCGCTCGGACATTCATAACTATCGCGGTGTTCATAAAACGCCCTCTTGCTACACTCTTCGAAAAACTAATTGCAAAACAAATCACAGATTTTTTCATAAGCAATCAAATTATCAAATTTTTCCCAACACGACTTCTTACCGGACCGCTCTTGTGAAACCTGCCATCATGTCTTTTCTAAATCTACTAACACTCTCTTCGTTATGATCATCTCTCTGTGGTAGTTATCTATTTTGATCTTTAGTAAGGCATTCGATAAAGTGCCTCATAAAACGACTTCTAGCTAAACTAGAAGCTATAGGATTCCGTAGTCCCCTTTACTGACTTTATTAGATCATACCTAAATGATCGAAAGCAAAATGTTTTAGTAGGGTCCTCATACTCAAGTGCTACCCCGATTGTGAGTGGTGTTTTTCAAGGTACCGTATCAGGTCCTTTGTTGTTCTTACTGTATATAAAGGATATTTCATCGATAGTTAAACATTCTCAATCATTTATTTATGCTGATGACCTCAAATGCGTGTATTCCTTCTCTAACTCTACGACCGAACGGTGCCTAGAACAAATTCATTCAGACTTAGACGCTCTTTCGGCCTGGAGCTCCACATGGCTAATGGAGTTCTCACCTACTAAGTGTCGCTACATGAGTTTTGGGGCCTGTAAGGCTGCCGCAACCTCTTATTTTTGAAGGTTGCCCTATGATTGAATGTTCATCCATCAAGGACTTGGGCTTAAGCTACACCAATAAATTAGATCTTTCGCCTCATGCCGATATAATTACGGCCAAAGCTGCTTAGATTTGCGGCTTTATTTCTTTTTTTTTCTACCTTCCTGAAATTAAATTGAGACTTTATCGTATGTTTGTACTTCCCATTCCTGAATTTTGCTGTCCTTTCTTCGGTTTAATGAACGAATCTAGCCGTTCAAAAATTTGAAAAATGTCCAAAGACATTTCACAAAAAACTCCTATTTCCGACTCTTTCAACTACTTCCTACTCGACAAGATGCCAGCTAATGAAGCTAAAATTTCTTTTGGGTCAGGAGACTTGAAGCAGGCTTTTGTCTCCCTTTTCCGACTAAATAATAATTCAACTCTGCCCAAGCTTTCATTACTCCCTGTTAGTCTTCCTTATAACCTAAGAAATATCTGCACTTATTTTACCTCCCCTGCATCCTCCACGTGTAAACGCTCTCTCTTCTTTGCTTCTAGGTATAGTTTTCTTTGGAATAACTTGCCAATTGAAATAAGGTCGATAACTATTCTATCTGCATTCAAGCGAAGACTGCACATTTATCTTAACACTGATTCTATTAACCTTTTTATTTTCCTCATCTTTTTCCTAGTAGCTTTCCCATGACTCGGAGAAAGAGACCATCGGGAATTTAAATGACCCTCTTGAAACTATATTTTCGCTATCTCGGGTCGCCCATAAACTATGATGTCTCCTTATATCACCAGTCATCCAAACAATGAAGTCATTCGGATGTACACATTCGGTGGTCCACAGTTTAAAATGCTACCGTTTCTTTGGATATTAACCATCATCAGAATTCAATTCTGGATCCTAAGATGCTGAGGACTTAAGTTCATTGACGCATTTTCGTGAGATTTTGTTTCATACGCCTAAGTGATTAAGAACGAATCACCTCGACATTTCTCTTATCTCATTCTGAAAATGCTACTATCGTATTACCCTTCTCTACCATCTGACCATTTTTCCTAAGCAGTTTTTCTCATACTCTTCTATTAAAAAAATGAAGGCTTATTGAACTCTGCCTCCATTTTATGGTAGGAGCTCATTGCCTATTTTTTCTAGTTCACCATTAATTTTAAAACATCGCTAACTGTTGACATAGCAGGAAAAGTTATGTATTTGTACATTTTATCTGCACACATTGTCATAAGTTTATTTCGTTACTAATGTTTGCTTAGATAGTGCCTTGCCGGTGCTTACCAAATATAAATTCCAAATTCCAAATTACCGATCAGCCTAGTGGCGTTTTTGATATTCATCATCCGGACACACTCCTCTGCTAGTTGTTGCACCGTCATCTCGGCTTTCTGATCTAGCTGAGCGAGCAATCGTGTGCGGACGTCAGCGTCCTCCGGCATAGTTAGTGATTTAATGAAATGCAGGGCCTTTACTTGCTGACTAATGGTCTGTTCTAGGTCTGCTTGATGATAGACATCATTCAAGTGGCCATCTAGGTCAAAATAGTCTTCCTTAGGCCGCCTTTCTATGTTAAAACACTCGTAGTGTCGATTGAATAGACCTCGAGAAACCTATCAACGATTTCAAATTCTTAACCCTTTCCTCAAATGAAATATCTACCGGCTTCTTTGGCAAAATGAACTTAACGCAACGCTCATGTTCCCGCTGGCCTAGCTTCCAAAGCAGGACTTCCACCTTCTCATTATCCTCCAAATTTGAGCCTTCCTCTTTAAATATAAGTGCATATTTACGATAACAAACTTCAAAATTGACGCCACCGTCGGGATCCTAAGTTAATTATTTGATATAGTCTTCAAGATTTTGTCGTTTGTTCTTCACAGCCGACGTCCAACCATTTTGCATTTCTGAAAGCAGAGCCGCAAAACTGGCCCGTTGTGCGTCGAGTAACTGTGGCATTTGTTCTGCTGTAATCATAAGTTCGAACATCTGCGTAGCTTGTTTTTTTTATCCCGACGGGTGTAATACAGGAGAAGGCAAAACGAGCTCTCTGGAAAAACCATTTTATTCTGTGCCGGCAGAAGACAGCGGAATCCCAAGCTCATAAAAATCTCGTTTATTCATTAAGCCCTGGGTGGTCTCAAACGTTTCCGTTCAATGGCGTGACAATACAAGAGAACGTTCTGGAACCTTTCTGGCCTGCAACGTTGTTCAAATTGATTGGTAGCATCTCACACTAGGAACTCCTCGCGGAAACTTCTCGAAAGCTTGGGTTACACGCGTGCGTTAATGCAGTGGAGCACACTGATTAATTGCCTGGTTTCTACGCGTTTTTCTCAGCCGGCTTGGTCTGTTTCGGCGTGCGTCATCACGTGCCCTTTTTTCGCCTTTGGGCCGCGACTCACCTGCGGCTCCCGTCTACGTTACACTTTTTCAACAAAAACTTCTCCACAAACTATACAGTAGAAGGTTAACCTATCCCATAACCAACCGGACTAGCCACCTCTACCATTAACGAGATCAATTTTAGTGAAGAAACAATCAAATAGCTATCCGACCACTGCTCTAGTCTCCCTCCTATGGGATCAATAAAATTCGTCCATGTATAATTAGCCATATGATATATGCCCAATATTCCTCGCTAAACTATTCTCGTTTCTTCAAGCAAATGTAATTTTCCAGACATCTGGACATATTCCATCATTGAACCAATCCATAACAACCGTAACCGATCTTATATTGAAAGCTATCGGACACTTAAAATAATTTCAATAGCAATTATTGACAAAGCAGCATAAACTTCCCATTATCATACATTTCCGTTTTTCGTACCTTATCGTAGCCAAGAGTTAACCTTTCTAAGGAAGAAATACCTTCATCAATAAATACCAAGGAACCTTCACTAAATTAAGTTCCAGCAATCATCCCAACAGTAACGATGAAGTGAGCAAAATTACTAAACTTTGAGGGTATTCATCCTCAATAAAGCTTTCAGAGAATCCTAGTTTATTTATTATTTTCTGATCGAGATCAGTCAATAACCAATCTCATATTATCAAACACAATATAATGACTGGCTGCTAGCATTGGAATTTTTTGCAGTTAAACTACTCAGGCCCATAACCCATTTCTACCTTTTTTAGAGATCAGTTCAACTAAGCCGAACTAATCGCCGAACCACACCAGAACGGTGCGCTTGGGGGTACTCGCATCTAATTGGATGTAATAGTAAATAGAAAGCCCGCAAGCAACTCTACCCCTAGTCGAATCAGCACTCGTGAATCCGTAAACGAAAGGCTATACTTGACCGAAAATTCGTAACACGAAACATTAATTTCTATATTTAAAAGTTATTTATTTTAATATTTTGCTATAACTGTGCCTTTAAAAACAGGTTTTTTTAAGAAGCTTCGTGGAGATCTGCAGTTATCCATGAACGTCAACATCTATAAACGGCTGCGTTGTTCTTGAATATTCTTCATAACGTTTATAGTTTTTAAAAAGCGTTTTTGGAACAAGTAGGCGCATTTTTGCTCATATTGCTTTAATTAGTCACCATACTCCAAACCCAGCTTGAAGTTTTCGCTATACGCTCAAAAAGAGAACATACGTTTACGCAATGTTTTTAACATTCATGGACCCAAAGCAATAATTTGCTAGCAGCATAACCCGTAATGACAGTTCCTTTAAAAGAAAGCCTGCTGAGCTGTTTTTCGGCATCCACGACTGGCCTTCAATCAGTTTACACTTACAAACAAGGACAATCGAAGCCCGCATAAAGTGAAATGGCAGCCAAATCCGTCGGCTAAGAGAAGGAGTCTTGTATTGGATGTTCTTATTTTTTACTGAAATTTCAAACACTGGAACATGAGCTTGCAGACTTATGGAAGCTCTTGCAAGAGAACAATGCTCAACAAAATATGGTTAGCAATACTACAGTTAAAAAGACAGGGACCTGAGATGAGAAGAGCGCCCGAGGAGATGAGGATCGACCGCCATTAAGGTCAAGCGACCACAATACCCTGTGCTTCAAGTACTCACTGTGTTCCAAAACAAATTTACCCGTTACTTGGGAAAGAAACATTTGAAAGGGGGACTACTCACTTATGAGAAGACAAATAACAGAGATATAAATAAATAAATTGTATATTTAAGGCACAGAGAGCCGCGTCATTTCAAACTTAGTATCACGGTATAAATAAATACAATGTGGATAATTGCTGCACTATGTGAGCAGCCATATTAACAGCAGAAAGGAACAATATGGTAGGCATGTCCGATTCAGAACGATTCACATTTTAAAAACAAAAGTCAACAAACTTTGACATATACGGCGAATTAGAAAAGAAGCAGTAAAAACCTCCTACGGTTAAATCGGAGACGGAGGTCGGCGAGCCACCAATTAAAAAAAAACTAGGAGAAAAAACTGCTTCACTAAAATATTATTAGCTAGATGCGATGGGATGGTACTGTGATGTTGCTGACAACGTATGAGGGTTCGGAACGCTCCTTGTCGATTGAGAGATAATAAAGCAACTAGAGATGAGACCTTGCCGACTGCATAGTCCACCAATCAAAGAGGCAAAACCATCAGAACCCGCCTTGATCATCAACTGAACCTGGAGACTATCGTCGGGGTTGCAAAATCGGAGCAAAGTATCAAGGTTGTCAAAGAGTTGGCGATGCTTGTTTTAAAAGGGGGCGAAAATTGAATGCAAGGATTGACTCTGCAGAGATGATGAAAATATAGTAGAGACCAATATAATATCAAGGGAGCTGCCTCAAATACCAGGAGGACCCTTTTCAAAATCCAAAAGTTGCAAGTTTGGGAAGGAAACAGACAATAAGGACTTAATATCTTCCAAAGTTAAATGTTTGCGTAATTTGTTTTGAAAATAGCTGATGTGGACGAGAACGTAATTTGCAGTGGAAGATTATTCCAGATGTAAGCATATTTGGAGGCAAAAAACTGAGAAAGATTAGTTGTGGAGCTAAGGGGTGGTGAAATGATCATGGAGGAATTACGAGTGGCATAGGGTCGATCTACCTGAGCGAGAGCGTTGATTCGTGGGAGATTTGGGCTAGAGTAAAATGCGAAAACAGGAAGCAGAGACCGGCTTCGAGTCTTCTAACCCACAGAAGTTTAATGTTTGCTAACTGGCATCAATCCGTATAAGAGATACTGGATTCAGGAAGAGAAAATAGTCTTCGAGTAAAACCCTTTAAACTTTTTCAATCTTACTGCTATCAGAGGCGTTCATCAGCCCAAAGAGGGGACAGCAGTATTCTATGATAGGAAGAACAAACATGCGGTACAGGTTTAACTTTATTTCCGGAAGGAAAAAATTATGTGATATAAAACCACATATCTGTGCAGCCTTTGCAGAAATTCGATTTGCATGAGGCGATAATGTTAGCTGGAAAACAGAACTACATGGTGGAACCAATAAAGACTGGATGACATTGAGCTTGTTATCGAAAAGGATTGTTTACCTCAACTGTCCTCTCAGGAGAAAGACAACCACAAACCACCCAAAATGGATAAATTCCAACTTGGAGGCCTCTTTCAAAAAAAGAAATCGCATCTGGAGGCGTTACAGACAAACCGGCTCCAATGCTCAATTACGGGAATATAAGCAGCAACGCAACGTTTGTAAATGTGAGGCTTCTAAGCTGTGGAGGAAGTTTGAACTAAATATACTGCAAAAATCGTTGGAACACCGCAAAATGCTATATGGCTACATACGGAGTACAAAGAGAATTCAGGAAATGATTCCTGCCCTTAGGTCTGCAGAGGGAAAACTGGAGACCGACGATCAGGTTAGAGCATCCCTTCTTTCAAAATTCTTTCATACCATCTTCACCCGAGAGCCTAATAATTTTGCTGCTATTCCACCAGAGTGTCAATCAATGTGTACCCCTCATTTTCCTTCCTCATCCACCTATTCCTCATCCACAACAGAAGACCTAGACCTAGACTTTTCACCGACCATAGTTAGAACTAAATTACTTCGTATAAAGCCTACCAAGTCGCTTGGGCCGCATAGACTTCCTGCAAAACAACTTAGAGAACTTGCTGATGAACTGTGTTTACCACTGTCCATCATATTCCAAAAGTCCTTTGAAGAAAGCAAACTCCCGGAAGAATGGAAGTGCGCATTCATCACCCCGATCTATAAAGGAGGTTCACGACTGGACTGTGATAATAACCACCCTGTCAGTTTAACTTACATAGCATGTAAAATACTGGAGCGTATTATCAAAAGCCATTTAATGCGCTATCTGGAAAACAACCAAATCCTATGTTATGTCCAACACGGCTTCCGTACAGGACGCTCCTGTCTCACGAGTGCCCTTCAGTCGCACGAGAAATGAATCAAGGCCACAGATAAGGGTCATCTAGTAGATGTTGTATTTTGTGACTTCAAGGAGGCGTTTGATAGTGTACCACACGGGCTTCTTTTTACAGAAGATTTGGAACGTCGGAATTTGAGGAAAACTTTTTCATTTGACTCCAAGAGTTTCTTTGTCGTCAGAGTACAGAGAGTTGTTGTTGGAAAATCTAGCTCGGAATGGGCAAACATCGAAAGTGGTGTTCCACAGGGTTCTGTTTTGGGCTCCCTACTCCTCCTAATCTACGTTAACGACTGTCTCAATGACCTAGATTGTGAAGTTGTCATGTTCGCAGATGACATAAAAATATGAACTGAAGTCAGCAGTGCTGATGTCGCAAAAGGGTTACAGTCAAATATCGACAAACTAAGTGCCTGGTCGGCTAGGTAGCTGCTTAAGTTTAATGTATCCAAGTACGTGATCCTACACATAAGCAACGGTTGAAAAGTATCTCTGAAACACCAGTAATTTTATAATGGCACTGCATTAAAAGACGTAGAAACACACAAAGATCTGGGCATGTGGACAAATGCAAATTTGATGCCCTCAGAACACTGTAAGAAAGCCGTACAGAAGGCAACATGTACACGTGCGTTTAAAATATTCCCCCCTGATCTCTGCGGAAAAGTATATGGCATCGTCGTGAGATTACACTTAGATTATGGAATACCAGCCTGGACACCGTGGATTAAGACAAATGTTGACCTCCTCGAACAGGTGCATCGGAGAGCAACGAAGATTTAGAATACAGAATTTATATTTGGTAAGCACCGGAAGGCACTGTCTAAGCAAACGTTAGTAACGAAATAAAGTTATGACAATTTGTGCAGATAAAATGTACAAAATACATAACTTGTCCTGCTATGTCAACAGTTAGCAATGTTTTAAAAATTAGTGGTGAACTAGAAATAAATAGGGCAGTGAAAAACTCCCTACCATAAAAATGGAGGCAGAGTTCAGTAGGCCTTCATTTTTGAATAGAAGGTATGAGACTGCTTAGCAAAAATCGTCAGTGGTAGAGTAGGGTAGGTAATACTCAAGTAGCAGTTCATAATGAGATATTGAAACGTCGAGGTGATTTCGTTCTTGATCAATTAGGCGTATGAAACAAAAATCTCACGAAAAATGCGTCAATGAACTTTGAAGTCTTCAGCATCTTAGGACCCATAATTGAATTCTGATGATTGTTAGTATCCAAAAGAAACGGTAGCATTTTAGACTGTGGACCACTGAATGTGAACGTCCGAATGACGTCATCGTTTGGAGTGACTGGTGATATAAAGGAGACATCATAGTTCATGGGCGACTCGAGGTAGTGAAAAATATAGTTTCAAGAGGGTCACTTAAATTCCTATGGTCCTTTCTCTGATTAATGGGGAAAAGCTACTGGGAAAAAGATGAGGAAAATAAAAAGGTTAATAGAATCAGTGTTAAGATAAATGTGCAGTCTTTGCTTGAATGCAGATAGACTATTTAACGACCTACTTCAATTGGCAAGTTATTCCAAAGAAAACTATACCTAGAAGCAAAGAAGAGAGAGCGTTTACACGTGGAGGATGCAGGGGGATGTATAATTAGTGCAGAATTTCTTAGGTTATAAGGAAGACTAACGGGGGTAATGACAGGAAAGCTTGGGGAGAGTTGAACTATTATTAAGTCGGAAAAAGGAGACAAAAGCCTGCTTCCAAGTCTCCTGACCCAAAAGAAATTTTAAGCTTCATTAGATGGCATATTGTTGAGAAGGAAGTAGTTGAAAGAGTCGGAAATAGGAGTTTTTTTGTGAAATGTCTTTGGACATTTTCAATTTTTGAACGGCTAGATTCGTTCATTAAACCAAAGAAAGGACAGCAAAATTCAAGAATCGGAAGAACAAACATACGATAAAGTCTTAATTTAATTTCAGGAAGGTAGAAAGTAAAAGAAATAAAGCCGCAAATATAAGCAGATTTAGCCGTAATTCTATCGGCATGAGGCGAAAGATCTAATTTATTGGTGGAGGAACATTCAATCATAGGGCAACCTTCAAAAATAAGAGGTTGTGGCAGCCTTACAGGCCCAAAACTCATGTAGCGACACTTAGTAGGTGAGAACTCCATTAGCCATGTGGAGCTCTAGGCCGAAAGAGCGTCTAAGTCTGAATGAATTTGTTCTAGGCACCGTTCGGTCGTAGAGTTAGAGAAGGAATGCACGCATTTGAGGTCATCATAAATTTATCATTGAGGACAATACCACTAAAACTGCACGTTTGTTCTTGGTTTTTGATCATCTAGAAAATTTCTTCGGCCAATATTCCTCATAAAACGGACGCAACTCAGAATTTTTTATCAGCTTAGTCAAGATGACTACGCAGGCTCTAAATAAACACCAACAACCACTCACTAAAACAACATTTCATAACTTCGTGAAGATCTACAGTTATCCAGGACCTTTGAAATCTATAAACGGCTGAGTTGTTCTTTAATATTCTTCCTATCGTTTATAGTTTATTTAAAGCGTTGTTGAAAAAGTAGGCACATTTTTGCTCATATTGCTTTAATTAGTCGCCATATTCCAAACCCAGTTGGAATTTTTCGGTATACGCTCAAAAGAGAATAAACGTTTACGCAATGTTTTTAACATTTATGGACCCAAAGCAATTGTTTGCTTGTAGCAAAACCTGTAATGGCACTTCCTTTAAAGAAAAGCCTGTTGATCTGACTCTGGCATTACGAATGTCCCTCAATCAAATTATACTTACAAACAAGGACAATTGAAGCCCGCATCAAGTTTAATGGCAGCTAAATCCTTTGGCTAAGAGGAAAAATCGTGTAATGAATGTTCTTATTTTTGACTGAAATTTCAAAAACTGGCAAATTAGCTTGCAGACTTAAGGAAGCAGTTGCAAGAGAACAATACTAGATAAAGGACGGTTAGCAATACTTCAGTTAAAAAGGCAGGGAACAAAACCCCAAAAGTACAAAACATACAATTCGTACAAACTCTCAATGTTCGGATGCGAATACCCATAACAACCGCATAGCAGCATTGCAGTCTAGAAGCCTACGGAAAACGGCCGAAGCAAAGCACAAATCATATACAGCTATCTTGGGTGTTATAAGGCGCACGTAGTTAAATCCCAAGAAACAAACGCGTGGCAATCTGCAATGGGGAAACCACAACAAGAATACAAAGTCAAAGTCAACTCTGATTGGTTCCTGAAGCCTTCCAGATTACAGTATGACTAGAGGTAGATAAAATCGCAAAGAGACTCTGTAAAGCGTTCTCGTGCCCCTAAGGAGAACTTTGGAAGAAGCGAAAATCCCGAGTACCAGGAATAGCAACAGTGCTTAGTTGTTAAGGATTTGCACGAATCAACTGCAGTCCGACCTGAAAATCGTGTCGCCGAAGACCTCGCTTCTTTTCATGGCCTCCTTAAACAGTTGCAACAACCAGGCGTGCAAGAAAAGTTCGGCACAAAGGGTGAAGACAGTCTATGAACGCCACGACCACGACCTCTCAAAATTACGCAAGAGAGAAAAAACCATAACAAGGGGATATTGTCCCGAAAACCAACCTCCGTCACTCGCATAAAGAGTTTTTCAACCAAACTACTCCCCTGCGGAAAGGATGCAACGCCGAGAACTTTTCCTGAAGCTACAATCAAGACGGAAGGCTAGCGAACCCAAGCTGGCCATCTTCACGGGGAAGGTAGTTCAAAAGAATAATAATTTTACATGGAACCAACCAATTGTATGAAGGATGACGGCAGCCAATCCGCTAACGACAAAACCATCAGGAAACCAATTGCCTAAAGAGATAAAAGAATTACGCCAGTAACGCCCAGCGTTCTCACTAGAGAATCCAGAGATACCAAAATTCATCGAGCAGCGGAACAGGCATATGAGATTGACGTCAAAGGCGATGCAGTAAGGCCCATAAAATTGACAAACACAAAAGGAAGTTTGGCTGGCGCAAAATTGAAGTGCTTGTACACAAATGCCCAAAGCCTTTTATCACCACTTGACTAGTTAAAAATTTGCCCTGCTAAAGTATCTCCGGATATGGTAGCAGTAACTGAAACTTGGTTGGCGGGCAGCATTCGAGATAGCGAAATAAAGTTGTCTTGATACCAAATACATCAAAGGGACAGAGTAAACCGACAGAGTGGTGGAATAACTTGTATGGAAAAAGAAGTGCTAATAGTGTCCGACAAGACGCGCGAAGCTTACGTGCAGCACGGAAGCCAGCTTGTTGGAAAAGCAAGGCTCTCGGCTCTTCATTTGCTGGAAATTGTCAACGTCTATCGGGCACCTAGGATAGACCGAGTCGCAGACACCCATCTGTTGGAATAATTAGCAGAGTTATCCAGTCGACCTAATGTCATGATTATGGGTGACTTCAAAGCACTAGGAATTGAATGGAGCACTGTTAAAAACATAATGTCCAAAATCGACTTTTGAGTCAGTTTTTCTGCAAAAACGATGAAAGCGCGCCTCGAGCAACGTGTCCTGTTTCAGCGGAACACGAGAAGGACAAAGGGTGGCTGTCTCTGCCTGGTTTTGACAAAGCTATCAGACAGCATTGATAAGATTATTTCAGTGCCTCCGCTCGGTCAAAGTGATAATGTGGTACTTATGTTGGACACCTCCTTGTTCTCCGTTGCGCCTGCTGTAGAGGAAAAATGGTGGAACGTTTGGCAAGGAAATGTTCATTAGATGTGAGCAGAGTTAACAGGCTTCAACTGGACCTCAATCATTTCGGCACTGTAAACGAAGATTGGGAGTTCTTCCGGAATGCCCTTTCTTTCAGTCATGGACAACCCCTGCCCACTGCAGAGTGTCCATCAGGGGCAAGCGTCCTGGGTAGCTAGACAGCAACCTTAAAAGTGAAATAAACAGGAAGCACACGCAGCAGAAAATACTCTGAGTCTAATTAATTCATGTATTTTAACAAGTATATAACGCAGATAAACAAACTGGAGAGAGCCTTGTTTTAAAACGCGTCGAGAAGTCGCGAAGACTTTACGAGGGGCAACGCAGAATCGATCGTTGGTCTAAGGTTACTCTCTGCAGATGCTACAAGGAAAAGCATCAAATCCTGATGATTAAGTCTGTCATGGGCGGAAATTGCGTATAAAAAGAGACAAAGTAGAGTACTTTTCACATTTCTACCGCTCAATCTACACATAAAGACGCAGGGTCCCTTTCGTTCCTAAGCGTATGACCTGTCAGCTAAATCATTAGTCACATCCTATTCTCAGAATTTCTCATCCAAAGGGAATTAAAAAGAACTCAGAGTCAAAATCGTCAGGCCAGATGAGCTTCCACCCAAACTTCTGAAAGAACTCGCCAATCAATTTTCCGCCCCGCTGTCAGTGCTCTTTCGAAGGTCATTTGATTCCGGAACACTTCCTGTCGATTGGAGCCTGGCACACATGACTTACTTGTACAAAAGAGGGAACCGGGCGTCAGTGACAAATTAGAAGCCCATCAGATTGACATGCATCGTTGGGAAGGTTATGGGAATGATCATCAAGAGAAAATTGGTGAAATTCCTAGCGAATCATAATTTGTTATCAAACTGTCAACACGGGTTCTGAAAAGGAAGATCCTGCACAACGAATTTACTGCATTCCCTCCAGCGCTAGACCCAAGCACTTGAAGACAGACACGCGGTTCACATCGCTTTCACTGACTTTCAAAAAGCCTTTGACACCGTGCCGCACCAGAGACTGATGTACAGGCTAGAAAGAATTAGAATCAGGGGTTACCTCCTCAAATGAATCGAAAAGTTTATCGTGGGGTGCATCAGCCAAGAGAGGTCAAATTCTGTTTCGGTTGAGGGTAAGGTTCCCCAGGGTTCAGCACTAGGGTCAATACTGTTCCTAATATGCCTGGACGATTGTGTCGGGGATCTGAACTGTTAAACAGCCCTTTTGCCGATGGCATGAAAAATCTGGAGGTAATCCAGAGCCCTGCCGGCAAAGATAAAACTACAGAAACAACTTAAATTGGTTGGATAAGTGGTAAAATTATTGGCTTTCGCGGTTCAACGTCGATAGGCGTACCAATACTATCTTAGGCAACCCATCCGCATCTGCCGACAGTAAAAGTCTACTTTCAGAAGTGAAGCCTTACGAGACGTGGAAACCCAAATATACCTGGATGCTGGACGACCACCGCCTTTAAACTGTCCTCTACCAGCTCTAAATTGGCAAACAGCACAAAAGCTGTGTTGCGTCCATCGACTCATTTTTGGATTTCGATGAAGATACTTTTCAAGCTAAGATTTTTGGAACGTTTTTATCCGCACTTGGAATATGCTGTACAAGCCTGGAGACCCCTTGACATGTCAAGACCAGAACTGCCTCGAAAGAATACAAAGGAGAGCCACCATAATAGTAAGGAGTCAAAGCTCCTCACCATATGCAACCTGCTTAGCCAATCTTAATCAGTTCCCTTTGAGTTTTAGGCAAATGCATGGGGATCTCCTGCAGACATTCCACATTGTGAAAGGCTTGGATCCTGCCTGGAATTCTCCGATGTCTATGAATTAGCTGCCACGATCCATCTCCCAGGTCACCCATTGAAACTGTGTGTCCAGCAGTCGAGACTGGATGTGCGCAAGTTCTCCTTTGCTGCCGGAGTGGTCAAATCATGGAATTCTCTACCTGTAGTTGTTGTGATTTTACCATCGCTGGAAAAACTTTTAAAAGGAACCTTGACAGTTTTATGTTTCAAAAATGAGCCGGAGCTACGAGGGATTTAACTAAACCCTTGAGACTCACGCACTATTTGTCATATTTTATGATCAGCTTTGAACTTTTGCAACGCACGTGGTTTCTCTCTATACCATACTTAATTTCGCGTTACAAATAGGGTACTCAAATACCCAAAGAAGGAGTGTGGTTGGGGTTTTTCTATGTTCTAAGGAGATTGATGGCGCTCAAGAGGTGCTATATCAATCAACCTATTATTTTTATTATTTTACGTTCATGATTTTTATTAATTCTATTAAGCCTCAGTAGATACGGTTTTCAACATCTTTGACGCTATTTACTGCTTTTCCACGTCACTACGCACAAATGATTTCGGATTCAGAAAAAGCCTTGCTGATTTGCCCCAACTTTGACCAGCTTTGTTCATTTTTTATAATACATTTAAGCCAACATGAACTTTCGAATTGAGAGTCAAATGTTGGACCTCGTGTGTCTTCACTGTTTTCAGTATTTTGGTAGACTGGATGCTGTTGCAGCTCTCAGACGCCAATATTCCAGCTTGCACAAGCAATACCTTCATCGTCGGATGGTTATTCTGGAAATCTTCGCCAGAATATACATTTCATAATCTGTCTCGTTTTCGCCACCAGGTTTCGCGGCACTACCAAATCAACAACGGGTGAGTTGTTTTGAAATTTCCTTCATAAGTTCAAAAGTTTCAAAAATTATGTGCAAAGGCTATATATAAACATCCCACATCGACCACTGACTAGATATGAGCACTGAAATTGGCGAAGATTCGAGCGTCCAAATAAGTGCATCGACGGGAATTAAACTCGTTCACGACGATGCACAGGCGAGAGCTTTGACCGCTAGGTCATCCAGAGACGTGGCAAGAGTGAAAATATTAGTCCTTCAAGCAAACTCAATCGCGAAATACATCACAAGTATGGGCATTTTGTTGCTCGTTCCCCGTGCCAAGAGAGCAAAAGTTTAATTGCGTTCAAACACGCTACCTATGAAGATGAAACTGTGTGGGTTACTTCATCTCCTGCAGAAAATTCTAGATCTGCAAAGCTGAGGTGAACCACCCAAAGATATTAACATAGTCACCCATGAAACTCCCAAAAAGAAAAAGGGAAAATCTTAGGAACGTAAAAATGAAGAAGGTGACAAAGCAAAGGAAATGGATCCTACAATAAGATGTCAGGCATCGGAGTGCGATTGATTCGCTGGGTGCGTCAGCAACTCGAGTCCAATAAAAGCCAAGTCGTACTTAAAACACAGCCAGCTTCCGATTCAACAGTCAACCTTAAGGGAATATTGACCAAGGCCTTACAAGTAACCAAAGTGAATACTGTGAGCGAAACTGTAGATTAGTTTTGCACGCAATGCCTGATAACTCAAGGACTTTCCAAATCCACAACCAGTACTCTCAAAAAGAGAGTCTCGGCAGAACAAAAACTGTTCCAGGGTCTTCTCAACCTAATTCTATGAACAAATGAGGAAGTTTCGGTGCTGGAGGCCTTAAGACTCGGAAAGAGGCAAATCGACATATCAGAGTAGTGACACCTCCGATCAATTCTTACAATTCAATTCAATTTAATTGATTGAGGGAAAATAGGCATAGGCCTTTGAGTACCCTATTTGTAACGCGCAATTAAGTGTGGTAAAGAGAAACCATGGGTTGACTGAGCGAGGTATTGTACGCTAATCGACGTTTAACCGCAAAAGCCAATCATTTGACCACTTTTCCAACCGAGTTAAGTTGCTCTGTAGTTTATCTTCATCGGCCGTGCTCTGGATTACATTCCAGATTTTCATGTCATCGCAAAAATAGCTGTTTAACAGTTCAGATTCCTGACTTAATCGTCCAGGCATATTAGGAACAGTATTGACCCTAGTGCTGAACCCTGGGGAACCTTACCCTCAACCGAAACAGAATTTGACCTCTCTTGGCTGATGCACCCTACGAGGAATTTTTCGATTCATTTGAGGAGGTAACCTCTGATTCTAATTCTTTGTAGCCTGTACAACAGTCTCTAGTGCGGCACGGTGTCAAAGGCCTTTTGAAAGTCAATTAAAGCGATGTGAACCGCGTGTCTGTCTTCAAGTGCTTGGGTCCAGCTCTGGAGAGATTGCAGTAAAATTTGTTGTGCAGGATCTTCCCTTTTCGGAACCCGTGTTGACAGTTTGATAACAAATTATGAGTCTCTATGAATTTCACCATTCGCTCTATGATCCTACCCAACCTGCCCAAGATGCATGTCAATCTTATGGGCTTCTAGTTTGTCACTGACGCCCGGCTACAACTTTTGTATAAGGGAGTTATATGCACCCGCTTTCGCTTGATAGGAAGTGTTCCAGAGTCAAATGACCTTTAAAGGAGCACTGACAGAGGTGCGGAAAGTTCATTAGCGAGTTCTTTTAGAAGTTTGGGTGGAAGCTCATCTGGTCCTGGGGATTTCGACTCCTTTAGTTCCCTTTATTTCCTTCGCATCAGAACTTCTGAGAATAGTATGTGGCTAATGCTTGCAGTCGGCAGGGGATCCACTGAGGGATGAGGGAACCATCCATCGTTTGTGAAGACTGAGCGGTAGAACTGTGAAAGGAACTCGGCTTTGTCGCTCTTTTTAGCCATATCGACGCTCACGACAGTCTTAATCATCGGAATTTTATACTTTTTCCCTGTACGTCCGTGGAGGTAACTGTAGACTATTTTTTGATTCTGCGTTACATTTGCAGAAAATTATTTTGGAATTTTTGTCGCGTTTTAAGGATAAGGCTTATCAGTTTGTTTCTTTATGTTTCATACTCGTTAAAATATGCGAAATGCTTAGACTCACATTATTTTCTCCACAATTTGGGCTTCCTGTTTATTTCCCTTTTTAGGTTGATGTACAGCCACACAGGAGGCTTGATCTGATGGACACTCGTTAGTGGGCAGCGTTTGTCCATGAGTGGCAGAAAAGCATTCTTGCACAACTCCCAATCTTCTTTCACAGTGCCGAAAACATTGGGGTCCAGTTGAGGTCTGTTAAATCTGCTCACAGCTCATAAAAATTTCCTCGCCAAACGTTACGCCATTTTCCCTCTATTGCAGGCAAAATGTAGAAGAAGGAGTTGTCCCAGATAAACACCACATGATCACTTAGACCGAGCGGAGGCATGGAAATGATCTCGTCAATGCTGCCTGAGGTTTTCGTTAAAACCAAGTCGAGACAGTTAGCCCTTTGTCATTCACGTATTGCGGATATGTTTTGTGAGGACTACCTTCAAGGTTTTTGCAGAAAACCATAATCAAATGTCGATTTCGGGCATGATGATTGAACAGTGCTCCAGTTAATTCCTGGTGCGTTGAAGTCGCCCATACTCATGACATTAGGCCGACTGGATAACGTTTCTAACTGTTCCAATAGATGGTTGTCTGCGACTCGGTCTATCCTAGGTGGCCAAAAGACTATGAGGATATTCAGACATAGAGAGCCAAGAGCCTTGATGGTCAACCATATGGCTTCCGTGCTGCACTCAAACTTGCTCGTCTTGTCGGACACTATGAGCACGTCTTTCACATACACAATTATTCCACCACCCTGTCGGTTTTCTCTGTCCCTCCGATATATTTGATATCCAGACAATGTAAGTTCGCTAGCTGGAAAACTGCCCGACAGTCAGGTTTCGGTTACTGCTATCCCATCTGGAGATACGTCAGCAAGGCACATTTTTAACTCGTCAAGATTTGATAAAAGGCTTTGGCCTTTTGTGTACAAGCCCTTAAAATTTGCGCTAGCCAAATGGTCTGTTTCGTTTGTTAATTTTATGTACCACGTTCCCTCTGACGTCAATCTCACGTGCCTGTTTCGTTGCTCGATGAGTTTCGGTAACTCCGGTTTCTACAGGGAGAACGCTGGGCGTTACTAACTTACTTCTGTTATCTATTTGGGCAATTATTTCCGTGATGGTTTTGGGGTTAGCCAAGTGGCTGCCGTCGTCTTTAATACAATTGGTTGGTTCAATGGAAAATTCGTATTCCTTTCGAGGAAAGCCAGCAAGCAAACTGCTTCATCGTCACTTCAACGCTGCCATCACCCACATGTACTCAGTCAATAAGATGTGAGTTGTTTTCTCAAGCACTTAAATTCCTTTCACCCCTGTTGTCTACGATAAGTTCCTCCTCTCTCACCACCCTGATGGCTATAAACTGTAGCTCTCTCATCTGAAAAGGAGCGTTCCGAACCCTAATACGTTATCAGCAACATCACAGTACTATAACATTGCATCATACCAATCCCATCAAATCTAGCTTGTTTTTTTTAAGAGAAGCAGTATTTTTTCCAAGTTTTTGTTAAATTGGTGGCTCGCCGAACTCCACCCCCAATTTAACCGTAGGAGTTTTTACTGCTTCTTTCCTAGTCCACCATATATTCCAAAGATCGTTGACTATTGTTTTAAAAATAAAGAATCATTCTGAATAGCTTATTCCTTCTATAGTAATTATTTCTGCTGTTCATGTGGCTGTTCACCTAGTGCAAAAATAATACACTTTTTATTTATTCATACCGTGACACTAAGTTTGCAATTATAGGGCCCTCTGGGTCTTAAATATACAATTTATTCATTATTTATCATAAACTACCACTTCAGACCTTTTTTATGGGCCTGTACGCTTTCACCTGCTCCTGTGGGACAGGTTATATTGGTCAAACAACTAAATGCCTACCCAAAAGGATGCATGAACACCATTCTGTTTAGTTAAATCAAGCGATGTTCAGTAGATGAAATAAATGGGTTTATTGATAAAGCACCTCTTGGGCACCATCAATCTGCATGGAACACATGAAAAAATGATTCAGATCCCTCCTTTCTGCAAACACGGTAGCTTTGTTTGCTTGTATGCTTACACATTAATGTGTGAAATGAGAACTTGTTTTAAGTTCAAAAACCTGTCTTTTAAGGTATTGTTAAAGCAAAAATATAAATAAAACAGTTAAACTGTATAGAGATTAATTTTTCATAGTAAGCATTTTGGGGTCAACAAAAATCAGTCGGGAAGGGCATTTCATGCGTTTCCTTCGACAAAGACAGAACCAGTTGTGATACATTCGAAGAAAAGTTGATATCTACGCAGATGCGAATGCATTGTTTGTTTATTTATTTATTGCCAGTTTACAGGCAAGGTCAAAAGGGATATAAACAGTAGGGGGTCAAGCTGACAGTGAAAAAAAACTCCTGATCGTTCTTTTAAGTATTTTCAGGAGAAAAAACTGCAGCTTGTTTAACAGATTAAAGTTTAGGACAGGGAAGTGTTGACACAGGTGCACGGTGTAGTACTTCTCCTTTCGGTGTTGTGGATCTGGTCTTCTGTACTAGCAGCAAGTATGCCGGCGAGCGGCTGCTAGCTGTAGACTGAGGAATAACCCGATTACGGACTGCAGAGCCAGCAATATTGTCTTCAGCATGAAGTCCGGTACCGGATTCAGAGTCCGTGGACGCCATCAGAACGGAAGAGAGCTTCCAGAGAATCAGCACTCAAAATTCGCTGAAGGTGTCCTGAATGTAGAAAACTAGTGACAGCTCTCGTAAACAAAGGATAGTTTTGCTGAATTTTAATACTTCTGGGTAGTTTATTCCAAATTGCTATAGCGTTTACCGAAAAAAACTGACGGTATTTAACGATGCGTGCCAAAGGAAGAAATAAGAATGCATCTCTATGATTGTTGCGCTGACAGTGGTCGAGCTGCCTCAGGGATGTAAGGGGGTTAAAGGTAAAACCGTTTAAAAGCTTGAACAGTAAAAATAGTCCCTTCTGTAATCTACGAAGCCACAACGGGTCGAGGCTTGTAAGCTCACAGTGTTGTTGGTAGGACAGGTTTCTGTGCTCTAAAGTAATAACTCTTTTAGTAAAGAAGTGCTGGACTGATTCTATCTTCCTCCGTTCACTCGCGTGCAGAAGGCTAAATAGAAACGAGCAGTATTCCAGACTAGGTCTGACATACATTTTTATAAAGGCTGGTCCTAATATTGAGGGTTTTTAAAATTTCTGAGAATAAACCCAATGGTTTGGCGTGCTTTAGAGACAATCAGGGCGCAGTGTTCTGACAGATTAAGACTACTAGAATATGATATGCCCAGATCCGTTATAAACCCAGGGCACATTTAAGTCATGACCGTCTATGCTTAGATGAGGGCTGATGGTTGTCACAACTAACCATTAGGGAGCATATTTGCCAAGAGAGCGAAAGGCGCCATGTGTGACACCACTGAGCGAAGGCTTGAAGATCCTTTTTAAGAGCTCCAAGCACAATGTGGCGATCGACCGGTTTATAACGATAGGCAATTTTTAAATCATCAGCGTACATAAAGGGCCTACCATACTGAAAACAATCAGGAACATCGTTCACAAAAAGGCAAAATAGAAGCGGGCCGAGTACACTACCCTGAATAACTCCAATCCTCACGTGCGTGGGGTTGGAGATAACATCGGAAATTTTTACCCGTTGTGCGCGATCATTCAAATAGGAGGATATTAAGTTCAGAAGCTTGTTACCTATGCCGAAGGAGGTAAGTTTCACCAGGAGGAGATCGTGGTCAACACGATCAAAAGCCTTCATGAAGTCGAAATAAACGGTGTAAATTGCAAAACCACTATCTCTAGATTGTAGCACATGATCAAAGTAAGAGAGCTGGCAGGTGTCACAAGATCTTTTTTCGAGAAACCCATGCTGAGCCGCATTAAGTAGGTTATTCTCTGTTAGGTGACGCATCAACTTGTCATTAATCAAGGTCTCTAATATCTTCGAGGCTGCTGGCAATGTATTTATTGGCCTAAAGTCGTCAAATGACGTAGTTCAGCCGTGTTTGGGTATAAGCAAAATGTGCGATTCCTTCCATAAAATAGGGAAGGTTTCACTTTCAAGAGCAAGATTGAATATCTTTTACAGAAGTGATGGAAGTATATCATTTGCATCCGCCTTTAGAACGCTGACCGGGACGCCATCTGGTCCAGGACTGTAAGATTGGCGAGAACGCCGAATGGCTACGGTTACGTCCCAGAGGATAAAAGTTATGTTTTTGAGGACGTTACCAGTCCAAACCCGGACGTTTGGAAAGGGGGCGACCGAATTTTCACTGAAAGTTCTAGACAAGAAAGCATTGAAGCTATCAGCCGTCAACTTAGCGTCAGCTATAGGGTTTCCAAAAGCATCTCGAAGTACAGGGTACTGAGTTTTTCTCTGCGATTTTACAGTCCGCGAAAAGATTTTTGCAACATTGTACGAAGGGTTTTCGGCAAAGTTAACCTCTTCAGCTAGTCGCTTTTCGTCGGAGAGCCTCTTAGCCTGTTCAAAGATTTGCTGGATCAATGGCAGGATCAATGGCAAGTTCAGAAGCTTGTTACCTATGCCGAAGGAGGTAAGTTTCAGCAGGAGGAGATCGTGGTCAACACGATCAAAAGCCTTCGTGAAGTCGAAATAAACGGTGTAACTTGCAAAACCACTATCTCTAGATTGTAGCACATGATCAAAGTAAGAGAGCTGGCAGGTGTCACAAGATATTTTTTCGAGAAACCCATGCTGAGCCGCGTTAAGTAGGTTATTCTCTGTTAGGTGACGCATCAACTTGTCTTTAATCAAGGTCTCTAATATCTTCGAGGCTACTGGCAGTGTATTTATTGGCCTAAAGTCGTCAAATGACGTAGTTCTGCCGTGTTTGGGTATAGGCAAAATGTGCGATTCCTTCCATAAAATAGGGAAGACTTCACTTTCAAGAGCAAGATTGAATATCTTATACAGAAGTGACGGAAATATATCATTTGCATCCGCCTTTAGAACGCTGACCGGGACGCCATCTGGTCCAGGACTGTACGATTGGCGAGAACGCCGAATGGCTACGGTTACGTCCCAGAGGGTAAAAGTTATGTTTTCGAGGACGTTACCGGTCCAAACCCGGACGTTTGGAAAGGGGGCGACCGAATGTTCACTGAAAGTTCTAGACAAGAAAGCATTGAAGCTATCAGCCGTCAACTTAGCGTCAGCTATAGGGTTTCCAAAAGCATCTCGAAGTACAGGGTACTGAGTTTTTCTCTGCGATTTTACAGTCCGCGAAAATATTTTTGCAACATTGTACGAAGGGTTTTCGGCAAAGTGAACCTCTTCAGCTAGTCGCTTTTCTTCGGAGAGCCTCTTAGCCTGTTCAAAGATTTGCTGGATCAATGGCAGGACGGAAGTGTCATTTAGTCGATGAAAACGACGCGAGAGTCTACGCAATCTACGGCGGTGGGTAATCTGGTGTGTAATTTGACCGATGAATTAGACTTTGTTAGACGTATCTCTAAGAATGTGGAAATTTTAAAGGGCGATTTTGGCCCAGTTACTTGACAGCGGCCACCAGGTGGGCGTTTCCAAGTTCCTGCGGCAGTGGATACTTACGACGGCAGATACAGTGGCCATATGGCTATTTAACATAACCTTGTCTTAGCATAGAACATTTATACGGTTCATAACACTTGCTTAGCTAAAGATAAACCCAGATTTTTTGTTCACACCTGCTTCATCGCGCTACAGCGACGATACAGACATGTAGCTAATTATCAGATGCCTCCTACCCCGTCCCCCGTCCCCCTCCCTTATTTATAGGCCTTACAGAACTAGACGTCTGACCACCGCCAGCCCTCTCCAACAACTATTATTTATAAGCTGTTTAAAATCTTGCTACTTTACCCTCCTTTATATTACCATACATGTCTGACGATGGATAATCGAAAACGTACGTTTGCCGGAGTTGACTTAACGAATGTTAACATAGGTATCCTCGCTGAATTAAGACAGTTTCTCAGTCACCTCTGTATGGAAGCCTTGAATTTTCAACATAGTCCGAAATGGAGGGTAAGAACCTTGGACCTTTTTTAGAGTAACTAAAAAGTGGTCATGAATTGCTTTTTGTTTAAACGTGGTAATTTTTCCAAAATCTTAGGTCCTCTTTTTACGGAAATTACGCTTGTTCGGGTTTGGTGGTCGTCGAGGCTTTGGTTCATTTTGCTCGACACTTTTCATGTCAAGAATATCTGTTCATTGTCCGCGGTTTAAATCAAAAACCATGAGTCCATGCGCTGTTTTCAGTCGAAATTTTCTCTTAGTTTTAATGACAGGATTGGCCTTTTTGCTTGTTTTTACTGCCTTTGGTACAGCGTCGCAGGCGAACGTTTGTTTATGTTCCTATCTCACGGTTTCTCAGGAAAGCGTATTAGAGGGAGCTCGGAATGAAAGTGGCGGCACCTTTTCTGCCTCTGGATATACAAGGTTTTCAGTTAAAATTCTTTGAACTTTTAGCTTGGCCCTGTTGTATTTCGCCTGTGCACTTTTTAACTGGTTTTCGCCTGTCATCGTATCATTCTTCAGCCCTAAGCTTGGCATGTTTGGAGGCTCGCTCGCATATGTGTAACTTAGGCGAGTTCTTTTAACTCCTTTAGAATATTTTTGGCGTCTTTCTTTAAGCCAATTACTTGGATAATATACTGCAGCTCCATTATATTGGGCTTTGGAGCCGCGGGTATGATAGTCCTACACGAAACTGTTTGCTTTTGTAGTTTTGTGGACTGCACAAGGAGTGTACATTACCAGTTGTTCGAAAACGGATGAACTTCATCGAAATTTTGGGATATTTTGGATGCTTTTTCAGCTCAAGTAAGCGTTATTCGACCTTTCTTCCCCCCCATGCGTATCATTATTACATTAACGTATCTTATGGCCTCTCCTGGGATCTACCTTCCAAACGGGTCATGTAAAATATTTATTTTTTATCATTCGGATAATTTTGCCCAAATGTTGTCAAGCAAGTAATAACACGCAGTTTTCACAAGTATGATTTGGAGCCGCTGAGTTTTTCAGACGAATTCGGTACCGGACCATGTCTTCCGCGGACTTTTGTTAATAGTCTTCTTAAGCTAATGTATTCTTCAAACAATTTATCTTCCGTTGAAAACATTCCAGCTTCTTACAATTTCACTACTGACTACTAATCTATTCCTCGCTATCAACCTGAAATGTATTGAAAGCCCTTCATCTCTTTCGTGGGAATATTTCGAAGGATATTTCGTCAGGTAGACCGAAAATAATGAGCGACTGTTATTATTTTGCAATAACTCCGTACCAATAAATTTGGTATGAGTTAGGGAGCAACGTTATTAATTCTTCTTTCCACTGACCGTTAGGTAATAAATTTTCGCTGATTCTCGGGAGCTGGTATGATGACTTCAGATAAAACGAGTTAAGGGACAGATAATAGTAATCATTTTTGCATGTTTATTACCATAATCCATATTAATGGAAAACAATTATCCTCGAAACACATTTTTAAGATAAAACTTCGTAATTTTAGTCTTTTGAGGGCAATATGTATGTTTGCTTTTTAATTCTGCCGATAAATTAGAAAAAAGAACAATTAGCCTTAATTTCTCATTGCTTCAACTATAAAATTGTGCTTGCGTGTGTGGTAGCTGCTATCATTACCGATCGAGTCGGACAATTAATTGCGAGCTCTCAGGTGATTTCCGGTCAGCATTCGCCACCGGATTCTGTACGGTCGACTATCATTAAAGTTTGGGCGCGAATAGCATTGCACTTTTTTTCAAGTAACCTCCAGCCTGCCACGCTCAGTGACCGAAAAACTCGAATTCGAATCCCAGGTCATTGGAACCTGAGGTGCGGTATAGATGACTGACGGTGGACAATAACCCAGAAGATGGCCCCCCTTGTTTCCCTGACCTTTGCCTATGCTCTCCTCTTCGGAAGCGTGGTGGTCAAGCAAATCCCACATTTCTTGCACCTCGGACATTGTGCTTGCTATTGTGCTGCCTTGTTGACCCCAATCATCTTACTGTCCTATAACCCACCAGTAGGCTGATGAGGACTCTGCGGGACCCATTTTTACGCGGTGCGTTCGTCTTCCTAGAGTTTTGACAAATGAACTGGACAGATTCCTCGATTTTAGTGTCGTTAAAGAGCTTGCGACATTTATAACTTCTGTTAACATACATTCAGAAAACTTTTGTCATTGATTCTCTGTAGATTACCATGAAAAGGTGGAGGAGGGAGGAGGATAATTTAACATTGACGCAGTTGAGACCAGTAAGCCTGTCTTCCTGTCTTGTATCCACTCGAGAATGTATTGGAAGAAATTCGGCAATAAGACACGAATTTCTCGTACATCAAGATATTATGAAGGACTGCATGAGTCTGTCATGCGTCTGAGCTTTGGCTCTCGTCGAGCGATGACAGGTTTAGATGAAGGCGTTTGGTTCACAGAATATGACGTGCTCTCTTACTTCCCTCGTCGAGGGTCTCTGCAAATGTAATGAACCAGAAAGTTTTCAGTTGTTAATACGAAACATAAAAGTACATTGAACAGTAAAAATTGACCAACCCATCCTCTCTTCTCAAAGACAAGCTGATGGTCACAAGGGTCTTAGTAGCTTTTTTCACTGTGCTTTTCATACTTCCTGCGTTCTTGTGTGTAGTTAAAAACCAGCTCATGCATGAAACACGCTTGTGGGTATTTTTGTTGTTCCAACTCTGTGATGACGGTCATCTCTAGGGTTATTGATGGAACACTGCACGTGCGAAGAGTGAAGTTAGATAGGTACTGTCTTCACTATAAGCACATCCACGCGCAAGTCACAGCTGTACATACCTCGTGGAGCAGTTGTGAACTACGTCACCTGTGGCTTTTGAATTTACATATACCGAGAGAAAAGAAACCAAGATGCAGTATTATTCATACATAAGATATATTTTTCCGCAAAAAAGGATATTGGGTTTCTGTACCATCTTCTTCAGACCCCTGCTAGTTTTTTGATCCCTGATTGTCGTTCTGATGTTTTCCTCTGCCAATGGCGCAGGTAATTACTGCAAAGTTAGACGGAAGTGGCTGAATTAACCAGTCAAGTTTAAGGTGGAATATCCTCAAAAGGAAGGACCTTTTCTGGACGGTAGTAACCATTATGAATTAACTATTTATGACTTCTGCTGTGAAATGTCACTAATAATAGAGATTTTTAACATAAACGCTTTTTTCATCCGCTTCTGTTGCCGCCTCATTTTCCGTGATTTATTCAAACTATACATATTTTAGCGGTGTAATAGGGAATTTGTATACTTATCTGCATCTCTCAAATGTGGAATCAATTACCTCAGATGTGCGCATCCCAATGTACGCCGTCCTTACAACAGTGTGTGCGCTCGGATCTCTCGTTCTTCTCCTTCTTCCACAACCTCGACAGGTTCCAGTTGAAATTAACGTTTCAGTCGATCGTCCTGGTGATCCTAGTGAGACCTCCAACATACTTCAAAGCAGTGGAAACCACCCGAGTAGTTCCTCACACTCCTTTGACAGTCCTGAGTAAGGGTTTTTGTTTGCATAATCGTCCTTGTTTTATCTGTCCTTAAATGGCAAGGCTATCTTTTCACCCGAGCTAGGGACAATAAAATAAGAATCGCAAATGTTGGTGATCATTGTGTTGCTGCCGGTAATGACGGGTTTCGAGAGAATCAGTAGTTACATTTGACGCACCGTCTTTCCGGTGTGATTTCCCCTGTCTAAATTTCGTCCTTTTTTATTTTCATCTACGTCTTTCCGTCAATGAACTCGTCTAAATAACGCATCAACGTTGTCCTTACGACTCCGCTTCTTTTCTCCAGAGAACACGTCAAAACTAGCCCACCACAATCTCCGACCATTAAAAGTATTATTGGTGAGCGCTTTTTGTGAAAAGTAACAGTTGCTTCATCTGTTTTAACCAAATCTGTACATGTATGCATCAATTTGGCTACCTCTTGGATTCCGTAAATTACATTTAAGCCCGCTCAATTGCCCTCTCACGAACACCCACAATGTTGGCACTCCTCGCAGCGACCGCCTTTACCGGTGAGTTTTTTTAGCTCATTCCCTCTTCTTGTCTTACTTACATTGTGGGCCCATTATCTGGTACTACTGCTGGCAGTTAGCTTCTCCTGTTTTTCCTTAGCTTCCCAAATTTTATTTATAGGAGGAAGGCAGCAAAGTAACCCAATTTTAACAGTTTCATCACTTTCAAAGTAAATTTGCCCCTCGGTAGGATTCTTTCTTGCCGTGAGCTTTCCCGAATACAATCAACGTCTCCATCTTATGACTAATCTACTTAATGGCGCATGAAAGAAGCGGTTTAAAGGTTCTGCAGCGAAGAAAACATGCACATGCACACCAAAATATACGAGACAGACTGGCGTGACCTGAGGAAGTGCGGAAAAAATACTCCCCACACGCCTTTATCACCAAAGCAGACAACCAAGGGGTGACTTGTTTTGTCTTTGGAATCGTGTTTCGCTGCCTGTGCTACTTTTTTGACCACTTGCAAAAAATGACAAATCCCTTAGCTCTGACCGCTGCGTGGTGCCGGAGTGGGAAGTGGAGGGATGTCTTCGATGTGCGAGAATGGAGAAATTGCTTGAAAGTTATTTATGTAGTGGATTACGATATTATGGCTATCAGGGTTAAATGAATCAACGCCGCATTCGATTAAGGTACAAGTTACTGGGTAGTCGCACAAATACGGACTCAGCGATCTAGGATGAAGTACCGACAAAGACAAGGGAGACCGAAATTACCATTTCTGGATTATTAACCGTCATCAGCCAGCCATGCCGAATCCCAGGTGGTCCACACTTGTGATTGGGTATGACTAGCTGATGACGGCTGATAAGCCAGAAATGGTCATTCCGGTCTCCCTTGTCTTTTTCGGTACTCCATCCTATGTATGTTACTAGTCGCTATACGACTGCCTGCGAGGGCTCTAGATTGAGCCCAAGGCACAACGGTACAAGCATGTTCCGTAAATTGATCGGTTAGTGCCACTTCATCATCATACCGATCTGCTTATCGTCTCGGAGCGTTCCTCTTAAAGTAAATGTCACGAACGGGCGGCCAAATGAATTTTATTTGAGAAAGATGAGCAAGCACAAGTGACGCTGAGACAAATCAGCTGTTTTACATATACTCCTTTTTGCCTTATCCAGTTTCCCATCCCTTGGATTTACGCCTGGCAGCTGCCTCACACCGATTTGCACAAGCATGCAATGTGCATCGATGACATAGTTAGTCACAGTGGTAGGTCTGCAGCGCTTTAGAGTCCAGGTTCCGTTTGTGTCTCCGCATCCTTTGGTCAGATGTATTGTAGGCTGCCTCGAACTCTGTACCTTCTGTATTTGTAGGTCTACGTTGGAAGAAGTGGTAGTTTTTCATAGGGGAGCCATTTTGTTGGCAATGGTAGGTGCAACCATCGCCAGAACTGGAATGACCTCTCGTAGTTTGAGCAAACAGTATTCCGTTAATCTAACTCTTATCTTGCTCTCCACAGGCGTGAACCTAACTTTCTACAGTGGTGTGTTTGGCACATGTCTCAGCCGTATGCAACAGTTTGGCAAGTCGGCCAAATCATACATTGGCCTTTCTGGCATCTTCATCGGTCTTGGTGAGATTATAGGTGCGTTCCAATCCCAAATTTAATTACTTTTTATTTGTCTTCTTTTCCCTGTTTGTTTTAGTTTAGTTTTTGTTTGGTGGATAGGAGAAAGTAGAGGCTTATGCTAGTCATACTTCGACTTCTTTTGCCTATCTTCCCGATCGTTTTGTTGGTTTTTAAGGAAATTTTGAATTTCATCGAGATCCTTAAAGCTTTCTTTCAATGAGCATGATTAAGTGCATTATTTAAAAGACCGATTGGCCATCTGAACAGCATATAGATAAGGTGGTTATAAAAAAAACAAGCGAAACCTGGAGGGCCATTTTTGTCAGCTAGCTATACCCACCTCCAGAATTGGGTAACTTGGAACTTGGGCTCAGATTCCTTGAGCGTTAGGTCAAACCCCCTGCATACGACTGCCTGCAAAGACCTTCGATTGAACCCCAAGGCGCAACTGGACCACCACGTGTCGTAACCTGATTGGTGCATGTCTTCCCTCACTCGAACCGCTTGGTCATGTGAGAGGGAGGAGTGAGGTCGATCCGCTGAGATATTTAACGTCCCAGGGCATGTCGCTCCACGGGTCTTAGTGTACCTAACGTTCTCTTCCATCGACCTCTACGGGAATCCTGCTCTCATACCAGGCTCTATGGAATTTCGGTCCACGCAGCGAACAGCTGTCAGGAAATGGTTTGACTGACAGACCAAAACAAATGCGTGTAGTACATAGAACTTTTGCTACACGATGAAACTGTGTGTTTATTTTGTGTATTTGTGTGTGTGCCCCCTAAATGGACCACGTGGTAGATGCGCTGGACCAAGCCAGATCCCACCTCCTTGACTCGTCTTGAGACCCGGCACAGGTGGTTGAGGGACAAGAGACCTCGTTAGCTGCCTTGCCTCCCTTGTCTTTGTTGCTAATTTGCTTCTATTGTCACTCCCTCTCCCCTACTCCCACTATCTCTCTCATGACATCAACTGCCGCCGTTATCAACACGTACGCCCCTACCATGACTTCTCTTGGCGATGCAAGTGAGTTCTACGAAAATTCGGCCGCCATTCTCGTGTCTGTGACAGCGCCCAAAGAGGCACGGGTTTGGCTACTGCAAACACAACGACTTCTTGCTGCTTAAGCTCCGCGCAAAACACGATCTCCTTGTCATTCGCACGTTAAATCGACCTCGCAGTTGCAAAGAGACTGTATGGATGCATTCTCGAGCTCGTCAGCAGCTACTGCCGAATAATGTGTTCATCAGGATCTGGGGTCGTCCTATGTGTCATGCCAGTGACGAAGACGTGGTAGGTATGGTGCCAAGATTGGACCGACCACCGCCAGTCACTCGATGGTGGGGCTGCGAATACAATCACGAAGTCGCCTTCGAGGAAAGAGGCACCAACACAGCTGAAAACGGCATATGAACGGCAATCTTTCGGCAAAATGAACACCAACATATACCATATACAGTAGCTGCCATATCTCATGAAATGTTAACTCTTTTCCAATTAGAAGGTATTACCTAGAGGGGAATTCTTATACTTATTATTTTGCAGCATGTCCCCAGCATATTTTGTCACGTCAGGATGCACACTTTAGAATGAACTTCTTTTTAGCCACCTGCGAACACTACACGCAGTTAAAATGACTACTTAATTAGCATGCCTTTTCCTGTGGATTTTCAATATGATCCCCAAACCACCTTAATTGTGATGGTATTCGGCTCGAGGAATCTGCTGATTCTGGAGCACTGAAACGAGCCGTTCAAGTGAGCTCTGTGAGAAGGCCGTGCAAGACCTAAATTTGAGGTCATTGTTCAGCGGAAAAGCACCGGATGCCTACCCAGTGCCAGTCGAAATTTCCATATAAGTTAGCCCTCAACTCATGAACAAACTTTCTTCATGCTTCCTGGGTATGTGGAGATGAGGTCGAATTGCGCAAGATCTCAAGGTCGCAACTATATGCCGTCTGCGCGAACACAGAGAAAGTTGAGAAATTGCTGGCCAGTATGGACACTGCCTCCATTCTAAAAATTACTGGCCAGCTCTTCGAATATTACTACCTCGTCCAACTTCGTACACGTGGAGCGCAATTTTTTTCTTCCCGAGAGCCCACGTGGAGCCCGAAAAGGCCGCACACCCATTGGCATGCTTTTTTGAGCTCGGCAGCTGTAAACATGACAGGAAAAGAGGACCAGATCCAAAACCGCCGTGGATTTCATCGAGACCTTAGACATCGCGAACCGAGGTGACCTCTGTTAAGTAATTTGGATTCACCGAACGGTTCGCAATAATGCTCAAGCAACTTTTCGACGGACGCCTGACGCGGATCGGATCCGCACAACTGACCTTCATGTTGACGATCGAGGTGAAGCAAGACTGTCTCATCGCACCAACCGCCGTAAGCCTCATATTCTCCGCACTGCTGATAGACGCCTACTAAGAGGATCGATAGACGCTTTGTCGTGACCAGGCCGGGTCATAACAATTTGGTGACGCAGTTTCTCACTTACGGTGGCTGACGAGTATGCTGACTTAAAGCAGATGTTGCAGCAGCAGTTGAAGCTAATGGAGGCTCTTACCAGGAAGCTATCCAACTCATCCACGGGCCAATCGAGCGCCGCTGGTGGTTCACAATCCGTCGATCACATTGCCGGCAGCATTACTGACTTCCTGTATGACCCGCAGGCCCGTATCACCTTTGATTCCTGCTATTCCAGACCGGTTCATGACACTTGACATTCATGTGCAGGCCATTAAGAAGGCGATCAAGTCCCAGATACACGGCCTCTTTTCAGACGGCTTCTCGACGATCACCACAACTGAAGCAGACTTGAAGCCACGTCCCTGAAAACGTCAACTCCCAAAACACGGTTGTCATTCCGTATTCCATGCAAGCTATTAATTAAACTGAACCCATAATAAATTTCAATGGAAATAATCTCGCGAGCGTAGGCCAATTCTCTTCTCTAACCAGATCCAGCCCGCAAGTCCTCAAAACAGACGACGCGGTTGCAACCCGGCTCTCTTAGCGACCAACAAAGCCGTTGGTAAGACAGTATTCGATGTGGAAGTGCCATCACATCCTCCTTAACACGCAGCCTGATAGTGTTGTTTTCGTTCTGAGAACACTGCCTTTACCCGGTTTTTTTATGTCAGGAAAAAAGAGAAAGCCAAAATGCCCAGCACCGATTCCGGTCACCCAGGTGTAAGGGTGCGTGTGCCGGACGGACTTCCTTGTGAGGACAACGCTGCGATTATTCGCAGATGAGGTTAAAAAACGGTTCCGCAAGGACACGCTGAAAATCTGTATACTATGTTTTTAAATTAAAAAAGAGATCCACTGAATGCTTGCGTCGGCCCGTCGGGTATGTCGTACAGCCGTCAAAACTAGAACAACTTGCCTCGAAGCCAACCGAGTAAAGGAAGCCAAGATGTAGTAATGATCGCACAATATTTAAATGCTGCGGACCAAGGTTGTCAGTGGTCTACCCTTATCAATAGATGTCAACACTCGTTGAAGGCTCAAACTGTTCTTGTGCTGGAGAGCTCTTTACTCATCCCAATGTCAACACTGTCAACTCAACCTCTGCACCACTAACGACTGCCACTACGAGCATCACCCTCAGGACACTCCTCTCACATGTCCTAACTGTAGCACCCTGTTCCGGTCCCCGGTTTGCTCTGATTTGGCATACCAGTACCCACTGCATTAATGAGGCCGCCAGGACACAATTAACCCCTACCACCATCCTCACCAGTGTGTCAACTTTTCCGCATTGTCAACTCACATTGTAGTCACAACTCGACCTGGTCGCTCATGTCGGAAGCCATGGCAGCGTGATTGGCAAGCGGCTACTGGGGCTCCGGTCAACACTCGTAACCCCTTCCCTGCCCCCACAATCAGCCACCACGTATGCCCATTCGACCATATCCAGATGCACAGTATCCACTACACTAGTCACCATCCAAACCCCGCCAACCGTCGTTAGCGGCGATGTACACCGTGTGCCCCTCAGCAGGGTGGCTGTACAGGGACGGTTACTTACGCGTGAATTAGTTTCTGGTGCTAGCAGATTTACGAAACATCTACCACACTCTTTCCTCCTCAGCCACATAAACCCGGTGTCATGACGGTCGAGAAAACCGGAGTTGTGAATGGACGCTGGCGCGATGTGGGCGTGGGTTTGAGCCTAGGAGTGTCACCTATCCCCCCCCCGAATATGTGGCATTTTTTATAGGTGCGCATCCCGAATAACGCCTGCCCTGCCTTCACAAAGCCCCCATGTTAGCCCCTGGGGCCTGTTGTAGGTACGCCCTCCGTTTCCACAGATGCAATCACTGCGTGGACGTTTTCGGTCATATTCGCAAATAGTAGTGTCACACATCCCTCACGAATCCGTCCTACAGGGATCTTTTTTAGCGTCAGTAATGAAGGATAAACTGTTATGCTTGCACATGTGGCATGCGATAGACAGAGGCTTTAAGCGACGCCAGGTAATGCGACGAATCTCATCCTCAGTCGTTCGAAAGACTTGAGCAGGTCACTAATGTGTGAGAGAGAGACCGATGTTGAGGAGGAATTCTTCCTCGCGGCAAATCAGCGCACTCTTCATTGTGATGAATTTTACGATCTTCAACCTATCACGGCGCGCCAAAAGCCGTTGTTCGAAAGGCTGCCGGCTGAGGAGCTAACTCGATCTACTTTCAGGATCAGGGTCAGGCTGCAATGGCATCTTCTTACTATGACCACTACAGCAACCTCTTTTGAGTGAACTGTGACACTCCCTCCAACGTTGCCTGCCACACGTGGATTCAGGGTACAGATCGTGTGTGACATGCGTATACGGCTTAGTTAGTTCGACCAGCCACTCCGCTCATGACAACCCACTACCCCCCGCCCTCCCCCGCGTGGTCATGACTTTGCCTTGCCATCAGAATGCAGTGGGTATGTCGAAAATGAGCGCAAAGTTCCTCCACCACTAACAAGTCCATGCCGGCATTTCATTGTTGAGATTTGCAATAGGGTTATATTAGGAAAGAAACATTGCGGACTGAGCGTCATCCCCCCTCCCCATGATCGAGTTACCCCACCAGTTGCCAACTTTTCAGACTATGAATGTGAACTCGCCGTGATAATCACGGCTCGCGTCGGATTTATTATTATGAGGAAAGGTCAAGCAAAGCCTACTCTTTCCTCCTTTCGTGTCTGGCCAGTGGCAAGTCTTAACCAAGCCTACCAAAAATTAAACCAAGTGCTGTGATGGCCAATATCTCATTTCGCTCCGCTCTTATCATCTTGCACAGTTGTTGGTCCCTCGCGTGAAGTGAACTGGACTTTTCTCTAACCCCTCAAAAACTACTGCCGTTCAAGTTTAGACTCAAGTTTCCCGTGTAGAGCTCTATTCGATCAACATAATTACAATCCAGCAATTGCATTTTTTTAATAGTTGAGTCCACCTGTGATCCTTTTAGGTAGCCAGATTACCCTGTTGGGTAACAGGATTCGACCAGGTGGTGTGCTATGTATTGGATTCGTAGCGGCCCTTGCCGGGCAACTGATGGCTTTCCTTATGATACCTCCTGGGGCTCCCGTCGGGACCACGTCGGAAATAGCTTTCATTCAACCCACGTAAGCTTTCCGACTTTTGCTGCGCCTACTGTTTTATTTTAAGTAGGTTGTTTAGACACCATTTTCGCTTCCAGGATATTTAGTCGCATTGCAGCGGCGCGCATCGAAATCTCCTGATTTTAGTGTGTAAGTAAGCGTTCGACTCCCCCTTGGAACCGAAGACCGATAAAAGTTGCATGGCGACTGTCAAACAATAATCTATAAGCCTAGGATTTGTGTTCAACTGGCCTATAACCATCCCATTGTCCTTGTCGGTGAAAATTCCCAATTGGTGATCGCCAGTCGCCGTGTGACCGCTTGTGTCGCCTAAATATCTCCTAAATAAATGTTTTTAGCCCAGACTAACCGGTAGTTTGCAGTTTCTTTCATTCAGATTTGAATTTTTTTCTTTATATTTTTGCCGTAGGCCATCGGTATATACAAGTCTGGGAAGTCGTTTGAAATATCTTATCCAGATTGAAGGGGTAGGGGGTATTGAGAACACGATTTGCTAGGCACGGACTTTACTTTGCGTTTCAATAAATGTATTGATTGGGAAAGCTACCATCGAATTCATCAGTGGAACCACGTGTCAGCTGCACAGACTGTCCTCGCTAGCGCCTTTATCAACCTTAGGACGACAGATTTTTCGGATTCCTTATCGCTTGGTCATCGATGTGGAGCTACTCCTTAGGACAGTTGGAGGTTTACAAGACTCACTGGACTCTACAGAAAAGCGCCATCTGTCTCCTTCGTTTCACTGCAGCGTTAGACTAATTCTGTTTCGACGGCGACCGCAGGAGAAAGGAAAACATGCCATTGAATCTCGTGAATTTAACCAAATCCTATTATCAACCCACACGAACAAAACTTCTGGCATTGGTAAAAGTGCAAGATTACTTCGACTCGCGCTGTGTTTATTCGCCAACTCTTATTAGCTAGATAATTGATACTTATTTGTCCATTACATTCCGATATCACTAGGCACAGTAAGACCTAGGGTATACCATCCATCTCGTCTTGCTTGTTAATTTGCCCGAAGAAGCGAAATCCGGCTGGAATCTCACATCTGTCGTCTGCAGCAATTTCAGCCTAAAACGGAGTGCCAGGTACACTAAAGTTTGGCCCAACGACTTTCCATCGCAAGATTTTCTTTCCACCTCCTGCTGATTGGCGTTATCTTCGCGCTTTTTGAGGGCTTTGTCACCTGGCGCACCATGTTTTGTCCGCTGTGAAGGTACCTGTACTCCCGCTGTAGGGTTTAATAGAAGACGAGGAATTGATCGCAGTAAGCTGTGCTTAAAGCCGCTCTGTTCTACGACCATGAAATTTGGCCTCCACGTGCTGCTGTTGAGGTATTCGGTGGGTGGAATTCCCTGCTAATTTTGTTGTACGGAACATATCTGGAGCGTGAAACCATATCACCAATCACGATCAGCTACTGTTATCTTTAACGTTTCCGTCACGCACTATATTCATCCGAACTTTGTCCGTTCACGATATCATCTCTATAGGTCTTTTACGTTGGCAGCTTGTTTCCATTGTTTGCAATTACACAGGAAATACTTACGACCTAGTAGGAAACCACAGGTTTGTGCCGCCGCATACTCTAAAAATGTAGACTCTTGTTCACAGAATATTCGTCAAGGGGCATTCTGGAGCAAGTTATAATGCACCAGCAATAAATGTACAAACTGCTAGCTATTTCTTCTCTTGTTATCTTGCCTTCGTACATTTTGAAAAGTAGGTTGTCATATCTTATGTTTCTTCCCGTTTCCTTTAGTGTCTATATGGCCATGACCATTGCATTTCTATTGGGCATCGTTGATTCAGTGTGGAATACGCAAATCTCAGCTCTGATTGGTCGCATTTACCCGGATGCCTCACAGAACACAGCAGCAGCCTTCGCACTCTACAAATTTGCTCAGGTTAGTTTTCTTTGGCTTAATTTTGTAACTTAATACAGCTTATCTTGTCTGGGGACTTTCCTTTCTATCCATGCTTTCCCGTTCAGGCACTGTCTTCCGAATTTGCGGTCTGTACTTTTGCCCACCCATCTCATGTCCCCACGATCTTATAAACCCATCCTAACTCAGGTCGGCAGAGTAGTTGTAGTCTACTTCTTATGTTAATTATCTGCAGTTTTTTTTAATTCTCTACATTTCACAGCTATACTGATAAGAATTTTGACTAGCTTTTGAGTGATCATGGTGCACGAAAAATTGTGTCTTGGGAGGTTGACAGTGGAGGTGATGAGTCGGTCCGCGGTATTGAGAGTCAGCTTGCAAGGACGCCTTTTTAGCCTAGCCTCTCCGAAGGAGTTAAGTTTGGTCCATGACCATCCCATTGTGCTTGTCGGTGAAAATCCCCAACTGGTGATCGCCAGTCGCTGTGTGACCGCCTATGGGGATGAATCTTTTGTCTGCCACTGCGCACACTTCTCATTGGCTTAACCTCTTTTTACCGGGATGGGGGTGACAGGACGGAGATTTGGATCGATATTGCGAAATTCGTCTGCATTTTAACCCCGTGCACGCATGAGCCGCTGCTGCCTTTTCAGGTACTCGCAGTCCTCGTGTAACAATTATTGCGTTACTTGCGCTGACCAATCAGAAAACTCCTGTAAGTGGCTCCTGAGAAGGGCGGGGCAGGGACCGGCGACTTGTGCGTGAATTAGTTTAAGATGATAGTAGATTTTCACTGTATCTACCTCACTCCGTTCCACTCCCCCACCTGGGCCTGGTGTCAAGACAGAGCCAAGAAGACCGGAAATGGGAGAGTGCACAGCTTCGCTCACTGTGGTTATTCTCCAAACAAGAACACAACGACAAAAGAGAGGGGTTGCTCGGATCCCAACTGACTGGGAGTGCTATAAAGGTCACATTAAGAAGGAGCCATTGCACCCTAACTCTCAGTCCGCCAGTCGTCCATGGAGCACAAACGCACGCACTGGGCTGACCATGCGGTCCGAGTTATCCCGTCAGTTAGCAACCTTCTAAGCCATGGCTTTTAGCGCACTGTGATAGTTTCAAGCGCGTCAGATTGTTTATAGTGAGGAAAATGCGCTGAGCCGTCGACCTCATTCTTTCCTTCAACCCCAGAATCAGACCACGGTCCGAATTGGTCAGTTTTATGATGAGCGATTGGGCGCATTGGCTGATGGGCCGGCGTACCCGTCTACGCGCGCCACAGCACGACCTGACCATATACCGCACACACCATGATACTCTAAATCAAGGGATATGGAGGAGCCATCGCCGTATGACTCCCAGTCCACTGGTCAGCCACTCAACACACTGGGCTGACGGCGTGCTCTGGTATAAGCGTCAGCTTGGCAGTCTTTCAAGCCACGATTGTTAGGAAAACGTGATTTTATCAGGTGCATTATGATGGTGGTGAGGATGTTGCGTATGTATTGGTAAAGGTATTTTGCGTTGACCTGGTTTAGCCTACGGTGGTTTTCCGCATGTTATCGTGGAGACACATGCGTTCTAATAGGCCTATGCAGTGTATGGATGTGCGGGAGCAGTGAGGGCAGTGGAGGCGGGCGAGGCGACTGTATGTCGGAACCCCAGGCACTTTTGCACCGGTCTCTGTGCGATAGATTCACAGTTGACCGACCAGGCCGATATGTGAGGTGACGTTGCGGATATGGTGGGGACAGGAGAAGTCGGGAGGGGCTGGGTGCTTTTCGTTCGTGGTAATGGTGATTAGAATGACAGGAGCGAAAGATGTGCATGGGGTATCGGTGCTGTCGACATTGCGGTGAATTCCGCTGGCATTGATGCGCATGTGACCGCATAGGTTGATGCCGTGAGTGAATGCGCAAAGGCAGTGGATGCGGCGATTCCTGCTGTGGGTTGGTGCTCCAGGCATTGGTTCACCAGTCTCTATGCGATGGATTCGCAAGTGAGCGATCAGACCGGTGCGTGAGGTGAATATGCGGTCGCAACGAGGACAGGTTATGACGAACCTCCATCGCTGGTGATGATGATGATGATCTGATGACGATAAGTATTGTGATGTGGGGGAATCTGTACCAGAGATGACAGTCGAGGGGCTCCGAAGGAGGGTTGGCAGAAGTTGAAGTGGTTGGATTGTTGTTATATTCCGCCCATAGGTGTCCGACCATTCCGATTCGCGCGCGAAATGTGCGTTGATAGCCCGGGCATGTTGGAAGGGCCTGGGCATCGGCGGTGTTGGTCCGGGGCGCTGGTGACTTTTCGTGCCACCCCTTTGCCTTGGCGGCGGCGATCCGGTTGGCTTCATAGATTGCTGTTCCTGTCTTCACGGTCCACAACGTGCTAACTGTCATGGCTTTAAGGGCTCCCACCTGGCTGAGTAACTTAGTGCTCTCAGGACGAGGAGGCAAGCTTCAATTCATTTTCTTGGACGTGGCCTCTAAGGCACTTCTACTGGGATGGGATCCGAGACGCCTCTTTTCGTGAAAATCTGATGCATTTTGCGTTGACCAGATTGTGTATGACGCCCGATCCTGCCTGCGGTTTTTTATCTTGGTCTTGGTTGCGGTAGGCGGGAGTGTGACCGACACTGCACAAGTCTGTTATCACTAAACTATTTCACGTCACCGTCCTGCACTCACCACGTTCAGGTCACACGGTAGACGTCGTCATCGTTATGAGGATTTTAGCTGCCACTTCTCTCGCCGACCTCGTTCGTAATCGTCCGTCCGCTTACCGCCAAGTTACTGGTTTGTGATGAAAGTGGACAGTCAATCATTTTACGGACTCACTATTTAGTGCTATCCCTTCCGAGCCTCATTTATTACCCCTCTCCTCGAGTTCTTAATATTAATATCGATATTTTTCTCCCTACTCCTCACAATTTAGGGTACGAACAACACTCTCCTCAGCTTGTTCTTCTTACAGCGGGTGGTTATTAACAGCTCAAAAATGCATTACTTGGCTTGTGCTTTAAATGGTTCTCATTCTCATTTGACGTCATGTTAGCATGCCTTCTATCGCGGTTATTAGAACCCCTATTACTGTTTGTACCCAGCTACTCTCAAATTATTCAATAGCATGTTTTCTCACCTTGTAGTCCGTCGCTTCGGCCATTGCCTTTTTCTACAGTCCACATCTTCTTCTGCACTGGCAAGTCCTCATCTTGGCTGTCACAGCCACACTCGGTGCCTTTTGCTTCATTGTCGTTGAAAGGCGTTGCACGCGGCGGCAGCCCGTTGTTTAGTGCCCGCGGTCAGTCTGGGAGAATTCTGTCTGGTGGAGTAATAAAACTTGCTTAAATTTTTCAGCCAGAGCAGATTCCGCCAAATCTTCTGACTTCTATATTGTTTTTTTGGATTATCGAACTATTTTACAGAGTTTTGCCCACATTTGTATTCTTTTTATGGACTGGGAGTTATCTATTCAAACTTATTGATTCATCATGTGACAATTTAGTTAATATTTAATCTTTCACCGCTCTCATCTCCAGCTGCCATTTAGACTTCCTGGCTTTACCATTTCAAAAATTAGTTGATCTCCTTTTTCACGTTTGGACTAGTACCCTGAAGTAAGACCTTTTCTGAAAAGGGGTGGGTTTTGTGTCTAAGGTGGAATTAAGTACCGCTTGTTAAAGGGAGATGCGTCGTGTGAAAGAATGAGTAGACGATACATACGCTGAATTTGTCCGGCTTCTCCGCCTTTTTGGCCTACCGTAGGCCTGCAGCTCGCGTTTCTGGATCCTTGTCAAGAAGAAACGAGTTTGTGGCATTGTTGTCGGTGCTCGCCTTCTTGATACAATATGTGCAAAACATCACAAAACACTGAGACTTTAAAATATATGGTTCGTCTGTGCATGTAGTGGCCTATGGCGTACTGCTGATCTGTATCAACTTCGAAACAGCTGTCTTCTTTACAGATGCAGCCTGTTTTTGCGTTGGATCCTCAGCAACGGGAATGTAGGCCTCCCTGTCATGAAAAGCTTGATTGGCCTTATTGACATAGTCAATCTTGTCCATGATGACGGTAGCACCATCTTTGTCAGCAGCTACAACGATGATACTGTCGTCCGACCTAAGGGAGCGTAATCCCTTATCTTCTTCCATTGACAAGGTTTTCTGAGGTTTTCTTTTTCGGAGGAGGCCAGTAGCACAGCTGCGTATATCAGCACGCATGTCCTCAGGGATGGATGAGGTTATTAGGAGGGATTCAAGGCCGGCTAAGAAGCTCGTAGGTGCAGCATCGGTATGACTAAACCTTATGCCTTTCGACAGCAGGCTTGTTTCGGCGGGGTTGAAACTCCTTTTCGAAAGGTTCACAACTCTTGTAGACATAGTACTGTCGTTGATGGGACGGAGAAGAGCTTGGAGCTTGTCTTGAAGATCGGCTCGTTTCTTCATACAAGCATCCTTGGTGGTGGCATTTATGCGCTGCAGTACGTTTTCGAAAATATCTTCAGGTAGGGATGAAACGCACCGGGACCTAAGGTCAGAGATAATTGCTTCAAATCGACGAAGACGATTGTGGACGTCAGATATAATCGCACTCAGAACACGAAATCCGTATTTGCGGGCGAGCAATCTCCCAGCCTCATTGGGCAGTGTGGGTTTAAAGCGAAGAGACTTTGGAAGGAGGCCATGATCACGACAGCGATGGAGAAAAATCAATTGTTCAAGCGTTGTCGCCTCCCTCTGCGAGAACTTCTCCCAACGTCTGGTTAGAATAAGCATTTGACGCCCAAAAATATGTTGAATAGTTGAGGTAGTATGCATTACGAGATGATAAATGAAGAGAGAAGGGTCGTCGGAAAATCGAGGTTTACTCGTGAATTTTCAAGCTGGTTACACCAACCCGTCAGACAAAATGAGAAGTGAGAGTTGGGATTGTCACGCTGGAGGGTTTAGGGGCAGAGAGGTTACATCGACAGACTGATGCCATGGGGGTTTTGGGGGCCGTGAATCCTGTTACGATAGCTGTCGCATGTAAGGGGAGGGGTGCTAGAGTTTTGATAGCAAGTCACGTGGCGGGAGATGCAGAGCCAGCGAGGTTACACTTGGCTGGGCACAGATAAGCAGTTGTTGATTTTAAGGTGGGCGCAAGTCAGTGGACCGTGCACGCAGACCTTCGTAATGCGCATCCAGATCGACGTGGCGGTTGATACTGTTTGTGCCGGAGTGCCAAGCTTCGAGGAATTCGCGTGCCTGTTTGGTGCTAGTCATGGCGACCACTTCAGTTCCCTCCCAATTGAAGCGGTGGTCACAATCAACGGCGTGCGCAAACACGAGAGACAAGGGATCGCGTCAGCGGATGGCCAGTTTGTGTTCATTTATGCGGGTCCCGAGTCGTCGGCCTGTATAGCCTACGTAAACGCAAGAGCAATTCGCACATGGAATGCGGTAAATAACATTGGTTTGTTGCTCTTTGGGTACGGGATCTTTAACACGTGATAGTGCTGCCCGCAGGGAGGACGCTGGCTTGTAAGCGATGCAGATACCAAATCGGTCTAATTGTCGGGCGATCGTTTCCGAAATACCCTGCATGTATGGCAATGAAACGAATTTCCTCGGTACTACTTCTCCATTAGAGCTCTGATATTGTGGTTGCCTGTGACTTTGGAGACAGTTTTTCACGAAGCTCATTTGATATCCGTTAGATCGGAATAGTTGGTATAAACAGGCAAGTTCTTTTTTAAGTAGATAATCGCTGTTACAGTACCGGAAGGCGCGGTGAAAAAGAGCTCGAACGTAGCTTCGTTTGTGGGCAGCAGGATGATTGCTCCCATAGTTAAGGATTATTTTGGCATTTGAGTCTTTTCTGTGGACGCTGGTTGCGAGCTTGCCATCACTCAATCTTTTCACCGGGACGTCGAGAAACGGGAGGATGTCACCTGTCGCTCCTTCGCGGGTGAATTGTATAGCAGGGAAGACACCATTAAGACTGTCATGCAGCCGTTCCACTTCGCAGTTGTTACTGGCCACGAAGGTATCATCTACGTAGCGAAGCCACATTTTCGGCCTGAGGTTTTGAATCACAGCTTCTTCTAGACGTTGTAAGACGAGCTCTACAAGTAGCCCCGATATCGGTGAACCCATTGGAGTACCCTTGACCTGTTGGTAATGCTTACCGTCGAATCGACAATAATTCTTAAGGCAGAGCCAGAGCATGTCTAAAACGTGCTGCGTTGGAATGTCTATTGGCGTTTCTTCTAGACGTCGAGCTACGCTCTCAATTGCCAGGTTATGTGATATTGAGGAAAAAAGCGCAACCACATCAAACGATAGAATGCATTCATCAGGACTTACATTAAGACCTTGAATTATTTGGAGAAAAGCATGCGAGTTGCTGATGCTGTACTGTGAACCATTACTTGGGTGCTTTAGGCGTTTGTATAACCACTTGGCAAGGTTATAAGTAGGTGATCCAATGAGCGGCACTATGATCCTCAATGGTGCGTCCGCTTTGTGAGTCTTTGGAAAACCGTAGGCACGTGCGATGCGCGGATCATTGAGAGTTAGAAATGTAGAGTCCGCGGGGCTTATGAGTTTCATTCTAGTGAGCTCATTCACCTTCTTCTTTACAGATGCAGCCTGTTTTTTCGTTGGATCCTCAGCAACGGGGATGTAGGCCTCTCTGTCATGAAAAGCTTGATTGGCCTTATTGACATAGTCAATCTTGTCCATGATGACGGTAGCACCATCTTTGTCAGCAGCTACAACGATGATACTGTCGTCCGACCTAAGGGAGCGTAATCCCTTATCTTCTTCCATTGACAAGGTTTTCTGAGGTTTTCTTTTTCGGAGGAGGCCAGTAGCACAGCTGCGTATATCAGCACGCATGTCCTCAGGGATGGATGAGGTTATTAGGAGGGATTCAAGGCCGGCTAAGAAGCTCGTAGGTGCAGCATCGGTATGACTAAACCTTATGCCTTTCGACAGCAGGCTTGTTTTTGCGGGGTTGAAACTCCTTTTCGAAAGGTTCACAACTCTTGTAGACATAGTACTGTCGTTGATGGGACGGAGAAGAGCTTGGAGCTTGTCTTGAAGATCGGCTCGCTTCTTCATACGAGCATCTACTTAAAAAAGAACTTGCCTGTTTATACCAACTATTCCGATCTAACGGATATCAGATGAGCTTCGTGAAAACCGTCTCCGAAGTCACAGGCAACCACAATATCAGAGCTCTAATGGAGAAGTAGTACCGAGGAAATTCGTTTCATTGCCATACATGCAGGGTATTTCGGAAACGATCGCCCGACAATTAGACCGATTTGGTATCTGCATCACTCACAAGCCAGCGTCCTCCCTGCTGGCAGCACTATCACGTGTTAAAGATCCCGTACCCAAAGAGCAACAAACCAATGTTATTTACCGCATTCCATGTGCGAATTGCTCTTGCGTTTACGTAGGCTATACAGGCCGACGACTCGGGACCCGCATAAATGAACACAAACTGGCCATCCGCTGACGCGATCCCTTGTCTCTCGTGTTTGCGCACGCCGTTGATTGTGACCACCGCTTCAATTGGGAGGGAACTGAAGTGGTCGCCATGACTAGCACCAAACAGGCACGCGAATTCCTCGAAGCTTGGCACTCCGGCACAAACAGTATCAACCGCCACGTCGATCTGGATGCGCATTACGAAGGTCTGCGTGCACGGTCCACTGACTTGCGCCCACCTTAAAATCAACAACTGCTTATCTGTGCCCAGCCAAGTGTAACCTCGCTGGTTTTGCATCTTCCGCCACGTGACTTGCTATCAAAACAGTGGTTCTGCATTAACTATCGCAATTTCAGGACTCCGTCCGATTTAGGCGAAGGTGAAAGACACTATTAGGGAATATTTATTGCTTACAGAAGTCTGATAGCGTCTTAGTCCTCAACACGCAGCCGGCTCAAGACCTGCACGCGCGTCTGTGCAAGGGTGATGCGGAGACGGATGGCTAAAGTGTGTCTCGTGGGTAAACCAGCCCTTGAGATTTGGGTTATTTTCTAACTTGTAGATGCCTGTCATTTGTCATTGTCCTACCCATCCGGAAGAGGTATCACTTAAATCACAAACTGGCGTATGTCAGGAACGCAGGAATTACGTGTGCTTGTTATGTCTACAGTCCTACGGGCCTGTGAGCTGCTAAAACTCATAATGGGTTTAAATGCCACGCCCAGATATATATCCGCGCCGGCATCGGTTAAAGCACTGCTCATCGAATGTGCTACGGTTGTCATGTCTAAAGTAAATTGGTCTCAATATGGCAGTGATTACGTCGCTGAATCACTTCAGCCTCCTCTCGCTCTTAGTTATTTGGGAATTTCGCCCACACACATATCTGTCTCCCCAAATTCTAATATTAGAAGGCAGAACGATCATGGACCACGCGTTAAGGGTTCGTTCTGCATCTTCAATTTATTGGAAATGAGAAACAGTCAGCTCGAATTGCGAGCAAACGGTAGCCGTTTTATCTATGTTGTTGAGTACTTCTCATAATATTAGTTTTGACTAGCCGTGTTGTATCATAAAATTATTGATTTGCAGTTTTGATTCTTCTCTAGTTTCTTGAGGAATACGAGTCTTTTCCTGTTTTGAGTTGTTAATTTTTCCAATAGTTTGGATAAGGTTGAACTTTCAAAAACGTAAAAAACTAACTATTCGCAGACCGTGCTGACTCCTTGATCCGCGACCGCTACACTATCGAGCAAGTTAGGCCAAACTGTCAGCATTTTATGTTGGATGACAGCATATTTTCGTTGGCGATGCTTTCTTAACTGAGAGTTCTTATTTGGTTAACGATATAGCTTTAAGAAACAGGATATGGAAAACTTATAAAGTGACTGGCCGCCTGCAAGAGCTAATCAGATCGAGATCTCAGCTAAAAAATATAGGACTCGCATTCCACCTGACTTTCGATACTTGCAGAGGCGTACGTAATGAGGCTTTTTATTTGCGAAAAATTAGGGCTTAAGACTTGTGAGCTTCGTTGCAATTGGGCTCTTCTCATAAATACAATCTGATCAACTTTTGGAGGGTGACGTGCGCAGTATACAACTCTTTTTCTCTGCACACACTAACCATGACCTAATGCGCAGATAAAATCAGAGAGCATACAGATGTTCTCTGATGCGAGTTAATCCATTTCTACGCGTTCCACACGACACGACAGTTCGACCGTCGACTACGTCGAGGTCCACCGTATGCTCCACGGAAGGGTGGTGCAGGGACGGTGACTTGCGCGTGATTTACTTTAAAGTGATAGTATACTTGCGCTGCATCTAACGCACTCTCTCCTCCTCCCCCACCTGAGCCCGGTGTCATGACAGAGTCAAGAAGACCGGAGATGGGAGAGGGTGCAGGTGGCTGGCGTGGCCGGAGCCGCCCTAGGCGTACCACCACACCTGGCATGGACCCCATAGAATGGGAATGCCATATTGGCCACATTAAGAAGGAGCCATTGCAGTCTGACTCTCAGTCCACCAGTCAGCCACTCCACACAAAACAGACCTTCGGGCTGACCACGCGGTCCGAGTTATCCCGGCAGTTGACAACCTTCCAAGCCACGGCTTTTAGTGAACCGTGATAGTTTTAAGTGCGTCAGGTTGTTTATATTGAGGAAAATGCGCTGAGCCGTCGACCTCACTCTCTCCCTCACCTCTACAATCAGACCACCGTCAGAGTCGGTCATTTGTCTGATGTGGGTTGGGCGCATGGGCTGACAGGTCGGTGTATCCGTCTTCGCGCGCCACAGCACGACTTGCCTTCCATAACGCACATACCAGGATTTACTTACTCAAGGGATATGGAGGAACCATCACCGTCTGACTCCCAGTCCACTGGTCAGTCACTCGACACACACAGCACATATACTGGGCGTTAATTGGTATAACCATCAGATTGACGGCTTTCAAGCCATGATTTCTAGGAAACCATGATATTCTCAGGTACATCATGATGGTGAGGGTCTTGTCTAAGTATTGGTATAGGTAGTGTGCGCTGATGTGGCTTAACCTCCGGTGATTTACCGCAGGTTGTCGTGGAGGCGCGTGTGTCCTAATAGACCCATGCGGTGTGTTAATGTGCGGGAGCAGTGGAGGCGGGCGCGTCGACTTTATGTCGGAACGCCAGGCACTGGGTCTGTGTACGATGGATTCGCAGGTGACAGACCAGGCCGATGCGTGAGTTGAAGTTGTGGAGGCAGCAGAAATCGGGAGAGGCTGGGGAGATGTCATTCGTGTTAGTGGGGGTGGCAGTGGTGGTAAGAATGGCATGTTAAAAGGTGCGCTCAATAATGCTTATCTTTTTGTGTAAATTAGTTGTGTGAATAAAGGGAGAGGGAACAGCTCCACCAAAACGTCCCTGCCGCTTAACCAGCTGTTTCTTATTGCCACCCCCTCCCCCCACGTATTTACACGGCGCCCTTGTATGACAAGAACAATATTAATCGCCTGTTCTGACATCTACCCGGTTCCCGTATAAATGTACTAGCCCAATGAGAATTTATCTAAAGCACGCGTATGCTCGCCAACTCGTCTTCTGAATACTTTGATGGGAATTTTCACAACTCTAAAGCAATTTCTGAATAATCTTGAACCCGACCTGCCGTTACAATGGTATTCTATGTTCCCAAACTACATATTGTATATATTCTATCTAACGAAACTGATGCATTCGTCTACGCTATGGGAAGACGTTGTATAGAAAGCACAAAATTTTGCAATGGATGCGGAACATGTATACTTTATGAGCTGTATTTATAAATGAATGTATACGAAGTTTTATGAATGGACATTTCACGATCTTAAAGGATGTCGTAGTTAGAAACTCCTTTGAACCCGAAAGATGCACTTGCTTCAAGTTAAGAAGCCGTCAGTTTCAGTCGAATAAGTACCAAAAAAAACATTTTTGCTCATTTTTTCTACTTGTATCTCTGAGGGTATCACGAAGCAAGGCTGAAAATTCTTGGTACATTATGGCAATTTTTTACCGTGTACTTTTTCAGGCGACCCCGTTTAAAAGCCGGTATCCTGAAGTCACTGAAATATCTTGAAGTTATGTTTCACAATAAGTAATAGAACAACTTTACTAAAGTGGTTGCTTAATCAGAAATGCGCTTTAGAATTGTAGTTAGAATTTTATGAGACAGCAGACCTATAGTACTCCTGCGCACCGACTCCGAATATCTCAGAAGCGTTGAAAAATCGGGGGCTGTTTCAAAGTAACAAACATAAAGTTGGTCATTTGCCTAACTCATGAAATGTCGATATCAGAATTTGCGGTGCTAGCGGGGCACGCATTTTAACATGTTAGTTCTGTTTGTTGTATTGAATTAATGTACAAAAAGCTGTTTACTAATAAAGAGTTGACTTCAGATCGGTTTATTGATGGGAAAACGGGACTAAATGGGGCAAAATCCGACGTTTCTTACTATCCATGAATTTTCCTACGCTATTAAAAGCTACGGATCAAAGCATTTTGTTTTTGTGTGCAGTACTATGAATGAGCATTAATATAAGCCGGAAAAATTTGGAATATATCCCTTCGGAGAATGAAAAATTTTGTTTTGTTTTCACGAAAATCAGGTGAATGCAGGTTTGAGGGATTACATTGTTTTCGGAAAAACAAGGGCAGATGTAGTCTAATTTGCAAATTTATGACATTTTGTACCTAAAAATGCTGTAATACACTTTTGTGAATGTCATTTGTTTTACCACTCCAATAATTAGGATCTTAAACGCGCATACATACGAGACGCGCTGAAACGCCGCCACTTTTCGCGGTCACGGCGTACGTGAAGCCTTTCAAGACAATTACGGTCTGCAGTAGACTATAAATGAATCAGAAAACTTGAAACGGAAGGGACATTTTACCACAAAATCTTAGTTTATATTTGGCCACTCTCTTGCGCGTTTGAAATATTATAACTAGACTGAAAAGTAAGCTAATATGTCGAAAAACGCTGTAATAGAAAGAGAAAAGTGAGTTCTTTAATTTTCAGCAGAAATTGGTTCCCTACTTTATAGCGAAGTTGAAAAACCAGTCAAACGTTCCCATTTTTATCTTGACTTCACTTTGGAAAAATGTTAATTAAGCCGGCATTCGACAGCGAAACATCTAATTAAAGTGCTTTTTAAAAAGGAAACTTATTAGAGACAGTTTTTTAACTAATTATAGGCATATATTTTTCCGGCTTTTGCTGTGGACGTTCATTTTTCTCGGCAGCGAGTTTTAATGCTTGATTGAGTCTACAAATGTGACCCAGACGGCCATTTACATTAGAAAGAATGTCTAAAAAGTCACTACTTTGGCAAATGCTTTAAAGAAATATCTTATTTTTAATGTTTTACCAAACACATCGAACGGAATGTACATTTATGGGCGGTTGACTGAAGACACTGAAAATCTTAAAGAATTAACCCCATTTTCTAAGTAGATCGGAAACTCATTGTAATATAAAATCCGAAATGGTTATAAAGAAAGATAAAAATAGAAAATTCATATTTATATACAGAAAATGGTACGGTTGCACCTGACGATTCTATTTAAATTTATTAGTCAGTGACCGGCCTGTGAACATGTGAGCTTATAAAATATTATATTCCTGTGTCGTCCATGACGGCGAAATCAAGCGAAAACCTGCTTGCCTTGGTCAAACGCATCTAAAACAATGTACAAAACGGAAGAAAACTGCCAATTCTCGTAAAACGGTGTTGGAATATACACTCGCATGTTAGGCTGCTTGATGACGGTCATACTTTACATTGCGCTCAATCTATATGAATATGTATGTGCAAAACTCCGAAAAAGACTATTATCAAAGGTTATTCTACCTTTGGCTGCTTTATTAACTCATTTATTTGCATTGACAGGCTTCCTATACATTCAAAACTTCAATTTACTCAGCAAGGTTGATTTTTCATCTTTTCGTAATCTGTACCCTTTCTAAATAAATGAGTATTTCTAGAAAATTTTATATTATTTTTTTAAACCGCGATAAGCCTTATTTTTCCTATCGATCGATTCTTTATTGATGCAAAACTTTGGTGGACGCAGCGTGCGCTGAATTAGCGTAACGGGCCGTAACTCATAAAATCCATCGAATTTCATGAGTTAGGACAGCTGCTGTATTTATTTATTAATTTGACTTGTCTAGTAGCCATCTGGCGGATTATACATAGATTTCTTAGGAAAATCTGCCGTGGTAGTCAGTGTAGTCTGTACAGGTGAAGGATTCCATAAACTACAGCAAGTTCGGCGGATAATCCGAACCAAATGTGAAAACTTTTAGACTGCCGGCCGGGGCCTCGTACCTGGCGTGGTTAGAACTCTGAGTGTACTAAAGCCTGACCATTTCTGTTACCTGTACGAATCTTGGTGAGGACACAGTTTTTCAAAATGGGCCAGTCGGAAGACTTTTTAGAGCAGATAACCGGAAAATTGAACAGTTGCTGCATGTCTTCCATCCGCAAACATTTCTGTCAGTTCGCATTTACCGATAAGTCGTCGTCTTTTCAGGCAAGAACTCGGTGCGAATCCTCCAAACCGCTCAGTTTAATTTACTCCTATAATTGAATGGGCAGTCGTCCGAGTAACTGCGGTCATTTCTGTCACCCCATGCAAGTATAGTAATTATTTCCTCCTGACAGTTAGCCTGGTAGTTCTTTCTTTCATTCCGAGGCCCACCGCACTGCCCTGGGCACATTGCCGACTTCCTCGGGTCGTGGATGAAATCTGAGCAGCGTCTACGCCACTCCTTCTTCTCGCGTTCACCCTGTCCCAAAGAAAGACATGAGATGGACCGATACAGGACTCGTATCTACGCGTGCACCACACACGCGCTAGTGTTCAAAATAATAATAAACCGGTTTAAAATGAGGCCCTGAAACTGTAATTCAGATGAGGGACCTTAAAGACCACAATCAGGGGGCATCAACGCATCGTGCTTCTCAGTATTTGGAGAACGAGATATGTCCACCGTGCGTCTCACGGAGTACATGCATCAATGGTGACCTGCGGGTGAATTTTTCCATCGTGAGGAAGACCTGTATAGCATCTACCGCACTCTATCCTTCCTCACCCACCTTAAGCTGATAGAGAGGACGCATTGACCGACAAAATCAAATAACCAATACAACTGAGCTACACATGATCAGGGTGCTACTCCACGTAACAGACTAATGTCACTGCAATATGCTCCCATGAGGACTGAGTTGGCTGGTTTGATTGGTGGTCTTCCACGCCACGACTTTCAGCGTGCCTCAGGTTTATTATAACGAGGATTATTGCCTGATTAAACCTTACCGATCGGTTACGGGACTTACTCATCTCGTTCTAATTTGGGGCTCACTCTTGAGCCCCGCCAGCAGCTGCATGGCCGGTAGTATTATAGGCCGATGAACATTGCCGGCAAGGACAAGAAAGACTGTTATTGCCATTTCTGACTCATTAACCATCATCAGTCAGTCATATCCAATCTCAAGTTGTGCACAACCCAAGGCTCGAACGTGCGACCTGTTGATTATGAGTTCAAAGTTCTAACCATTGCGCCACGGACTCAGTGTCTTGCCGGTTTAGCTAGGGAATATTGACATTCGTTGACGAACGCTCACCGATCACTAACGTAACTCATTCGTCCCGCTATGCCATGGGGCTCACTCTCGAGCCCGCCAGCAGCCGCACAGATGAACATTTAAACATTGGAGACTGGAATGGCTATTTTTGGCTCATCATCAGCCAGCCGTTTGCTGTGAGAATGGATTTCCCGGTGCCAGCCTCGCTCTCTCTTCTCCCTCGCACTAGTCGACTGTCGGAGCCTGTCCTTCAGTCGGTAATTGGATTGGGCGCAGTGGTTGGCATGGTATGAGGGTCTGCGTCTAAGGCCTTCCGTCGCGGGCCTCTCCCGATCAACAGAGCAACTGTTTAAGGCCTTCCGGCTAGGCACAGACGGCTATCATCAAAGACTCCTCGGAGTACGAGAACACACCTTGGCGTAAACAGTAGCTTCTATGGTTAGTTGCACCTCAGGCTCGTCCGTTGTTGATGAATAATGACGCATACATCGGTTGAGTTTTGGAACCGAAAAACTGCCTTGACAGGCGTCTCTTCCTCCCTAATTTCGAACAGGCCCACAACACGCCCCAACAGCCCTATCCGAACCGTAGTTACTTAAACATAGATTACGAAGCTATTTATTTGGCATTGTACCGATTAATGCACGAGTCATCAGAATGAATTGTCTCTAAGAATTTCCGGCCTCTCTTCGATGGGCAGAAGCCAACAATGCGAGTTTTGTCCCATGAAAATTTGTGCCCAACTTCTAGTGTATGCATGGCAACTTGAGACAGGT
>WEDG01001153.1:0-53024 GCA_017591395.1 Schistocephalus solidus | reverse complement strand
AAGCCATTATTCTGCCAGTTAAATCTAGGGAAGCGGTCTATTATAACAAACTCAATGATAGTAAGGGTAATCGCACGTTTGTTAAAACGGGAATAGGAACGCCCCACCCACTTAGCATAGGCGGTCCTGCGATACATTTAGGTAAAGGCAAAAATGCCCATGACCAAACCCCAATACTAACCCTCACATGTAACCAAACTTTAACCCTAATCCTAAAACTAGCCACACCCTAAACCTAAACCCTACAGCTACCATGACCCCAAACCTTAACTCTGACCTTAACCCTAACATTAAACCCAGTTCTACTCTTAGCCTTACCTCTCACCTTAATCCTAAACTTCAGTTCCCCGGAATTTGGCACAAAGCCACATTCATTGCGGTTGGTTCCTTTTCCTGTATCCTGAGTAGTCATAATTACCAATGCATCCCTGGGCACCAGTTAAGGATCGGTTCTCAGAAAAAAAGACTGGGGAGTTGCAGGAGGTAAAATAAATGTGTATACAACTATGTAGAAGCATCGACTTGTGTTCGTATGAGTACGTAGTTGAGGAAAACTTTACCGAGTGGAAATTCTCCTAGTCTTGGAGCGCGAAAAGTCCAGAGTAGCACAGGAGGTTGGAACACAAGCAGCTGCATTCATTTTTTTATGGATGGTTCGGGGTGAGTGCATCCATTCCGAGATCATTCACCTATTAAATTTCAACCTGTTTTATCGTGTTTTTGAATGGCGTCGCTTATAGACAACGCCAGCATGGTTTTAGGTGATCTAACCTTACACTATAGCGGAAGAGGGCAAATACGAACGAACGAAATACATGCGTCTTTATTGGTAATGAGGAACTCCGGTTCAGCATTGCAACCGACTGGCGCTATGGCCTCCACTTAAAGGTACTAAAGACTACAGAAATCACAAGCGGCTGTCTAGGCATCTCCATTTGATTATCGTTGATTGAGAAGCTACAGTGCATTCTTCAACGCAACTGTTGGGTAAACTTAGATGTGGAAGGCTTCTTTCAAAGTAGATCAAGGTACCTTTTGACGTGATCTGGCAGCTCAGACAATCTACTTCTGCCTGCACAGCTAATGTGATGGCACGGAGAAAACCCGTTGGACAAGGCCGAATCTTCAACTTGACGGGGTTATGTTCGGACTTAATGTTCGATAGCAAAAGCTACGGCAACCTGAAAAGCAAGCAAGGAGTTTCAGCTATTTCTGGACTCGTAGCCGAGATGATCGTACGACTGCTGGAGTCTCTGTTCATCCAACAGCGCAAACCAACAGTCGCGTCTCGGCGTAAAGAAAGATGTTTCGGTCGTCACCAAGGGAGAGCAATTACTCATAACCAAAGAAGAACCCGAAAATACAATTAATGATGGAGGGTCTCCCCTCCCCCTCCCCCTGCTCTTTTGCCAAATTATAGGAAAGGTACTTATTTCCGCGTCTTAACCCTAACATTAACCCTTACATAAGACTGACGTGTAACCTTCATTTTAACTGAAGTTACAACCTTCTTCTAAGCCTGCCCTTTGCCCTTACCATAATTTCACGGGAATTTAGCGCAAATTCGCCTGTATTACTGGCAGTTCCTTCTGCTGGCACGTCCTGTTGAGGGAATATCGGATAAAGAAACACACCAGCTGAATTTATTTTGTGTCCTACGCTGCCACAGAGATTCTGGTGACCTAAACAGTATCGCTTTCATGAAAGGGACACACGTGACGCACGTACTGCGCTGCCACCGCAACTGCACAGGCGTTCGCATGATGACGCTCAAGTGGTAGAAATGGACGCACCGTGTTCAGCTGGATGACGAGGGTGTCGAATTACACTACCATAGGCGTGAGCAGAGTGGGAATGGTCACCCATACATTTTTTCAACAGACACATGTATAACGAGTAGAGAGATGAGATCGCAGGTGACCGAAAGTTTAGTGACCCCTCCACTACGTTAGTACATCTACGAAGTACTCAGACGCCTTCCCATTTCACTCACATCTGGGTCACACACAGCCCAATAGAAAGCCATCCCGTATTCCATTCTAAGGTCCAGTTACATGCAACTTTGGAAAATAAATACTTTGAGTCATTTAACCCGGGTGTGGAATAGGTGACGGCCGAGTAGATAATTTGGTCAAGCATACAGCAGTGAGAAGAAGCGACGCCAACTGTCGAGGGTAATGGCCCAATCGACAGAATCCAGTCAAACCTATTCGTCCGGTCATACTTTGCTCACAAATTAAACGTTATCTCACCGAACTGTGCCGCTCTGCAACTTCTCCAGTGCGAATTAATAAGTCACGAGGGGTCCAGCGGTTGAATACTTGTTTGAAGGACACTGGCGATGCGTCAAGTGCCCGCGTAATAATGACAATGGCCGCGAACATCCATATCGAAATCGCGGCCACCAACGCCTCCAGTATGACCTAGTCAGCAGCTATCGCGCCAATTACGCAAATCCTCAGTTAGTGCGGGAATTCTCTATGTTAAAGAGTACGTGGAGGTGTATTTAACTACATGTCATAACCTGTGTGGCCCCGTGGTGTTTGATGGAGCGTGTGACACGGAGGCGCAGGCTGTGTGAGCTGGGGTTCTTGCTCCCACGTCTATCCTTTTGCTGTCGTGATAAAACCCTAGTCAAGTGTTTGTTGCGGACCAAAGAGCGTGGGGCGGCTCCGGCCGCTCCAGCGAAATGCGCCTCATCCCGCCTCCGGTCTTCTTGACTCTGTCAAGACACCGGAGCACGGGTGGGAAAAGGAGAATAGAGATAGAGAGCGAGCGAGCGAGCGTGAGGTAGATGCTGTGCATGTCTACTAGCACTTAAAACTAACTCACGTGCAAGTCACCCGCATTTGCTTTCAGCCTGCCGAAGCACGCAGTGGACATTTTCGAACTCAACGGTCGACTGCCATCACATGTCTTAAGTAGCATGTCTTCCTGTGCGCAGTCGAGTCTAATAAGTGGTTATTATTTCCACTTTTTGTGCTCTAACGCATCACCCTCCCCCAACGTTCACCGTGTCTCTAAGGCTTCGACGCATTATTGAGGCCTTGCATATGAGCCAGTGAAACGTACTTTTATAGTATCTATCGCACTCTCTCCTGACCCACCCACCTTGCTTAGATGGCAAATGACTGAAGGTGGACACGGGTGCGGTGGATGGCAAAGTTAAAAAAACGTCAACACGATCAACACACTGTCTGGTAACCTCACATACTTGAGAGTGCCACAAAGGCCACATTAAGAATCAGCCGTTGAGCTTGGTCAGTCGACAGTTCGTCCGTTGACTCCGATAATGTTCACCCTGTGCTCCACAAGGAGGGTGGTGCAAGGACGGTGAATTGCGCGTGACTTAGTTTTAAGTGATAGTGGACTTGCGCTGCAGCTACCGCACTCTCTCCTCCCTCAGCCGCCTGTGCCCGGTGTCTTAACACAGTTAAGAAGACCGGAGGCGCGATCGGGTGCCAGTTGGCGTACCATGAAGGGCCACAGGTGATTGGTGCGACAAGCGCCTTAAACCTTGCGTTCCACCACGCCACCTCCCCACGTGCAGCATTTGTTATGGGAGCGCATCCCTGACTGACCTAGCCCCTGTGTTGGTCAAGCACACCTATCACGTGGCCCATTTGGGTCGGTCACTCCACACGCACACGCACGCAGTAATGATCCCATCAGTTGACAACCGTCCTAATCACAACCGTTAACGAGGACTCCCGCGGGGTGTGGGGGTGGGCAAGGGCGGATCCTACAGAGCTGACCCTCTCTCTCTCTCTTCTCCCTCCAGTGGACTGTCAAAGCCCGTAAACTAATTGAAGGTGGTGGAGTTGGTGCATTTTACTGGCCCGGTGTGAAGGCCTGCGCCTAGGCGTGCCTCCGCCCTCCTGTCGCGCTTAGCAGACTGCGCCCACCCCGATTAACGTGGGCCGGGAGCCAGTCAGACCAATGCTTTAACTCGACGCATCTACAGCGCAGCTCGTTGCGCGCGCCTGTCTAGTCAGCACTACACTGACAGCGTTGACCATCGTCGAGCCCGGGACTGTGGCGGGGAGGGGGGGGGAGGAGTTGTCCCGTCGGTGGAATGGCAGTCCGTTCAAGGGTCAAGCTGAACCAGATGGTCCTGCCACCCTGCCTGCACCTGGTGCCCGTCCCTCTCCGTATGGCCGCTCGGAGCTGTGATGAGCGCAGCAGACTGGCTGGAGAAACCAGACCAGGGCAGTTTGCGTGTCACACATCAAAGCCGGTGCATCGGTCTTTCTCGCCTGTGGGGAGGGGTACTTTCGACGCAGGAAGCCCGTGGGATAATCAGCCTAATCAGCCACTGCTTTCGCTATCGTCTCGAATTTAGCCTGCCATTTGAACACAGAGTGGATGCGCGAAGGAAACCTGGCGCTGATGCACATACAATTATCCTACGACTCATCTCATCGGTAGGGATGCCTTATATGGCAGCCTACATAGGACGCAGTAATATGAACTGCCCCGCCCGCTTAAAATAGATGGCCTTGCGGTAAATTTCAGGAAGAGTAAAATATACCTCTGTCTTAACGCTAACACTAACCTTAACATTAAGTTAATAAGTCACTGCAATCTTAACCCTAGCCCTACCCTAAACCTAAACCCTACAGTTAACATGATAATAACCTTAATCCGTAAGCTACTCATGACCCTAACCCCAAATCAAAACTTAAACTCAAACTTAAACCTAGCCCTACAATCAATTATAACCTTTGTCTTAATCATAAACATATTTTTTTCTGGAATTTAGCGCAAAGCCAAATGTATTGTAGACATTTCCTTTTTTCGTGTCCTGCTTAGGCGGCCATACAAGGCATCCTCCTCATCGTCATCATCCTCATAATCATAATCATCATCATCCTCCTCCTCCTCCTCCTTCTCATCATCACCATCATCATCATCATCATCATCATCATCATCATCATCATCATCATCATCATCATCATCATCATCATCATCATCATCATCATCATCATCATCATCATCATCATCATCATCATCATCATCATCATCATCATCATCATCATCATCATCATCATCATCATCATCATCATCATCATCATCATCATCATCATCACCTTCAAAAACAATAACAGCTTATGAGTTTGCTAGTTGTGAGAGTTATAGACCAGAACACGGACGGCCTAGGGCGATTTCCAGTCAATTTCTCATTGACAACAAACAGGAGTAAACAGTGGCGAAGTTTGGTAGGCGTAGCCCGTTTCCACCGAAGTAGTAGGAGACGAATTCTTTGGTAGGTGCGGTGCAAAAGTAAGATGTCGGTTGAACATGAATTATCTGTTCGAAACACATAAACAACTGCCTCGTTGCATCCAGACCGCGATTTGTGGGGAGGATCTACGTAAACGTGCTGACCAGTCGAGGGGAGGCAGGAGGGGGATGGTTCTACGAGTGCATGCACTCCTTCGTACCACCTGAGCTGAAAGTGATGAGCCACGTAATTCTTGGTAACTGTGTGAGTACGCAGAAACCATGAAACCGGGTAGAGTGCGGATGCCGGATGAACTCCGCCTGGTATTATCTCCGTGTTTGGCTGACGAAATTTGACCTGTCTGATCGCTGCTGATTAGGCTTGAAATCTCAACTTGCGTGACATGTGTTCCTTTTGCTGCCGTTGTATTTGTTGGCAAGTCAGCGTGCATGGTGGCCTATCCCTCGTCAGCCAACGCACTGATCAGTCGTTGACGGCCACGTGAGTTGATTTCAGCCTTGCGGGCGTGGTGGTGAGGTGGTGTTTCACGCTGGTCACGTGGCCTCCGGCCGGGTCCTCTCTACGTTTTCCCTGACGTCAGTTGTCGGCCGAGCGTGCTTTTGCTCGACTGTCCCAATGCCCCTGCCCGCACTGACTCAAGCCTTGTGCCTGGTAGGCGGGATGCAACTCTGTGGCTCTGTTACGTGTGCCCGTGGAGGACCAACTTTCGAGCAGCAGTCTGGCCATCTTATCGTTGGCTCAGCCGATTACCCTCGATTTCAAAGGCGAAACTGTGGTTCTTCTGTTGTATGTGGCCCTAGACTACAGCCAGCTTATCCTTGCAGTTGATTACAAGCTGATGTTAATGCAATCTTGTGGCAAGGCGCTTCCCCGTTTCACCAACATATATCGCATCACAGTTTTGGTATGGTATGCTGTAAACCACTGCTGGTTTTTCTGTCATTGGTAGTGATTCTTTGGGCTTCATGATATGCTGTGTGATTGTTGAGTCAGGCTTATGAGTCACACCGATCCTGAAAGGTTTCAGGATTCTTGCCGTCACCTCTGATACGTTTTTCCCGTAAGCAATCGCGAGCCAGAACTTTGGGTCTTCTCCTTTAGATCACTCATGCTTGGGCTTCCTAACGCATTTGCGTATAAAGGGCTTCGGATAACCATTGACTTCAAGTGGGGCATGCAAGTAATTAGTCTCCTCCTTCTTCCCACTGTTGTCGCTGCAGTATGTTTGAATGCGTTCGAAGAGGGTTCTGAGAAAACTGCACTTGTGACCAACGGGGTGGTTGCTTCTGAAGTGGAGGATACGCATGATGTTAGTTGCCTTCCGGTAGACCGTTTTCCTTATTTGCCCATATGCCAGCTTAGTCACTTGTACGTCGAGGAAGGGCAACTGATTGTTGACCTCTTATTTTATAGTTAACTGGATGTCGGGAAAGATTGAGTTCAAAGGTGTCTGGAAGGCCTGCCGCTCGAGCCTCTGCGGGACTGCTTCATAAATCAGTCCGGACAGAGGTGAGCCCATTGGTGTTTCCTTCTTTTGTTCGTGAACCTGGCCTTTTAACTTGAAGAAAGTTTTAAGAAGCAATCCCTAGAGCTTGATGATGTGCACTCGTTTGAACTGCTCGTCATTTTCGTTTTTTTATCGGATAAGACCGTCAATATTTTCGATAGCCAGATCGAGCGGAATAAAGGTGAACAACGAGATCATATTAAACGACACTATCACCTCCTCTGCGTCCACTTTCAGGTGTTGGATGCGGGACAAAAACTATACAACAGGCTTTAATGTCTTCTCTGAATCCTCAGTAAAGAAAAACTGTCGTTGGTAGAGCCACTTTGACAACCCAAAAGTTAGGGTGCTGCGTAAAGATACGATGGGTCGTAATGTCACTACTGGCTTGTGCATCTTTGGTAGAAGCGCACCATCGCAGTATCAATGACCAGCGCTTCCCTTCTCGTAAGGGCTCCTACCTTTCTCAACTTGTTTATCGTCTTGATTATGGTATTTTCCAGCTTTTTGAGCTCACTGGCAATCGATGGCACATAATATTCCTTGTCCATAAAGAGATTTTCATGCTTCATACAGTACTCGGCATTATCCATAACGACCGTTGAGCGCCCCTTGTCGGCAGGCAGGATGAAAATATCCTTCATTTTTCGTATTCTCCGAAGTTCTCGGGCTTCTGATCCTGGAATGGTCCCCTGACATTTGTAATGGAAGAATAAAAACGAAACTTGTTGCTACATGGCATTGTTGCACTCCTCACGTGCCTCGCATTTCTGAAGCACCGATTCGAATGATGCAATGAAGTCTTCTGTTCGAGCATCACTTGTAGCGAACTTTGCTAGCTGTGGCTCAGTGAGAAGATTTGAGGACAGGTTGTGAACCAGGTTCCCGACAGAGGTGGGTTGTTTAGGTGAAATTTTTTTCTTCAAGTTCTCCAGTAGGTTGGCGTCGCGTTACTTCCGAGGACGCTGAACACTTTCACGAATGAGCACTTCGAGGGTTGAAAACTCATTCGCCGTTATGGTTGGTTGGCTGGCAAGCTACAAAGTGTAGTTCTATTGTACGACCGTATTTGTGAATACGTGGATGGCAATCTTGTATCAAGACTCGAATCACTCGATTCTTGAAGCCCGCCATAGTGCTTTGGCATAGGTCAGTGTTAACAGGCGGTCTATACCTGAGGCATTTAGGCAAGACGCATTTGTCAAGACACCGGTGCAGGAATTTCAGCTGAGCGCATTTTGATAACTCTCACTTGGCGAAAGTATCCCATCTGCGTGCTGAGCGGCGGGCTGCTCGCCCATGGCGTAAACAAATAGGAGTGAAGATTCAAAGTCCAGATATCTTATTGAGCACATCATCCCCCGAAGAAGACGAAGAAGAAGGGACGAGTTCATGGACCGGACTGTATTTGGACTGATGTTTCGGCAACCACTTAGTTTACATCATCAGAGTTCTGTGGTTGATATTTCTGTTGGTCTTGACTGTTTCAGCCCCTGACGCCTGCCTGCCTGCAAAGCTAGTCAGGCAGCCGTTATGAGCGCTATCAATATGAATCTGTGGCTTTACAGTCATTACATTGATCCCGATTTCTTTCACCGTATGAACCTCAACCAATTCCAGCTCAGATGCCTTCGGATAATCCTAGATGGCCGGTGGCAAGGGTAGATCCCTTTCACTCAGATCCTGCAATCCTTGGATATGCTAAACATATTTACTGAGCGTCTCCTCGTATGAATTTGCGTTGATGACGTCGCCACAATTGCCAGCAAGGGAACCAGTGATTGAACGTGTTGTTTACTGTCAAAACTCAGCCAAGGCTATGATTTCAAGTATGGGGGACTCGCGCTTCCATCTGTTGCAAAAATTACTGTTGGTGGATGGACGTTCACGGATAGCCACCCGCCCCGTTCTGCCTTGAGGCTCAGTTTCGAGCCCCGTCAGAAGCCACACAGCGGCTAGTAGTATAGACCGAATGACATAACCGACAAAGGCAAGGGAATGGCCATTTCTAGCTTATTAGCCCTCATCAGCCAGTCATATCCCACCCCTGGTGATGCACCACCTGAGGCCGAGGTAGTTAGCGCGTTGGAATTCTAATCAGCATGTCGCGGGTTTGAGCCTGGGGGGGCCACAACACCTGGAGTAGTGTATGACTGGCTGACGACGGCTAATAAGCAAGAAATGTCCATTCCGGTCTTCCTAGTCTTTGTTGGTTATGTTCTTCTCCCTATAATAGTAACCTTTATGTGGCTTCTGTTGGGGCTAGGGATTGAGCTCCAAGGCAGAACGGAACAATTGTTTCCCATACGCGATAAGTTAAACGCCCATCCTCTAATGCCGATACTCGAAAACAGGGGAATATTCGATTGAAAAATGAGAGTATGACTTTGAGTGCTGTTTCAAGAAAACCTAAAAAGTGAACGGTTGATCTGTCATTTCACTTTAGCCGTACGGCATGGATACCCCTCCACAAAACTGAGTGAGATATTTACACGCAGTTTTCTGTCCCAGCAAGTGGTCTAGAATTGGGATCTCTGTCACTCAACCACACCAACGGATACATAGATGGTTGGGTGGTATATAATTTTCCCCAAATCACGGATGCTTATCTTAGTCCGCTACTTGGTTGCAGATTGCGGGTATGACAAGGTTTCGTTCATCTAACGATCTTTGTTGTGAATAACGCCCTCCTATCATTAAATATTTGAAAGTAGATAATACGCGGAACACTGATCAATTTGTAACTATGAGCCCCCGTGTGATGTTCGCCAAACAGATGTGTAGTTTGATAGCTGCAGGTTTTTAGCACATGCCTTGCGTATCTGCCAACCGTTCCAGCAGTCATATTGAACAAAATTAAGCACAGTGTGGACTTCTTCCTATGTGTACTTAAAACTACACAAACACGAACATGCACTAATTTCAGCAACCCAGAATACTCATTTTCCAGTTGATATATTTTCCACACAAGAAAAATGATAAATGAACTGAGCAGAAGAAGACGCAATCACTGGGACAAGGAGTTTACTTGCCAAATGTTTTGGATTCCTCCTTAGATCCAGCTTTAGATTCAGCATCAAATAGGGTAATTCGTACACAGGACGTTGCAGTATTTATAGGATGCAGTTGCTATACTACTGCATACCTATTATGATTAACGGCCAACATCCATCGTGGGTGACAACATTTCCGCACCTAACGACTTAAATGTCGACCATCGAGTTTGATCATCTTCGATAAAGGGTGAGTCGTTAATTGTACTAGGTATGAAGCAGCAAAGCGACTGGACCCTATAAATACTGCAACGCCCCGTGTACGAATAAGCCTATTTGGTGCGGTCTCTGGGTTCGAGGAGGAATCCGAAACGTTAGGCGATGGCCTCTTCTTCTAAATTACTTCCTGGGACTCGCAGTTTCGCTTTTATCGGCGGTAAATGAACTTTTTTCTATGCCAACGGCCCGTTGCAGTCTTATCATAAACTGGTCTGTGCAATGTTGGCAGATAGTATGAGAAAATCATCCGCGATAAGATAGCCGGGCAGGTAGCCGGCTCACGCATATTGTGTTATAATCAGGCAAGGACTGTGCACAGCTGAGAAGCGACAGCTTCAGAATTTTTTGGTGCGAGGAAATCCCGCCCCCTTTTCAACCTTGGCATCTATTTTCTGCTTCGGTCACACAGAGCTCTGCTGCAAAAAGTAGGCTCCTTTAGCGGGATTTGACCTGTTTGTGGCAGAACTCCTCCTGGCTTCTAAGGGTAGTCTTGGGAGCTTCGAAAAATTTTACTGGTTGAATGGTAAGGTGAAAATTGTTTTATGCCAAAGATTGACAATTGTATCCTCAGAACTTGGATATTTGACAAAGGCAATGGCATCGACACATACGATTTCCATACTACAATCTAGCTGACTATGGACTCATTTCGCCGGTCACGAATCTGCACGTGAAAGTTTGACTGTCGAATCCGTTGAGGTTCACCGTGTTCCACACTGCAAGATAAATCAGGGTCGGCGACATGCGCATGAATTAAATTACATTAAAAGAAGACTTGTGCTGCGTCTACTGCACTCTCTTCCCCCTGGGCCCGAGGTCAGGACTAATTCAAGAAGATCTGAGGCGGGAGATGGTGCGAATCCCGGGGTTTCACAATTGGGGTCGGGTATGAATGACTGATGGTGACTGATAAACCAGGAATGGTTATTCATGTCCCCCTTGTCTTTGTCGGTACCCTAACATCATACTAGTCGCCATGCAATTGTCTGTCTAGATTGAGCCCTAAGGCACAACGGGACTAACATATCCCGTACTTGATCGGTGAGCGCCACTTGATCATTGATATTCCCGATCACAACCGACAGGAAAACGAGCTCTGTCCACTGAGCCACGGGCTCTGTGTTTTCACAGTCACCTCTTGTAGCGACCTGGATAGGTTCACCTCAGATCGTATGGACTTCCATAGTTTAGAAGTCATGTTTATTAGAGGGGGGAATTTGTTTTACGTCCTTATTTCGGCCATTTTATATACGAAACAAAAGTTAATTTCACTGAGGTGAACTATCTGGTCCTTATAACCAATTCGGCAGTCGAGAACTGGTTTTCATTGGAGGGCATCTTGATGATTGTTGGTAAATAGGCTCATACTCATTTTATATATCGTCAAGGCTAGTCTAGACATGATCCAGCGACAATGTAGATTAAAGCTCCATGACAAAAAGATAAATAACTTTGATTATTAAAGAAAAACAGCAGAGGATGATTTTTCGGATTACCTACAAGCGCAAAAGCTTTAGGTTACTTCGATACTTACTCTTTCTGCGTCCGCAAACCGGTAAAATGATTAATTTATCTATTGACATGATGATTTAATTTCGCCTCGGTAACCAGTTCCTAAACTGCTTCAAGGGTATAATTGATAAGTCAAGTAATGTAACACACATTTGCTGTCATGAAGCAACTGTGATTGCATGCATGCTAATTACCGGACTCGGATCAAACGAGTAGCGCCTAATTGATGAAGGGAGCCGAGATCTTCGAATGAACTATCCTCAGTATGTAATAGCCTCCAATTTTAAGTATATCGAATTCTACCCTGGAGGCCAAAAGTAACAGACTAGACACATTAGGGTAAGTACTTGGCATTCTGACGGTAGAAAAATAAGTAATAAAAAATAATCGCTCGTCTTCCTTTGATATGCCACCCGTGAATCGCATTTTGACCACTATTACTGCACACTATCCTTTGATTACAGTCATGTTAGCAATTTTGTTCAGTAAAGGAACTACTCCGGCCATTTCAATACTGTACTGTGATTAAAACGGATAACAGAGTCAAAGTCCCTCGTTCTGAATGTTCATACGTGCATCAGGATGGCCAAGATGGCCAAGACTCCAATCTAAGGTGCGCCTGTGTCTAGAACCCCCGATCAGGTAGCATTAAAATCAGGTTTTAATAGTATTTCCTTCAGCCAGGTATCTCCCTTTATTACTACAAACACAGTTTTATAAATTATGGTTGAAAAAACGCTGCATGAAAAGTTGGACTAACCGAGAGATGGGTGCGTTGCCGAGGGCCATCAGGACACCTGCCTGTTGTAGTCCCTATTCGACTCGTTGAGTTCTGCACTAGGTCACGCGATAATTCTCGGTCGTGTACACTGTGAGGACCTCTCCGTGAGGAATGAACGTTTATACTATTACTGCTCCGTGGGTCGCCAGCTGTCCGCGCACGCGACAACTCTGAAATAGGTATTGTAGGAACGACACTCCCTTCCGCATCATCCGCTACCTCCATCCTCGTCATCTTCCGGCCCGTATACGGCAGGCCATATGGTACCACCGGAGACCAGACGTCCTCGTCTTCGTCCTCCAGTATGTGCACATCACCATCAGTCGTGTCTGTTGGAAGACAGACTGCACCTTCGACGCCAACCGTAATTTGAGAGAATTTCCTGTCTTCCGTGGCTCCGTGCGGTTGGTCATTTGGCGGCACATGAGTGTCTACCTCAACCGCTAACTGCTCATCCACCTCCTCCTTCTTCTCCTCCGCATACTCATCATCATCGTCAGTTTCTTGACTTGCAGACCAGTTTTCACTGCTAAATTCACTCCTGAGCACCGGTCTGCCTCGGGACCTCGGCGACGAGGCTCCATGCTGTGCAATGGCATCATTCACGGTGGGCCTGCCACGATAAAGGTTTACTGAGTTCTCCAGACGCAGAGACAACGATGAGGGGTTTGAGGGCGTCCTCAGGGCCGGTCTGCCTCCCAAGAGAGGAAGCGGTTGGAGCTGGCGGCGTCGACGGCGCAGGAGAGCCGAGGTCATACGGTCGTCTGCTGGCTCTTCCTTCCGTACAGGTCTACCGTTAAGATCATAAAGTCGCACCATCGGTTGTAGGACAGCTTTCGTGGCGAGCCCGGTAGCCAGAAGTGAGTTGTCGCTCTCCTGGCTCTTGACTTCTGTATGCTCTCGTTACCAAGGTCACGCCGGCTTGTCCTCGATCTGTCACAAACCACCAGCACGACCAGATTGTCTGTGTGGCCAATAGAAGTGTCGATGGAGCGGGCTGCTGTCAGGTTAAGACATTCTGAGCATTCACGCAAAAAACGGGCATTTTTTGAACTTTACAGATGATTAGTAGGGAATAATGAACGGTCTAGTTGTCTCCTGAGCTTTCGCTAGGGCTCTCAAGGTCATAAATATAAGTCGGAGTCCACCATTGCCCTAGTACTACCCCACAATCGCTGGTCGGGAAGGCGTGATCGGCGCAGTCTCCTTTGTGAAGAAGTTGACACGATCGTTGGAACAAGGACTTCATTCTCCTGGTGTTTCGGATTCAAACGCACGAACCCACTCTCGGAGACAGCATCATATACGGGTACTTGGTGCACACGGAATAGCGGGATTTCTAGGATTCGGTCAATAGGCTACCGCATACCTAGGAAAATTAACGACTATCTACTCCTACCGACGATGGTTGTCGCTAGATGAGAAGAAGTAGATGCAATCGCTGGGGCAAGAAATTCCTTCACCTGCCTTTTCGGATTCGAGCTCAAACCAATCATCATAGAACGTTTCAGCTAGGGGTAATTCGTATACGAGGGAGTTTCAGTGTTTATAGGATGCAGTTGATATACTACTACATGCCTATGGCAAGTAATGGCTCCCCTTCATCTATGGTGACTGCGCTCTGGTGCGCTTGATGGCCGGCATGCGGGTCGTTATCCGCTGAAATTTCGTCATCCCTGTTGGAGGTTGACGTGAGGATTTCTCACTCTCAAGTACTAACTGGGATTCGCATTCACGCTTATATCGGTAATGGCTTGATGGCTTGTATTCGCGTCGGTAATCGCTGAAAGGTTATTACTCCCGGTAGATGTTGGCGTCATGGAATAAAATTTCCCACCAAGACAAGGGAGACTGCAATGGCCATTTCTGGCTTAAAAGTCGACATCAGCCACCCATGCCCAAACCCAAGTGTTACAACCCCTGAGGCTCGAACCCGTGACCTGTTGGTTAGAAATCCAACGCCCTACCCAGTGAGTCACAGGCTTACGAAGAAGGAGACAAGATCACTGAAACAAGAGCTTGACGTTTCGGATTCTCACATCAGAGAAGGTGGCAGAGGGCCTCCAAGACGTTCTTGACGCATGGAAGAGCTCGTCAAAATTTGGGATTGGTTCGATTCGGCATCTCATTTTTTTAAGTACGCACCGGTTGACGAAGTTACATGGGTACCCATTTGCATATGCGTTAGCATGTCAAGTGAATGGAAAAAAAACTCCCGACTGATGTTTTCGTTGGTGATGGGCGGAAGAAGATCTTGAACAAAAGATAAACTTTTTCAGATGGCAATACAATTGGATGACTGCTCTATACAGTTGTATTCGGGTTTGACCTGGACTTTTGTAGCTGAGTTTTAATGACGACATCCTTCCCTATTCGCGATGGGGTTTCGGTAAGCGCGTTCCCCTATCTGTCGACATGACGAGTGCACACGGAAAACATCGGGGTGAAGTCGAGTTGGAATGTCGTGAGGACGGTGTTCAGCCATTTATGATGGTTGTGTGTTTTGATCACATCGGGGTCACCAGCTTGTAGCGTCTAAGCAGTGGTTGTACTCTGAACACTACAATCATCAGACCAAACCCCAAATTGTAGGTAAAGACAGAAGGCACCAGAATGAGGGATTTACTGTGCACAGAACCCCGAGTTGCTGTTCCAGGCAGCAGTGGCCACTGGCGAAGCCAGGGATAGTGTTTACTGCGTCCTGGGCTCGCTGTCATGAAATGAGGTGGGGTCTGATGCAATGGTTGAGAGATTCAAACAACCAGAGCACGCGTGTCAAGTACGCCTGATCCGGCCTCAAGGAAACGGGATATCATGCGAACAGCAAAGGGCCGGCTGGGATCCCAACTGAGTGAGACCACGTTGAGAATAAGAGACAAAGTCGTACTCGCTGATAGAAGCGAACAGGCGAGTTCCAGGAAGCGGCTCAGAAGAAGAAGAAAAATAAGAAGATGAAGAAGAAGACAAAGAGTTGATCACTGGGACATGGTGTTTATTGGTCTGACGTTTCACATTCTCTCTCGAACCTGGTTGCCGGGCCATCACAGGCCTACTTTTGTTGATATTCCTCGTGTTCATCGCTGGAGTGCGTAATTGGCACGATGATTGCCGTACCCGAGTCGTTAATGACCGTGATTTCATCACTCCAGCAGTTCACGGTTCACGTGGTTGTCACCTCTGGCGAGAATTTTGGCCTCACCAAACATGAAGGCGTGGCTGGGTCCCGTCGCGTAGACCGTGAGTCTGCCTCTCTGTCCTCAGAGAAGAACAAATTATCCCGTCAGTTGCCAGCCCTTCACGTCACAGATCTTATTGCAGCATGCTAGATCCAAGCACGTTAGATTGCTTTTAGTGATGAATGTGCGCCGTGTTGCTGTCGAATCCCAGGTGTGCCACACTTGGGATTGGGTATGACTGGCTGATGACGGCTAATAAGCCAGAAATGGCCATTCCGGTCTCCCTTGTCTTTGTCGGTTCCATATATATATATATATATATATTCGTCTTCCTCTCCCAAACACCAGCCAACTGTCTGAGCTGGTCAGTAATCGAATGAGTTGGTTGGCGCAAATGGCGGACAGAGAACCAAGCAGCCCCTAGACGTGTGCCGTGCGCCTGGTCCGCGCACAATGAACCAGCTCTTCGCACAAACAACAAAGGCGGAGCTGATAGAAACGAACAGGTGAGCTCCAGGAAGCAGTTTAGAAGGAGAGGTAATCGCTGGCCGGACGTTTCGGATTTTTACTCGAGCCCGTCATCAGAGACAGAGGCTGACAAGACTAGTAGATGCACAGGGTGAGCAATATTTATAGCACGTAGTGGGCACGGGATCACATGCGCACTACAATTAGCAGCTCGCGTGATCGACGCTGGGGGTCGTAATCGATGCGATGATCGCTTGGCCGTCCGCGTCCGAGTCTTTAATGGCCATGATTTCATCCTCCATGTTGGATGTGGGCGTGATATTGAACCGGTACTTTGGCTCACTTTCATCGGAGGTATTGGTTACCCACGTCCTTCGTGTTGGACGCGGACGATCAAGGAATCATCGCATCAATTACGACCCCCAGCGTCGATCGCGTGAGCTGCTAATTATAGTCTGCCTGTGATCGTGTGGCCACTACATACTATAAATGCTGCTCATCTTGTGTCTCTATCACCCTTATCTGCCATGGTCGCTTGTGAAGCAGAAATGTCAGGCCAATAAACTTCCTGTTCAAGCGATCGCATCTTCTTCTGAACTGCTTCCTGGAACTCACGAGGAGAGAACGTGGGTGACCGACGCTTCCAATGACAGTTAACCAAATTTACGAGTCATTATCACACCCGCATCCAACATGGATGATGAAATCACGGTGATTAACGCCTCCGACGCTAACGGCCAAGATATCGTCACATCAATTACGACCCCCAGCGGTGATCGCGATAGCTGCTAATTGTAGTCCGCATGTGATCGTGTGGCCACAACGTACTATAAATGCTGCTCACCGTGTGCCTCTAGCATCCTTATTTGCCACTGCCTCCGATAATGGGTTCGAGTAATAATCCGAAACGTCAGGCCAATAAAATTCTTGTTCCAGCGAGCGCTTCTCTTTCTAAAGGGGAAGCGGTTCGGATCTCACTTGCTAGAGTGCCACACTAACAGGGAGTCATTAGGTCCTACCCTTCACCAGTTGGCCCTACCACACAAGACACCGGGCGGGCAGCTAGGGCTGAAATGAATCGTCGGTTGGCCAGCTTTCAAGTCACAGTGCTGTCAGCGCGTCAGACTTACAGGACATTTCCTAGCTCAGCAATACAAACACAAAGTTCGTAAATAAGTTCTCAATTCGAACAAATTACTTAGTTTGAGTTATAATATTGATTATCGTCCATCCTAATCCAAAGATATTTCACTCACGCCAGGATTCCGGTTTTTGAACGAGCCCCTTTCTGATCGTCTGCAAAAAACAACTTTTTAAAAAGGACTGCTTGAGTATTATCCACATTTAACATTGACTTGCAATAGTCTTATAAATGCAATATCTATTTTATCAAAAATGCACAAATTATTCCTTCTTGTACTCCTTTAGTAGAAAGTCAGGCAAGGACGCAATATGTGACCCAACTCGGGGAAAAAGGATGGATCAGCAAGTAATACGGGATCAGTGGAAATCGGATTTTATGGATGAACCTAAATGAAGAAAGGAGAGCGCCTAACTAATAGTAATCTTATACATTGAGTTCGTCAGAGTTAACATTGGCAGACGAACATTACCGGCAAAGACTAGGGATACTGGAATGGCCATTTCTGGCTTATTAACCATCGTCAGCCAGTCCTTACCAACTCCAGGTGGTGCACCGCTCGAGGATCAAACCCCCGACTCGTTGAGCGGAAGTTCAATGCTCTAAACATTGAGCCATAGGCTCGTTTTCTTGTCGGTTTAGATCAGAAATATTGATTTGCCTTCGTTGCTGAACGCTCACCGATCGCTAAGGGAACTCACACGTCCCGCTCTGCCTTGAGGCTCACTCTCGAGCTTCACCAGCAGCCGCTCAATGTTTAGCGCTTTTGACTTCTGATAAACGGGTCGCGGGTTCGATCCTCGGGTGGTGCACCACATGGGGCTGCATATGACTGGCTGACGACGGCTAATAAGCCAGAAATGGCCATTCCAGTCTCCCTTGCCTTTGCCGGCAATATTCCTCTACCTATTATATAAATAGCCGCTGAGCGGCTTCTGGCGGGGCTCGAGAGGGAGGCTCGGGACAGAACGGGACGGGTGAGTTGCAGGGGTACAAGCAGTGGTGTGTGCTCAGAGCAATACAATCATCAGGTCAAATGCCGCCTTGTATGTAACAGGTGGAAGGCACCAGAATGAGGGATTGATTGCTCACAGAACCCTGAGTTGCTGTTCCAGCCAGCAGTGGCCAATGGGCGAGTCAGTGCTAGTGTTGACTGTGTCCAGCCATGCTTGAGAGAGAATGAGACAGTGGTGACAGCTGCTTAAACAGGGCTAGAGCAATTTAAATGTCCAATCGATGTGTGCTGCATTATCCGAGTGTCTAGGGGTCCACGCTACGTCGGCCGAGGGGTGGGCTGTTCAATCGGTGCTTGGGCAGACATGACCACCTGGATGCATATACGTGCGTTAGTGGAAGTCGGTCTAGTGTCTGCAGGTCAGTGAGTCGGAAACCGCTGGCGGCGACGTTGCATGACCTTGAGACAGAGAACCTTGAACAAAGACGCGAACATGGATTTCAATGTTGGGTGTCCGCTACAGAGTTTCTTTAGCGAGCGTTGAGCGTTCAGCAACTAATAGAGTTAACATTCGTTTTCGGGTTATTAGGGTCGCACAATAGTTTGTTGCCTCGACATGTGTTGGGATTACGAGATTCAGTGGTTTTACCTCACGCCGACCCCTATGCGCGATATCATAACCTGACTCACTTTTATTCGGACCCTTGACGGAAGTAAGAAGGGGTCCGCGCTGCGCGATCATTAATTATAACGGGAAAAGCGGATGCTTTTTGAAACTACTGCGATGACCTACTAGTTGACGTTCGGAAAATTGTCCGGATACTTCGGCCCTCCTACCGCCAAAGAAATATTGTGTGATCCTACTAATTTGACAACGAATGCCAACACTAAAGTGCACAATAGATAGAGTTAGGGTTACGTTGACATGTAGTACCGTCGCGTTTTACACGCTGACCTACCATTTGTTCCCTGAGTTGATTAGTATATTACGTTCTTGCTGCAAGTTACATGTGTATCAAATGGTATACTGCGGTATCTTGCGGTTTTAAAAGTAAATTTATTTATGAGACCTTTTGAGACCGTGAAATGTTCATTCATAATATATCGTATGCGCCAGTGAATTAATACTGCATTTAAAGTAAACCAAATGATCCCCATCCATTGAACATTTGAGAAGAACTATGTAACCGCTTCCTCAAAACGTAGTGAAATGTGTGATTTTCTTAGACCGTACGCATACAGCATGTTAACTTTTAGTGCAGGTGGAACGGCCGATAAGATTCAAACTTATACGAGGATTGTCAAAGATTTTTTAAACGGAAAGACACCCCTTCTACAAGTATAAAATTTAAAGGTGTAATCTTCTGCCAAAGGAGCACAGGAAGAATATTTTTTGGCATTTTTCTATAAAATATATTTTAATTTATAAGAGTAAGGCTGTAAGGCAATCATATTTATAAAGGAACTTATTAAATTGCTACATAATACAGAATCCGACCTGTAGTTGCTCTTGCTCTGAGGGTTTCCAAACTACATGTGATATGTTTTCCGTGTCAAGAAAATTATAAAGTTCTGGAAGCTACGAAGAAGGCTTCACATAGGTTCATAAAATTTTGCAATGAATGCGAACCTCGTTGTATATACTGCTGCACGAATGGCCTTTCACTGTCTTCTAACATCTCAAAATTCTAAAATATTTTTTCTAATGAAAGCACACGACGGAGAATGGCGGGTAAATTAATGCAGAATTGTTTCAGGCCTCTTCTGTCTTCAGCCAGCTAATCTGAACCCTGACCTCCACCCGCGTCCAGAAACACAAATATGCGCATGCAAACGTTGCAGCCGGCGTCTCTCTCGTTGGTCGGAAGCACCTAATCCAACCAAGGCTGATAAGTGCTTCGCCACCCGCATTTCCTGTCCCCTCAGATTGCGTATTTATTTAAGCAAGAGTGGGCACACACCGTGAGTACCTGCAGAACTCAGGACTGGGGTGTCGGCATTTTCTTTTATTTCGGTCGCCCAGTCTCTCCTTGCAGTGGAAAATCGAAGTTCTTGAAGAGGACCCTGTGCTTGCATCGGAGGACTGTTAATTATAACTTTGTGAGAGTGAAGAGAGTTAGCGGCTAGTGAAAAGAAAATAGGATATTTGTCAGTCGCAGGTGATACGACAGTAGGAGAGGACTATCCCCTTGTTGCAGTCCGTTACGATGAACAATGTTTCTGCTCATTTTAATGCTAATGACCGCCAAAAGTAAAGCCCTCTTCTGTACTAGCCGTCAGTCCACTGCCGTACTGTTGACTGTACTCGTAAAACCTGGTTAGGAACTGTTGTTCAAGCTACTCATGACTCCATGTAGTATCCTGAGTGCTGCTTCTTGGTTTGGTAGAGCAGCAATCTGTTTTTGGACGCATTTGTATTTTCAAGAAGGAGAGGGCTTCGAGGCACTTCGAACACTCAGTAGAGTTATAATTACGACCCGCATGTCGTCCCAATTTGACAATTTCAAAGGTCTGTCAAACAGAGAATGGGGTACGACACCCTTCATGCAAATCTCAAATGTTTTAGTCCGTTGCCTGGCTGGGCAAAAGGGAGAGAACTATTCCCAATAAACTTGGTCATTGCCAAGGGCATAATATGAAATTTGGTAATGTCAGGCCACGAAAACCAAAATAAAGTTAGAGGGAAACAGATTATAAAATAGGCTTTCCTCCGGTTGGGTACGGTTATAGGGACCCCCTGCGTATTAAAGGTATGCTTCCGCTTAAATTTCAGACGCGTTAGGGGTAGAAGTGCTAGGGTTAGGAGGGTAAGCGTTAGTCGTTAGCTATAGAGTTAAGACGCATGCGTAGGTTGCCTTCCCTTCGGAATTTAAGTCACGTGCAGCACGGGCTGCTTATACTCGCATCCAACATTGCTCTCTTGTGGACACCTTTAAAACACCCGTAGACACTTCCATATGATAGTTACCATGAGGGAGAGTCTATGATCTAGGTAGTGAAACTGGCAATCAGTGAAATTGTTCCCGGCTTGAGCACTAAAAATATGTGTTTATTTATGAAACATTTCCAGGTGATGCAGGAATTCATTGTGAGTAACTCCTAAAAGAGAAATAAAAGTGTAATTTATAGATCATTAAAACACACCAGCGATGAATGTTGTAGGTGACCGCGCAAGTGGTGGTGGTGGTGTACACCAATTTATTGATTGGCCACCCGAGTTCCAAACTTTGATCGCCTCGTGGTATCCAGTATTTTCATCCCAGACAATGATATCCGCGGCTGCAAAACCGAAGACGTGTTAATCCTCCAAGGTGCTGGCAGAAAACTGAGATAAGTGCCCTCTTCTCCGTCCTATTGCTAGTTCGTGTACCATGGAGCTACGCCCCCCCCCCATCATAATCATAATAATCACCATCCTTCTCCTCCTCCTCCTGCTCATCTTCATCCTCACCACCACCACCATCATCATCATCATCATCATCATCATCATCATCATCAGCATCATCATCATCATCATCATCATCCTCATCATCACCATCATCATCATCATCATCATCATCATCATCATCATCATCATCATCATCATCATCATCATCATCATCATCATCATCATCATCATCATCATCATCATCATCATCATCATCATCATCATCATCATCATCATCATCATCATCATCATCATCATCATCATCATCATCATCATCATCACATCATCATCGGAGGAGGAGGAGGAGGAGGAGGAGGAGGAGAGGAGGAGGAGGAGGAGAAGGAGAAGGAGGGGAAGGAGCGAGGGAGCCACATCCTGAGGTGTCCTTTCCCGGGGTTGTTAAGTACATTCTGCACTGGAGATAGCCTTAGGTGCTGTAAAACATTAAGACGTGTTAGAAATTATGCCTTAGAAGGTTTCCAACTGACGGGCTAACCCGTCGATCCCTTGGAATGAGGGCTAAGCTCCACGTTAATGAGGCACGTTGGATACTCCTTTCTAATACGGATCTGAACCAACACGTGGTACTCCTCCGACGATTAACTTACTCAACCTTACGCACTAGATCTGCTCGCATTTCCAATAGTCCTGGCTCACACTTACTACTACTACTACTACTACTACTACTACTACTACTACTACTACTACTACTACTACTACTACTACTACTACTACTACTACTACTACTACTACTACTACTACTACTACTACTACTACTACTACTACTACTACTACTACTAATACTACTACTAATACTCTTACTACTACTACTACTGCTACTCTTACTACTACTACTACTACTACTACTACTACTACTACTAATAATACTACTAATAATAATAATACTACTACTACTAATACTACTACTACTAATACTACTACTAATACTCTTACTACTACTACTACTCTTACTACTACTACTAATACTACTAATAATAATACTACTACTTCTAATACTAATACTACTATTACTTCTTCTTCTACTACTACTACTACTACTACTACTACTACTACTACCACTACAACTACTACTTCTGCTATTTATACTACTACTATTACTACTACTAAAATAATAATACTACTACTTCTAATACTAATACTACTATTACTTCTACTACTACTACTACTACTACTACTACTACTACTACTACTACTACTACTACTACTACTACTACTTGAGAAGAAGAAAAAATGAACATGGTCAATTCAGCTCGGCCCCAGTGCGTAATTTAGCACAATGCGCATGCTAATAATGAGACATTGCAAGGTGACAGAATAACGTGGTCACCTGCTGGAAAGAGGATTAGACCACTTTGGCTGTTTCCTATTGTGACCGTTATGCATCTGTGTTGGAGCCGAGACGTCTTCTTTGAAGACCGGTGCATGTGGCACGCGTTGACGGAGATTCAGTTACTATGCCCACACTAACGTCTAATCGCCTTTCTTCTGTCATGCCACTCGAAAACTAGGGGGTTAGGTAGAGCGGGTGAAGGAGATCCCGTGAAAGTCCACCTCACTATTAATCAATGCGCACACAAGTTGACAATGATATCCCTGCGTCGTTGTGCTAGTCCTTGTTGCTGGCTGCAGACTAACCATACGATGAGGGTTTCATTGAAAGGTGAATAAGAAGGTCTATTAACAATGCCGACAAAGACAGGGGAGACTGGAATGGCCATTTATGGCTTATTAGCCGTCGTCATCGAGTCAAACCCAACCCCAGGTGGTGCCCCACCCGAACCTTGAACCCGCGACCTTTTGAACAGGATCGGGAATATTGACTGCATTCCTTGATGAACGCTCACAGATCGTTAACGGAACTCACTCGTCCCAATCTGCCCCGCCAGCAGCCGCACAGTGGCTAGTAGTAGTAGTAGAGGCAGATTAGCCATGCCAAAAAGACAAGGAAGACTGGAATGGGCATTTCTAGCCCATTCACCTTCATCAACCAGTAATACCCAACCTCAGGTGGTGCCCCACCCGAATGCGATGAGTAGGCCTGTTATTTTTAATGACGTTAAAAACCGCGAATGGATAGATTTCGCCGAAATTCATAAACAGGATTGATACATCTGAACCTAATGGCTTGAAGTTGCTATGCAATTCAAAACGTCGGGAACGCTTTACGACACCTCCACAACACTAGCGCCAGATTCGATAGTCCACCATATTTTCAGTTTAATCTTTAGTTGGGCTCTCAGGAGTGAACACGAAAATATTGGGCAAGTAGGGCTTTTAGCTGACCAGTCTGTATTACACAGTTACGAAACTATGGAGTCCTTTTAACTTTTTTTGCTGAAATCTACTTGAAGGAAAGTCTTCACCGAACTCCGCTTATACGACGCAGAAATTTTACTGTGGAAGATGAGAATCTGGTAGTTGGCAGATAAACATTGCCGGCAAAGACAAGGGAGACTGCAATGGCCATTTCTGGCTTATTAGCCGTCATCAGCCAGTCATACCCAACCCCACGTTGTGGAACACCCAAGGCTCGAACCTGCGATCCGTTGATCTGAAGTCCAACGCTCTAACTATTGAGCCAAGAGCGGAACGATTGACTTCCGCTAGCAATCATTAGCAATTTTCTCGATCCAAACCGACAATACAACGAGCCCGTGGGTCAATGGTTAGAGCGTTAAACTTCTGTTCAACGGGTCGCGGGTTCGATCCTCGGGTGGTGCAATATCTGGGGTTGGGTATGACTGGCTGTCGGAGGCTAATACACAGAAATGGCCATTTCAGTCTCCCTTATCTTTGCCAGCAATATGGATTAGCCTATTTTAGTACTAGCCGCTGTGCAGTTACTGGTGGGGCTCGAGAGTGAGTCTCAAGGCAGAGCGGATCGAGTGAGTTCTCTTACAGATCGGTGAGCGTTCGTCAACGAATGCAAGTCAATATTGCCGATCTAAACGGGCAAGAAAACGAGCGCATGGCTCAACGGTTAGAGCGTTGGATTTCTGATCAGTGGGTCACCGGTTCGATTCTCGGGTGGTGCACCACCTGCGGTTGGGTATGACTGGCTGACGTCGGCTACAAGGCTGGAAATGGCCATTCCAGTCTCCATTGTCTTCGCTGGCAATATTTATCTGCCTATTCTTCTTCTAGCAACGGTGCGTCTGCTGACGGGTCTCGAGAATGAACCCCAAAACAGAACGGGACAAGTGAGTTCCGTTAACGATCGGTGAGCTTACATCAATGAACGCCAATATTCCCAATCTAAACAGGCAAGGCAACGAGCCCGTGGCTAAATGGTCAGAGCGTTTGGACTTATGGTCGGGTGGGGCGCGCCCTGGGTTTGGGTATGACTGACTTATACCGGCTACGTTGTCTACAGCAAGGGAACATGCATGCTAATTATGGCCCTACCAGACTGCGCTTCGATCAACTGATCAGCGCGCTTATACGCTGGTCATCGAATTTAGAAGCCTACAATACTTGGCGCCGTCTCATAGGCAATCCACAACTACCAAGCACCGCAGCCCGTCTGTGGGCAAGGATAGATTGGTTTCCCATGCACGTCCGTGATAAGGACATGCCTGTCCGGTGTGATTTCGGTTTTGGAAATGAGACACGCTGTTCCGGCTTTAGGCACCCACTCTGTCTCGTGGTTGAAATACCACACTTGCGGTCGACCATTAATATGTTGTGCAGCAGTTACCCGTGTCACGGGTCTAAAGTGCGGATTGTCCAGGGACTATCTAACTCACCCACGTAACTATCAAACAGCCCCGTATCAGTTTTCGACCCTGCTCGACGAAACTTCCTGCGATCGCAATACAAGACACGAGTCGATCAAAAAGAGCTCTCAAAACCCGGAAGTTGTTTTGGTGGTTTATTTCAGGCGAAAGAAGTTCTAATGGGCGGGCTCACCAACCAGAGCGTGGGCGTAAAACGATGTGAGTAGACCTGAATGCGAGGATCAGGGTTTAATATCCGGTAGCCACCATGTTCAAGTGGCGGATCAAGGGCAAGACCGAAGACTTAACTTCCTTCCACCAACTAGAGGAATGGATGTGGACGCTAGGCCTTTGTAACCAAGAGATTAACAACTTTGTTCAGTGACTGTTTCACAAACAATGTGCGACGGCTATCAGGACGAAGAAATTTCACTATTTTTTTACCTTCATTTTTTGTAATTTCTCATGTAAAAGGAGTGAGAGGGGAAAAGGGTAAGGGAAGAGTAAGAGTGCGGATCGTCAAAGACGATAGTAAAGGTGGAGTCCAACCAATTTACATGCCGGGGGAGGGGTGCTGGAGGAACAGTTGGTGGCAATAAATGCGCATGATTTTTATGGAAGAGAATAGGGCGGCGAGGGCGTCGGCAGAAATATGTGCAAATACGCGACCCGTAGGGGGAAGGGCATGCTTTTCAGCGCATGCGGTAGGTGAAGGTGGAATTCATTGAGGAAAGTTCGCCGTCGAAGTTCAGCTTGATTGCGATGTCCAGGTCACGCTGCAATAAAAATAAAACGTAGATGATGGTAAGAAGCACAAATGCCGCCACAATGATGATAAGAGGAAATAAATAAAGCCAGCTCGTGACTACGATCTCTCCCTGCGTCCTCCCAATAAATGGCGTAGTGGCCCTTGGAACTGTTAATGTTGAATTTGATCGAGACAACAAAAGAAAGGCCTGATATGCGGAGAACATTGCAAGGACCGGTTAGTTTTAAGGAGCAAGGACGGAAGGGTCCTTGCGTGAACCTTCATATACCCCGCCTAAAGCAAAGGTTTAACTCGTACCAAGCATGTGACCTCACCGCAAGGTAGTTTGTAGAATCGATAATACTGACGTTGGGATTTTTGAGGTTGTCTACGGTCCATAAGATCATGTAGTTTAAGGATACACTGATAAAGTTTAGTACTAGTTCATTCTGTCCGGAGACATTAATTACAATCGATGACAAGTTTTTTTAAGATCAGCAATTCAGATATGTAAAAACGAACTCAGTTTTGACATCTTCCTAGTGTTTACAAGCTACTTTACAGACGTGTTTCTCTAAAGCTCAGATGGCGTTAAGGTGCCGGTGGTCTAGATCAAAGGCAGAGGGAGCAGGAATTACGCATACAATATGGCCGTTTGAACGTCGTTACCGACAATGTCCCCGTAAAATGGCAGAGAATAGAGTAGGTAGTCGATCAACTGGCAATTATAGGACCCAAGAGACTATTAAAAATCAGCTAACCAGTCTCGCGGGAAAGAAGCTTCTTGATTGCTGTGGTTGAGCCAGCCACAATCAAGCTAGGTTCCCAAGTCAGATATAAAGGCCGACTAACGGTTAGACAGAGTAGTCACGTGATATAAGAGTAAAAGCAAGACCAGAATTTTTCTGACCGACAACATTTTCGCAATTTAAATCAGCTATCGGCCCGGGCATCTAAGGTGCGCGCAACAACACTTAACAATACTAAAGTTGGCCAGATACGCTTTCACTGGAATATGTGCTAGCCCTCCACCCTCCGATGAAACCAATTCGTATTGATAGTGATAGGCCAGGCGAAAATACATACACATCTTGGCAAAGACAAATATGACTAGTGATCCCGACTACTAAACTGGGATATTGGATACCGCGATTAAGAAACATTCAAACATTTCCACATTCGCTTTACATTGAGCTTTCTTGTTTGCTTATTGGGCAATAATAGCGTAAATTTCTATGCAATGTCATTACCGACACAAGCTTACTTGACATAGGAGTAACCAAGCAAACATAATAAAATAGGATAGAAAGCAAAACTCACATTATTTCTGACATTCGGAGTCACATTGAAGACACCATGGATGTCCTCTCCTTTCTTCACTGTCAAGCAATCTACCTCACCATTGTCAAGGTAGAAGACAGTCTGCTTCCAGTGGGTGTAACGCCGCTCGTCCGGACCCGTGGAGAAGCCGACGTACTTGTGGCAGCAAGTAAAGTCAATGTTAAAGAAGGTGACCAGAGCTTGGATGTAGTCATTGCGCTTGCAGGTAAGCGTGAAGGGTGCCGCGAAGGTGAGATCCTCCACACGGATGGTGTACATGTCTACGTCCTTGACGAGGTGGCAGTTGGTGACAACTTGGTTAGGATCCACTACATCGACAAGTGGTTCAGTAAGGGCTACCTTTCGAATGCAACTCATGTCGAAACCATAGACATTGTCCCACCCTGCGCACACAAAGAGGGAAAGCAGAGCAAATACACAAGCATCAGAACTCATCAAAAGACATTCCAGAATCACTAGTTCCTTCTAACGATATCGGCAATGCAGTACAGGACCGGAACTTCCACGCAGGTAAAAGCGATCGAGTGACACCCAGTTTTGTTTTTATTTTCAACCGGCTACCGATGTAAGTCTCCCCTCACTTTTTAATTTGGTAGATTGTAGCCAATGGGAGGCCTCTTTAAGCGAAGAAAACTGCTTGGTTGAAAATAAGACATGCTCACAGATCATCACGAAGTTTGAACCTGAGCCACCTTTTAACACTACAGGAGGCTGATATCAGTCATCCCACAATAAGGATCATCCATGGTAGCACAAGCACCCGTGGCATCCGCCGAGCCCGAACTACTGCTGCCGCCGAGTCCAACCTAGCTTTAATTTTATAACATGGTAAGCCACACAACGACCGAATGAGGCTGCATCGATGCGCTGGACCCGGAACAGTTCTAAGATCGAGCGGTCGATCCTGAAATGCAGTGTTCAGATGTGAAAGTCTGTTTTCTAAATTACAATTGGGCCTTAAGCTCACGACTGGTTGCAGTGGAATACAGTTTTTTTCAGTGTATTTCGCACTGCAGGTGTCCGATAAATAGTCAAAGTCTCGTCTCTTGGCAGAGTTCATCGAGGGTCAAAGCTTGCGCGTGAAGGATAACAATTATCCGAAGACATCTTGGTAATATTTTAACGAGGGCTTGAACACATGCATGCATGGTATATTAACTGCATTCCGCGTTAACCCGGGCCCTCTCGTCTATCGTAGTAACTATAATGCACACAGCTCAAGTGAGGCCAGAACTAGTCCACGGCAAAGTGCTAGGACCGGTTTGCGCCTGACAGTTCCATGACTGCCTACGGTAGTACAAGCCTGAATCACAGCAAGGACGATGGAATCAATAATCAGGTCAATTTTGTAGAACCGAGTTCATAATATCAATGAGACGAGGGCAGTTAGCTGTACCGAACAATGCTGCTAATGAGGTTTTTGCCCAATCGGGGCCCGAAAGACAGCCCTGTTATCCAGTTTTCTGATAGTTTCCCAAAAGTTCTTCTTCCAACATAAGGGGAAAAACAACCTTTCCATATATGATGATAGTAACAAGGAAAATAAATATGTTGAGCCGACGGGGATTGTCAAAACATTGATTTTAGACAGTAGCAGGAATGTAAATAGCGCATTCACTAAATGACAGGCTAGTGTGGTAAGTCAGAAAGTAAATCAAAAACGTACAATTTATTTTTTCATCCTTGTACTGACGGTCTTCGATCGCACATATATACAAAGTCGCGTGGTCGGGCATAATCAGGCCACCAGGAGCCTAATAATTTTTACAAAACATTGTATCAGTTTTAAAATAAAACAGATAAAACTGCAGAACAAGAGAAGAAAGCTTACCAGCCACTTGTCACGGGCGAAGAGGACGGTATTCAACATGGACTCGTAAAAGAGACAATAACCCATCCATTCACTGATTATAATGTCCACTTTTTCAATGCCGTCCGGGAGGGAAACTTCCTCTACTTTGCCCTTAATTAACGTGATTTCTAAAGGAAAACAATTGATATTAAGAAGACAAGTGTGTATAGTCTTGGGCTGAATTGGCTGTTGAGGCATCTCTAATATATTTGGGAAGGTTGTAGTATGACACACACGTAAGTAACTTTAAGAGTACACGAGTGTAAAAATTTGAAATAAGAGATGCCTAACTTGAGGCATTAAAGTTCTGATGACAAGTCATGTTTGAAAACGATGAAGGTAAAATACTTGCTGATAAAATCCTGCATCATATTGCTCAGACTTACTGTGCGCCATTCCGTTCGAACTAATGACTTCCTTTGCATGGTCAATTATGTTGGAACACTCAATCTACAAGATTTGAATGAAATTGCCTCCCTCATACCCCTATGACATGTTTGGCCCCAGCTTTAGCAGCGAAAAGGCACAAGATTCCAGTTCCACAGCCAACGTCGAGGACAATTTTGTCTTTTACAAGATGCTTGTTGTGCATGAGCGCATTTCTGTATGTTAAAGTCCTAGTTTCATCTTTTAACATTTCCTGAAACAACGGTTAGTGGTTGAAGAAGAATTGAACCTCGTGTATTCCAAAATGAGCATATGAGTCAAAATAGTAGTCTTTAGATGTCATCTCGTTGACTGGGATTTTTGAAACATCATTTTTCACAGGTTCGACTGCTTTGTCACCCTCCATGCTTGTTCACCAGGCTGCTGAGGGAAAAAGGAACGTCAAGGCTCTTTACCAACAGCTCACTGCGTTTTTCTAAAGTCAGCTGAACGTCACCCAAGTTAGTTAATGTTACGTTTCATACTGTTTCTAAAATATATAAGTGACTATATTTGCTAAAAACTGTGAGGTTGAGCGATAAAATTGTTTTATAAAAATTGAAATGAGGCAGTCGGTACTCAAAAAATACAAAAGTAGAGGGTAAGTGCGGTGTTCAAAGTTGCAATCATACCGAACTAATGCCTTTTACCTATCCCGTAAATATTTTCTGAAATTTTCACGAGAAGAAAACGCAAGTTGAGTGCTGGCTTTTTTGAGGGACATTTAGAAAGATCCTGACCGTACGATGTATACTGTCCACCTTCGCTTGGTCGCAGTGATCATGCAATACTCTCATGGTCATACGGTGTATATTCTGTACCACCTTCAAGAAATGAAACGAGGCCCAATATATAAAAAGGAAACTCTTTGCCAAATGAGAGCTGAGGCATTATGAATAGGCTGGGATCTTCTCTCCTCCGGCAACGTAACTGATGACTGGAATTTCTTTTGATGGGTGGTTTTTGCATCTAATGAAGTGCCACTGACCGTTATCGAAGCCTAGGTTAGCCAACCAAGCTCATTGGAAAATACGAGCTCTAAAACAAAGATGAACAAGGAAAGTCGGCTTTAGAAGAAGTATTGAGGTGTCTCATTTGAAATTGCTTTCGAATTTCAAGTCTTTTTGTGTTTACGACATTTTAGTCTCCAGCTTAGCGTAGAAAACATGTTGGTTTGGAATAACTCTTGAATGGATTTTGAAGTCTCTAAATTTGGGAGTTATTTACTTGGATTTAACGATTCTGTGGCAACCCAAATATTTTTTCACTGCGGAATCTCCCATGTCCCGGAGGATATCCCTACGAGAAATAAAAGCATCAACATTCGCCTGGTTCCAAAATTCACGCCAACTGTGTGCTGCTTTAATTTGCTCTCAATAGGAGAAGGAAAAGTCACAACAAAGGCAGAGTCGTTGCATCCTTCTTAGAAGTCTGACTGCTGAATATTATTTCACCCTGTCCATTTATTCAAGAAGATTTATAAATTAAGGGCATTCGCATATAATTCTAAAAGTTATGAAAAACACAGACGCTCACGATTAATCTACGCAGGAAAAAAAACTATGTCACGGTCGGTCGTCGAACCGTCCTCGAAGAAACATGTGGTGAGGTACCTAACCATTCCGACACATTCGCACGATGTTATAAACAAAATTGTATACAAACAGAAAAGGATGGCAAAGAAAGATATTATATTATTGCTTCTTCTCCTTCCAAGTGGGCAAAAAGCTTGATAACACAAATGAATGTTACCCACGAGAACAAAATGTTTATGGAGATTTTAGGTTTCGTACAGAAATTTCTATTGACGGAGAAAGATATAGGCAACTCGAAACAAGAAATGGACGATCTTTAAGAGACGTTTCATTGTTCATCTGGTAAAAAACACCCGTAACACGAATAATTCCACTAAAATAAATTACTTATGCAAATATAGCTTCCTCAAGCATACTTAAGGAAGAGCTAAAAGACATTGCGTCTAAAGAGCTCAGTAAATTAGTAGACATTTCCTTCCTTCGAAAGGGAGATCAAACCAGCTCACGCACTTAACATTAACCGCGCGCACTCTGAATTCGGTTCGAAAATCTCTAGCTCAGAAGAATTAACTCTCTTTAACATTTTGGTATACTGGACACTCTGGTGGACTTTCGTCATTAAGCCTTGGATCAGAATAGGCCCTATCTTCATTTTCCTAAACCTAGAGCAGGACGCCAGCCGAAACGATTAGCCTGAAGTAATTTTTAGCTACATCAATGGCCAGTTGAAGAAGAAGGAGACGGTAGCAAATGTTGATAGCTGAAAAACAACGAAGATATTAATGAAAATCAAAATGAGACAGAACACCTTAATAGCTTTTTCGCATCTGTTTTTACAGATGAAGCGGATTGTAACGAAACAGAAAGATCAGCCTTTGAGTCAGAAATAGTTAAAGACATAACAAGAAATTCGAAAAGGTTTTATGCTTACGTTAATAAGGCAAAACGAAATCGCGACTGCATTCCTTGTCTTAAAGACAATCAGGGAAACAGGTTAACTGATAACTCTGATAAGACCTGCCTCTTATCCAATTTCTTTATGTCCGTGTATACCGAGGAGCCATTTTTTGACGAGGATGAATACTACAGTACTACCACATCTACAAACAAAATAAGTACGGTGTCGTTCCCAATGGACACAGTAAGAAAAACTCTGAAACAGCTACATCCCACTAAATCACCTGGCCCAGATGGTATATCCGCAAAAGTTCGCAATGAACTCACAGAACAGCTGGCCTCTCCGCTCTCCAAGATATTTGAAAGTTTGATGGAGGCGGGGGCTCTGCCTACCGAGTGGAAGATAGCCAACATAACCCCCATCTATAAAGGAGGAGAGAGGACATCACCAAACAGTTTCCGACCAGTCAGCCTCACAAGTATCTGTTGCAAAATGATGGAGAAGATAATCAAAAACTGAACTTATGAGGCATCTTGAAGAGAATAACTTGCTAAGTTCATATCAACATGGATTTCGAAGTGGTCGATCCTGCCTCACAAACTTGCTCACATCCAATGTAAAGTTGGACAAAATCATTAGAAATGGGTTTGTCAGTCGATGCGGTCTACATTGACTTTAGCAAAGCCTTTGACAGGGTTCCACACAAACGTCTGATATTTAAGCTCCTTCAAATGGGTGTGACTGGCAACCTACTCAAATGGTTAGCCGACTTTCTCACAGACAGGCGCCAGCGGGTTTGTATCGAAGACACCAAGTCTCACTGGGAAACCGTTCACAGTGGAGTTCCGCAGGGCAGCGTTCTGGGTCCCATTTTGTTTCTGATATACGTAAACGACTGCCTGGATTGTCTGACATGCGAGAAGGTAATGTTCGCTGACGATTTGAAGTTATGGAACTCGATTGAAAAACCGGAGAATGCGCGAAAATTACAACAAAACTTAGATCGCTTGAAAACATGGTGTGATGAGTGGCTGCTGAACCTTAATCTTAACAAATGCCAAATAATCCGACTGCGGTCTAGTTCCAGAAGGCTGATTAGATTTGAATACCAGTACTCCATCAGTGGTCACCAACTCCAGGAGGTAAACATTCTAAAGGACTTGGGTATATGGATAACACCAACTCTCAAACCATCGTCGCACTGTGCGAATATCGCAAAAGAAAGCTATGTGTATCTTAGGCGCAATCAGGAGGTCCTTCGTTAATTTTGACGGAGAGCTTTTTGGGCGCGTGTTTGGAACATTTATCCGGCCGGTGTTGGAATATTGCGTTCAGGCGTGGCGCCCTTGGACGAAACATGACTAAGCTCTGCTGGAGAAAGTTCAACGGAGGGCAACGAAACTAGTCAGCGGATTGGAATGCCTACCCTATGAGGGCCGCCTAGAAAGACTTAAAATTTTTCCTCTCTCTTATAGGCAATACAGAGGGGATATGATCTTAGTCTTCAAACTGGTCAGAGGAGTTGATTGTGCTCTTCAGATGGCCAACTTTTTTGAATTGGAAACCATGAGAAGTCTCCGAGGTCACCAATACAAACTGAAAAGAAATCACGCCAAACTTGATGTGCGGGCCAACTTCTTTTCCCAATGGGTGATTGACCAATGGAACAAACTGCCAGCCTCAGTTGTTCAGGCTGAAAGCGTTGAAATGTTTATAAGAAGACTTGATGCATTTTTACTTGACGAACATATAATAAGTCGACAGCAATGATTGATATACTAAAACGACTATCGCCATGTAACATTTGCTTGTTTTGCTAGCGTCTATCTGTAAATAGGGTTTTCAAAGGCTCTGCCTATCTCCCTTATATATACTGAATTATACTGAATTATACAAGTAGTAACGACGCCGTCATTTGAGGACCTCAAATTCACAGAATTAGAGGCGAGGAAAGAACTTCTTGCAATTAACGACACCAAGTATCCGGGTCCTTATCAAATACCAGCAAAAGTACTGAAGAAGCTTGCTAGCGAATTCTCTAGACCACTCTCGGGTACTTTCCAGTCGCTCTTTAGATCGAGGCATCCTCGCCTTTGACTAGAAATCAGCAAATATATACCCTATTCACAAGGTTGGATACAGAACTAGCGATAAAAACGATCAATCGGTGATCCAAACACGCATTTGTTGCAAAGTGATGGAATGGATCATAAAAAAGGCCAGCATGCATTTTCTCAAAGGAAAAAAACTTCCCTTGACAACACCCAACATGAATTTAAACGAAACCACTCATGTTTGAAGAATCTGCTCTATTCAAAGGAACAGTGGTCCAGCGTTGCTGTCATCTACATCGACTTCAAAAAAGCCGTACTAGCTGTTTCATACAGCTAGATCAAACATAATCAACACTATGCTATATAATACAAATATGAAGACTGTATGACTGCATTGAAAGTTTCTTACCTTTGAACTCTTCTTGCTCCTAATCTATTTTCACCTTCTTAGCAATCAGTCAACTAAGTATAATTATTCGGCAGACCCCACACCGGAATCGACTGCACTCGCATCTGATTGTAAGTACCTATCCCTTTGAATCAACCGCAGACGTTTCTACCTCTGTCAAATGAATACCCTCGAACGTCAATAACAGACTAATCTTGACTCTAAACATTATTTCCCTGATACATTCATCTTCATTCTGTATAGCTGTTTTTACTTCATTTTTGCTATTTCTAAACCTTGGAAAACAGGTTTTGTTTACTTAAATCAAACTCGTCATTTCGAACACTGCTATTTAAGCAAACAAACAAACCAAAGCTTAAGTGTTTAATGAAAAGAGGAGTTTGTTTTAGGTTTTTCCTGTGTTCTAAGGATTTGACGGCGCCAAGCAGTGCCAAATCAATAAACCTATTTATTTAATATTTTTTCTCACCACAGGTTTCTCTACGAAAGGCAGAGAATCCGGAATAAGAGAGAATTTACTCAATTGGATAGGAAACTTCTTGATAGGCCAATCACAGTTCGTGTGCATTTGGAATGTGTAATAAATTTCCATGCTGGTTGCGAGTGGTGTAACTCAGGGCTCGGTTCTTGGGCCATTACTTTTCTGAATCTATTTCGATGAATGTATGAATTGATTGGACAGCACGATAGTCATGTTTCGCCAACAAAATCAAGATATGACAACCAATCCGATGCAGTAGAAATGAACACACTTTACAAGAAGTACTAATCCACCTATCTGAATGGTCCGATAAATGGCAGATGAATGTCAACTTTGAGAAATGCGTTACACTGTGGCTCAAAATGAAGAAGTCAAGTGCGTTGAGTGACTCCCATACATACTTCCTTGAAAAAAGGTACCTGTCAAATGTATCCGATCTTTGCTCATTTCTGAAACTCACACCGGCTGTGTGCTCCCAGCATCTGCTTTCAATCGCGGAAGGGGCTCAAACCGAAGGCTGAATCTTTGATATTTTCATATTCTTATTGTTGTATATCCTAACCGACACTCTGTTTATTTTGTGGCGATTCTAACATCAATTGCATTTTGATATGCATCCCCATAAGTATGCAAAGCGAAGGTTCCTTAAGTTTATTGCCACGAAAAATTGGTCCACGACCTAGTTTCGCACATGCACCACAAAATCGCTTAGAACCGTCTATCGATTCTTCTAACCACTTAGCCATATTGGCAGGGGATTTTGATCAGCGAATCAATAGGCTAGCAGAAAATAGTTGCAAAAAGCATTATTCTGCTAATTTTTCACCTCCCGTTAAACGAGCAAAAAGTCTAGTAAGCTCAGTTACTGTAACTTACGAAGATGAAACTTCTATGGGCTGTTTCAGTCTCCTACAGAAATTCTTAGAATGGAGCAGGAGGTAAAAAATCTAAGGCAAGAAACAGATAACTTAAAATTTATTTCTTGCCCACCTGTTAAAAAAGCTCCTCTCCATAAGAAACCTACCTCACAGCAAAACTCGTCTGCACATATAGCCTCTTTAATCTTACCTGATACTCACATAAAAGCTATCGCGTTGACCGAACCCAGGAAACCAGAGGCCTTGAAACCAACCGCTACATCGCTGCTGGACTTTGCCCCACCATGCGATGTTGAAGAGGTTGGTGAGTTTGTAAAGCCAAATAGGAAAGTTCTAAAAAGAACAAGTCGTACACGGATTCGGCTCCAGCTTGCCTAAAACCCTGTTCATCTGGACCTATCTGACCAAGTTAACTGGTAAAAATTACTCAATCAGTTGAAAGACCTGAGTTGCAAACGGGCGCTTGATTGAGTCGAAAAAATTATGTTACATGGAGGGGGTCTCAGAGTCAGCGTCAAAATAATTCCAAAGGAGCGAGTAAAACAGGATTTGGATCACCTTCAATTGTATGCAAAAACTGTGCTAACGGACAGTGAGTCCATCCATATTCTCAAGGCATATAGAAAAGGGAAGGCTCTGTCAACACCCGATTCAAATCCTCGACCAAGACCTCTTCAAATCCTCTTGGAAAACGAAGCACAGACACAGCTCCTACTACAGAGAAAATAAACCCTACGGGGTCTGCATTCTGATTTTTTTCAACCAGAATACGGACTGAAAGAACGAATGAAAATGAGACAATTAATAACAGAACTGGAAGCACGAAGGACCAATGGCGAGGCAAATCTCCAAATAAGGGATGAACAGATAGTTTAAAGTGAGAAACGCATTTCTTTGACCGAAGGCTGTCATTCTGACAGCCGAACTGTCCCGTTTCAGAAACCGAGAACGTGCCCGCTTAGAATATTCGTCTCAAATGCCAGATCACTGCTCAATAAGATGCCTTTGCTTCATACTCTGGTTTTCGTCCACCGCCCTGACATTGTAATAGTTACAGAGACATGGGCAACACCCTGCGTATCCGTCTCCGAACTCTCTATTCTAGGCTGCGCATACATTCGGAATGATCGACACGAGGGCCACAGCAAAGGAAGCTGTATCTGTTATTCAACCACTCACATTTCCGCCGTTGGTCTTTCGACAATTTACCGCGGTAGGAAAGAGTTGTTGGCTCCGAGTTGCTCTAATAGATAAATAAATAAATAAATTGTATATTTAAGGCCCAGAGGGCCCCATCATTACAAACTTAGTATCATGGTTTAAATAAATACAAAGTGGATAATTGCTGCACTATGTGAGCATCCATATGAACAGCAGAAATGAGTAGTATGGTAAACATATCCGATTCAAAAAGATTTGCCATTTATAAAACAAAAGTCAACAATCGTTGGCATATACGGTGAACTCGAAAAAGAAGCAGTGAAAAACTCCTAGGGTTAAATCGGAGGCGGAGTTCGGCGAGCCGCCAATTTAAAAATAGGAGAAAAACTGCTTCACTAAAAAATTAATAGCTAAAATGCAATGGGATAGTATTGATGATGTTGCTGACTGCGTATGAGGGTTCGGGACGCTCCTTGTCGGTGAGAGGTAATATAGCAGTCAGAGCTACTGTTTATAAACACCAGTGGAGGTGAGAGGACGAACTCATCGTAGACAACATGGTCGAAACGAAGAGGGGACAGTAGAGGTCACGAGATCATCATCGAGATGCGACCTTGCTGACTGTATAGTCCATCACCAAAGAGGCGAAACCATCAGAACCCACTTCGATCATCAACAGATCCTGGAGACTATCGTCAGATAGCTACTCCTTACTCGTTGGTTGTGTCTATCGCCCCCTCAATACCAGTAATACCTGCTTGATTGCAGGTGAATTAAATCTTCTTGAAGTTAATTGGTTTCCACCTTCCGGTCCTGCAAAGTTCAAGACCTACTTGAGGCCATGGATATTGGCATGTGGGACCAGGTAGTTGATTTTCGCACCCGAGGATCAAACATCATTGAGCTTATTTTCTGTAGAGGTTGTAAGCCATTGTCAAAGTCACCGTTAGATCCATTTGGGAGTTCTGTCCATACTATAGTTCTTTCTACATTCGAACTCGAGGCCGATGAAACATTTTCCAAAAAATATACTTTTTCCGTGATTTCAAATCAGCAAATATGGTTGAATTGCTAAAACATCTCAATTCACACGATTGAACTAACTTATTTGTTTGTTTGGATGTAAATGTTTGTACTGAAACATTGAACCAAGTGATAGGTCCTATAATTTCTCGTTTTGTTGCCCGTAAGAAAATAATTAATGTCAAGGATGAAGTCTACCTCCCATTATCATTCCGCCTTAGACTGCGCAGACTCTCCCGTCTTTTTCGTTTACCAAAATGAAACTTCCGTCCTGCCCTTGATCAAACAAATCTTTGAAGAGACAAAGAGGCTATCTATCCAATAACGACTAGCTAATGAGGTCAACTTTGCTGAAAACCCTTCGTTAAATGTTGCGATACTTTTTGCGCACAGTAAAAGCGCAGCGAAAAACGCAGCACCCATACTTCGAGATGCCTAAGGAAACCCTATAGCTGACGCTAAATTGACGGCTGATAGCTTCAATGCTATCTTGTCTAGAACTTTAAGTGAACAATCTGTCGCTCCCTTTCTGAACATCCGGTTTTGGACCGGTACCATACTTGAAACCATAACTTTTGCCCTCTGGGATGTGACCGCAGCCATACAGTGTTTTCGTCAATCTTACAGTCCTGGACCAGATGGTGTGCCGGTCAGCGTTCTAAAGGCGGATTCAAAATGATATATTTCCGTCCATTCTTTATAAGATATTTAACCTTGCTCTTGAAAGTGAAACCTTCCGTATTTTATGGAAGGAACCGCACACTCTGCCTATACCCGAACACGGCTGACCTACGTCATTTGATGACTTTAGGCTAATAAATTAATTGCCAGCAGCCTCGAAGATCTTGGAGAGCTTGATAAAAGACAAGATGATGCGTCACCTAACAGAGAATAACCTTCTTAATGCGGCTCCGCATGGGTTTCGGGAAATAAGGTTTTGCGACACCTGCCAGCTCCCTTTCTTTGATCTTGTGCTACAATCTAGAGACAGCGGTTTTGCAATTTACACCGTTTTTTTGACTTCACGAAGGCTTATGATCGTGATGACCATGATATCCTCCTAATAAAACTTGCCTCCTTTGGCATAGGTCACAAGCTTTTGAACTTAATATTCTCGCATTTGAATGCTTGCGCACAACGAATTAAAATTTTTCGATGTTATCTCCAACCCCACGTATGTAAGCAGGGGAGTTATTCAGGGTAGTGTGCACGGGCCCACTTATATTTTACCTTTTTGTCAACGATGTTCCTGATAGTTTTCAGTATGGAAGGCCCTTTATGTACGCTGACGATTAAAAAGTTGCCTATCAATATAAACCTTTCGATCGCAACATCGTGCTTGAGCTCCTAAAGACGGATCTTAAGGCCTTCGCTCAGTGGTGTCGCACATGGTGCCTTTCGCTTTCTTGGCACATGTGCTCCGTTATGGTTATTGGCGACAACCATCAGCCATCAACCATAAGCAAAGACGGTCACGACCTAAATTTTCCCGGAGTAATAAAGGATTTGTTTTCTATCATATTCTAGTAGTCTGAATCTGTCAGAGCACTGTGCCCTGATTGTCTCGATCGAGCGCCAAACCACTAGGTTAATTTAAAGAAATTTTAACACCGTTCATATTAGAACCAGCCTTTATTAAGTGTATATCAGACCTAGTCTGGTATACTGCTCATTCTATTTATTCTTCTGAACGGACGAAGATAGAATCAGTCCAAACACTTCTTTAAAAAAAGAGTTTTCTATTCAGAACACAGAAACATGTCCTACCGAAAACTCTACGAGTTTATTTACCTCGACCCGTTTTGGCTTCGCTAATTACAGAAGGGACTATTTTCTACTGTTTAAAATTTTGAAGAGTTGTATTTTGAACGCCCTTACAACTCGGAGGCAGCTCAACCACTCTCGGCGCACCAGTCATCGAGATGTATTTTTCTTTCATCTTCCGGCACGCACCGTTAGATACCGTCAGTTTTTTTCGCTAAACGCTATAGCAATCTGGAATAAGCTATCCAGACGTATCAAAATTCTGCAAAGCTATCCTTTGTTTACGAGATCTGTAAATAGTTTTCTACATTCAGGACAACTTCCGAAAATTTCGGGTGCTGACTCTGTTGAAGCTATCTTCCGCTCTGATGGCGTACACAGACTCTGAATCCTGTGCCGGACTTCATGCTCAGGGCACTGTTGCTGGCTCTGCAGTCTGTAATCGGCTTATTCCTCGGTCGACAGCGAATAGCCACTCATCGACATACCTGCTGGTGCAGAATACCAGATCCATAACACTGAAAGTAGAAGAACTACACCGTGCACCTGTGTCAAACGCGGCCCTGTCCTGAACTTTAATCCCTCAATTTGCTGCAGTTTTTTCTCTTGAAAACGTTTGAAAGAACGATCAGGAGTTTTTTCACTGTCAGCTCGATCCCTCTGCTATTTATCTCTTTTGACCTTGCTTGAAAACTGGCAATAAATAAATAAATAAAAGGACCTAGGAATCACCATTTTGTCTTCCTTAAAGCCCTCCACTCAATGTGTCAGGGCGGCCAACAAGGCGTACAATGTCCTGTTTGCCATCAAAAGAAATTTCGTTCATATCGATAAGAAAACATTTGGAAAATATATACGGGACGCTTATTCGATCACACCTGGAATATGGAGTTCGGGTTTGGCGACCGTGGCTGAAAAAAATATTGCAAACTCCTAGAAAGGGTTCAAAGGAGGGTGAAAAAAGTCGTGAAGGGTCTAAAATCTTTATAATACAAATGCAGACTCGAGGCTCTTAAAATTTCCCCCTCTTGAGTACAGGCATGATTCGAGGCAATATCATACAGACTTACCACTCTTAAGGAATCAGGACTGTGCTCTACACTTCGAAGACTTTTTCATTGGCTACAAGAACTAACCTGTGTGGGAATTCTCTTTAACTTCAAGGAACCTTATCCCACCTGTATTTTCGTTGCCACTCGGTTCCGCAGTGAGTTGTGGGTGCCTGAAACGGACTCCCAGAGGACTTCATACGGGGGAGACACAACAGACATATTCAACCATAAACTGGATTTATATTTGCTGGAAAAATACCGTTCATTCTTTCAGGAATGCACTGCTACATCACACCAAAAACTTTCGCATGTGCATACAGATAACGGGGGTTATTATTATTTGAAATAGTTAATCTTCGATCCATCGGGATGATTTGGCCTAGATCCCAATGCAAAGAACTATTTTATTTCCAGGTAACTATGTTACTCAATACTTTATAGTAAAATATGCATTTTAACTTGAATATATTCTATGAATATTATCCAACCTAGATGTTCGGCGCCATTCGTTTTCGCAGTGAGTTTTCGGTACCCGGGACGACCTCCGAGACGACGTCATATGGGCGGACACGACAGATACATACAAACATAAACTGAATTTATATTCACTTGACAAATACCGTTCATTATTACAGGAAGGCACTGCTACACCATAGCAAAGCTTTGCACATACATAGAGATAATGGTGATGGCAATTATATGGCATAGGTTATCATCGGTCCTTCAGGATGACTGGGCCTAGATCCCACTGTTACAAAACTATTTTCTTTCTATGTGACGATGTTACTCAATACTTTATAGTAATTTATTTATTTAAACGGGAATATCTTCGGTGAGCCTTATCACACCTGCATGTCCGTAACCATTCGTTTTCGCAGTGAGTTGTCGGTGCCTGGAACAGACTCCCAGAGGACGTCATACGTGCCGACACGACAGACACATACAAACATAAACTGTATTTATGTTCACTTGACAAATACCATTCATTTTTACAGAATTTAGAATTTATATTTGGTTAGCACCGGGAAGGTACTGTCTAAGCAAAACATTAGTAACGAAATAAAGTTATGATAATGTATGCAGATAAAATGTACAAATTCATAACTTGTCCTGCTATGTCAACAGTTAGCAATGTTTTAAAATTAATGGTGAACTAGAAAAAATAGGCAGTGAAAAAAAATGGAACTGCTACATCATACAAAAGCTTTGCACATACATACAGATAACGGTGATAGAAATTATATGTCCTTTAGGATGTCTGTGCCTAGATTCCACTATAACAAAACCCTATTTTCTGCTTGAATATGTTATTCATTACTTTGCAGAAACGTGTATTTACGCTGCAATATGGTAGGTACCGTTTTTCTAAAAGGGTGTTCAAAGCCAATGCCTATTACCCTTAAATATACTGCCATTCAGCTCAGACCGAAGCAGCAAATTTATAATTTTATAATTTATTGTGGTTAGCACTGGGAAAGCTCTTTCGAAACAAACATTAGAACCGAAATAAAATTATGGCAATGTGTGCAGAGAAAATGTACAAATTATTAATAATGTAGACAGCACTTGTCCTGTTAGGTGCAACAGTTACCGATGTTTTGGAATAAAAAGTGAACTAGAAAATAGGCAGCGAAAAAAATCCTTCCTTGAAAATAGAGGCAGAGTTTAATAAGCCTCCATTTTTGAAAAGAGTGTAGGAGAAAAACAGCTTAGGAAAAAAAGGGTAAGGGGTAGAGTAGGCTAATACTGCAGTAGCATTTCAGAATGAGTTAATGAAACGTCAAAATGTTTCCTTCTTGATCACTAAGGCACATGAAACAGAAGCTCGAGAAATGGGGTTAATGAATTTGAGGCCTCAGGATCCTAGGATCCAGAATTGAATTCGGACAATGGGTAATTATCCAACGAAACGGGAGCAGTTTAGACTGTGTACGTCCGAATGTGTGCGTCCAAAGGACTTCATCTTTTGAATGACTGGTGGTATATAGGAGACAGCATGGTTCCTTGGGGCCTCGAGGTAGATAAAATGTAGTTTCAAGAGGGTCACTTAAATTCCCGTTCATCCTTTCGCCGAGTCATAGAGAAAGCTGCTCGAAAAAGATGCGGAAAATAAAAGGCTGATAGAATCAGTGTTAAGATAAATGTTCAGTCTTCGCTTGAATGCAGATAGACTAGTTAACGACCAAATTTAAATAGGCAAATTATTCCAAAGAAAGCGATGTCTAGAAGCAACGAGTAGAGAACGTTTACATGTGGAGGATGCAAGAGACGGTATAATTTGTGCAGAATTTGTTAGGTTATAAGGAAGACTAACGGGAGGTAATGACAGAAAGCTTGTGATCATTTGAGCTATTTTTTAGTCACAAAAGGAGAAAAAGCCTGCTATCAGTTTCCTAATCCAAATAAATTTTAGCTTCGTCACCTGGCATCTAGTTGAGTAGGATGTATTTGAAAGAGTTGGATACAGGACATTTTTTGGGAAATATCTTTGGACATTTTCAATTTTTGAACGACTAGATTTATTCATTTAACCGAAAAAAGGACAGCGAAATTCAAAAATGGGAAGAAGAAACATACGAAAAGTTTTAATTTAATTTCAGGAAGGTAGAAATAATAAGAAATAAAGCCGCAAACCTGAGCAGCTTTGGCCGTAATTCTATGGACATGAGGCAAAAGATCGAATTTATTGGTGAAGTATAATGCTCTTGATACACAAACATATACTGAATCCCTTGCTGGATGATACAAACGAAGGGCAACATTGAAAAGCTCGTCGAATTTGAAGTACTGAAAACGAAGAATTTGAAGTCGAAAAGACCCAGATGATTCCACAAATTGAATTCCAACTCCGAACACAGCTCGTTCTTACCGATAGACCCTCAAGTGGAATCCTGTCCTGGTGATGCAGGAGCAACTGCAAAACAAATTTTCCAAGTTCCCATAAGGGGTTTGCCATTAAATTTAGGAATCTTTTACTAGTACTGACACAAATAGCATCGTCGATCAGAGTAGAATTCTTCTTGATATTGATGCCCTATTAACAAATCAGAGCACCAAGTCATCAAACAGACATTTCGACCGAAAACACAATCTCGTTATTAAAGGGGCTCCCGAGTCCACTTCTCTGATTTCAAAGGAAAGGGTAGAGCATGACCTCAGTCTTTTCCTAGAATAATCATCTTCTATTCTTTAAGATGGCGATGCGTTACCATGCACAAAGCATTCCGTTTAAGGAAAGCGGATGTTTCACATGAACTATAATCACAGAGGCCTTTTCAAAATCATTATTGAAAATGATTTTTAGGTATGCGCATCTCCTAAAACGGAGAATGACTATCGGTAGCTCAAACCGGGGTGTTTTTTTTATCAGACGGATTAGGAACCACAAGGGAAGGCACAAAATGAGGATGCTGAGAACCGAACAGACGGAAAAATGGCTCCAAATAAAGGACGAGGAAATAAAAGTGATGAAAAGCTCTTTTTTGTGACTTGACCCGAAACATCATCAAGGCCGGTCCTCACCAAGACGGAGGACGCTAAATACGAAGTACCCAAATGTACAGAGCTCGTTTAACAAAAGGAAGACTTCCAGAACTCGGTTGACGAAAACACATCAGATCTTAGCCTGGGCGGAATGAAAACCAGTTCGTCTCGGGAAGCACTGACAGATTCCAGCATTCAATCCCAAAATGAGCAAAAGTCTATATGGAGGTGTTACCCAGTCTAAATTGAGAGGTTTGTACACCAATGCTCAAAGTCTCCTTTCGAAAAAATATGAAATATACACACTAGTCTCAGACCAAACGCCCGATGTCGTTGCCATTACGGAAACGTGGCTCAAAGAAAAAATAGCGGATAGCGAGGTTTCGATAGATGGATACCAACTCTTTCGAAGAGACCGTGGAAATAGACAGAGAGGTGGAGTGGCCGTATACGTAAGGACAGGAATCTCGGAAGTCAAACGAGCGCACGCCCTCATCCGTGAATATGAATTTCTGTGGATAAAGATAAAAAGTAGTTCTTCACCAAACCTACAAATTCTTGAAGATCTATAGACTACCAAACATTCTAAGTGCAGCTGATGAGTCACTCCTTTATTTGGTCAAGGAAGTCGCAAGTCACAAGGAGGTGCTTGTCACTGGAGATTTAAATGCACCTACAGTAGAGTGGGCAAATTTGTCCGTTGATGGTGCACCATCTTCATTCGGCAGCAAGCTAATGGATCTCACTCTTGACCAACCTCTAGCACAGAAGGTTAATTTACCAACGAGATTTAGATAGAACCAGAGAGCCAATTGCCTGGACCTATTAAGTACAAAGGACTTATCTAACATTGATGAAGTGTATTCTATTGCACCTCTTGGTAAGAGTGATCATACTACGCTGCTGTGGGATTACTCACTTTATTCTCAGCGCCAGGAGAGAATGGAAAGCAAGAGAAATATATGCAAGGCTGATTTTAACGTTATCCAGAAAGAACTTGTGTCCGTGAAATGGGATTTTTTGCTCAAAGGGAATCCGGAAGATGACTGGCGATCGTTTAGGATGGTTTCACTCGATTCTGATTGAGTGTTATTGTCTAGTGAACGTGCAAAACTACTAGTCGCCGTGGTTGGTTAACAAAAGAAGTTAACAGGCAGTTAAAGAATAAAAATAAAAAATGGAAGGTATTCAAGAAAATAGGGTAAGCAGAACATCTTGCAGAATTTCGTTGCAAACGAAATTTTGTCAAAAAAATGATCTGTCAGGCAAAGAAGAACTATGAAAAAAGAATTATACAGCAGGCTGAAAATAAGCCAAACATTTTATTCTATTATATCAATAGTCAATTAAAAAACAAGGATCCAGTTGCAGTTGGATGGAAATTGTGTAAAAGTCGATGAAAATGGCGAGAAAGCCGAGACCTTGGGTCAGTTCGTTGGATCGGTATTCACCAGAGAAATTAATCTTCAGCTGGTCAAGGTCAACAGTGATGTTAAAAACGCCGGTCCAATGCTTTAATATATACCATTCCTAGCACTTCTCATGGAGCGAGAACTGCAAAATCTCAGAGAAGCACAGTTATCTAGTCTAGGAGATTTACCGGTAAAGTTCTTGAAAGAAATGATGGGTGACCTCTCCAAACCACTGGCGCATATATTCAATTGGTCATTTACATAAGAGAAACTGCCATCCGAATAGAAGGCAGCAATTATGTACTCCATATACAAGAGTGGGGCTCGATCTAATGGTAACAATTATCGGCCTGTCAGCCTTACCCTATTTGCTGTAGAATAATGGAATCAATCATTAGGAAGACGACCATGAAGTTCCTGGAGGAAAACCAATTACTCTCAGAGCTCCCGCATGGTTTTAGACAGAAACTCTCTTGTCTTTCCAGTTTATTGCTCTCCAAACAGCACTGGACTCGAGCATTGGCAGAATATGGTAGGGTTGATGTCCTCGGCACTGAATTCAAGAAGATGTTTTGAGAGTGTCCCACACAAAAACTCTAATTTATAAATTTTCTGAAATTTTTATAACGGGAATGCTGCTGACACGGATCACAGCTTTTCTGACAGGAAGATTGCAAACTGTGTGCATTAATAACTCGAAGTCAACATCTACTCCGGTTCTTCCCTCAAACCACCTTCACTGTGTATAATGGCAGCTAAACACACGACAAGGTCTTATTTCTGCTCAGATGTGGATGTGTGCAGATTGATAAGGAGCCTATTCTGAAAAAATAAGGAGCATTTGTTCGATCTCACTTGGAGTATGCCATCTAGGCCTTGCGTCCGTGATTAAAACGGATTATCTACAACTGAAACTAAGTGCAGGCAAGGGCTACGAAGATGATCAAGAATCTAAGTAATTTGCCTAATAAAGCTAGAATGGCTGAACTTGATTTGTTTCCTCGGAAGTACAGACAACTACGCGGTGAAACAGTGGTACAAAGCACAACTACATCAAGCTCGAAAGCTGCTGTTCTAAGCTCAGCCATCTTATTTACAACTAAGCTCGCATTAAGTGAAACTTCACTGAGAGTATTCCTGAGCTGCAGGGTACGCCTATCAGTATTTATAAAAAAGGTTAAGTGGTTGAAAAATAAACTGGACAGAAGAAACAAAATGTGGGAAAAAATTGCTCTGGTCCACAATTTGTCGAAATGTTACTGTTAAAAGAACCGATATTATTGTACACCGGCATATTTGAATGAATACCATGAAAGAGAAGGCTATATTTTGGCGTGGGAAAGAAAGAAGTGGCATAGAAATGAGAATTTGAGGGAAGTTAGCATAAATTGGCGGAAAATGTGCATTTTAAAAGGAAATAAATGATTTCGGAAAACTGGTAACATAAGTAGAAGGGTTAATTATTTTGGGATTTTTGAAACTTTTTGAGTTAGGAAAGATGCTTACGTTAGCGTTCTCATCTGTTTTTAAATGCTGAGGTGATAGCAGGTTTCCTATTGGTAATGACGTTACAGATTTTAATGCCTGGCTTAGCCAATGATTCATTTTTACTAAGAGTTTTCTTCGGTTTACTAGATTTGGAAGCTATAGCAAGCGTGGTTTGCTTGGAAAGATAAAGAAGTGGCGTTGACAGGATTTCACTCGAACCAGGAACAAGGTTAACGGATGAAGATTCAGCTGGAAGCGAAATTCCTGTTGATCCGGAGGGCCGTGGGCTTGCATTAGCTCTGAGATAACGTTTTTGGTATTGAAGGCGTAGACTAAGGCTTCTCGTTTGATAATGAGGGTGAAACCCGACGTTCCATTGGGGTTTTATCCCTACAGATAAACAAATTGTTTTTTTTTCGAATATTGAGCTGAGTGCTCATGCTTAGAAAAAATAAGGTCCACTTCAATCTCCGAAAAAGTTTGAACAGAATTGGTGGGTTTTTGCTACGGGAAGACAACATTTTAGCTTCAGCGACTTTAAAGTTAAAAGCCGCATGATCGAAGGAAATGAAATGCAACGTCCAGGGGAATTTAACTCTTGGGGACGTTTTTTAAAAGAAAATGTAAACTTCTCTTATGTCAGTCAATTGAATCAGTACTGACCATGTTTATAAAAGGCTCTAGTTTCACGAATTGTGGAGAAGTGAGTGAAGACAACTTTCGCTCAAAAATGGTTCCAAGGATCGTGAAGAGAGAACCATATTTATAAATAAAGGTATTAAAGTTTTCCAGGGCGTCAAGGTCTAATTTCCTCATGCTTACGGTGGGTTGCTCAAGTGGAATTTTTACACGAAGAAGATGTTTACGTCTAAGCTCCGACTGGGGTTTCATTTTGATTTTAAAAATAAAAAGTATTTTTCAAATTGATAATCCGAAAAGAAAATTGTCACTAGTGACGTTATACGGAATAAAAGATGTAATATTTGAAATATGTGTTTTAAGCAAAGCACTGCAAGCAAAAATATGTTAGATAACGAGTTTAAAACTGAAAATAGAATTAGCGAGGAGGCTTTGCAGGATGAAAAATTTTATCAACTGGTATACCAGCTACTGCAAATTATTTTTCGCTTGAAATAAAGTACACTTACAAAATTTCAACTTTATTTCTAGAATAAACCTTTAGATTGCGTCCTTCGGACGTAAATCTGCGAGAACTTTAATGAGGCTATGTAGGGTGAAACAGTTTAAAATCGTATATTTCTCCCTTGTGTCAATTGCAATAACTGCAGTTGCGAGCAGGTGAACATGAGGTAGGCATGCAATAAATTGTAAATAATTAAGCTAATATTTTCGATGGGAAACGAAGAACTCGGTTTAAAATTCTAGAATTCACTTATCTTCGAATTTGAGCCAACCACCTTCGACCTTGACCTTGATATTTCTGTCATTACCCCCGTTAGTCTTCCTTATAACCTAAGAAATTCTGCACTAATTATACCTTTCCTGCATCCTCCACGTGTAAACGCTCTCTCTTCTTTGCTTCTAGGTATAGTTTTCTTGGAAATAACTTGCCAATTGAAATAAGTTCGTTAACTAGTCTATCTGCATTCAAGCGAAGACTGCACATTTATCTTTACACTGATTCTATTAACCTTTTATATTCCCCATCTTTTCCCAGTAGCTTTCCCCATGACTCGGAGAAAGGACCATCAGGAAATTTTAAGTGACCCTTTTGAAAGTATATTTTCGCTACCTCGAGTCGCCCATGAACCATGATGTCTCCTTAAATCACCAGTCATCCAAACGATGAAGTAATTCAGACATACAAATTCGATGGTCCACAGTCTAAAATGCTGCCATTTCTTTGGATACTAACTATCATCAGAATTCAATTCTGGATCCTAAGATGCTGAGGACTTAAGTTCATTGATGCATTTTCGTGAGATTTCTTTCCTGTGCCTAAGCGATCAAGAACGTATCATCTCGACGTTTCCTTATCTCATTCTAAAATGCTAATGCAGTATTAACCTACTGTACCACCTGACCTTAACTTCCAAGCAGCTTTTTCTCCTTCCTTCTATTTGAAAATGAAGGCCTTTTGAACTCTGCCTCCATTTTTAAGGTAGGAGTTTTTTTCAATGCCTATTTTTTCTAGTTCACCATTAATTTCAAAACATCGCAAAAAGTTGACCTAGCAGGACAAGTTCTGTCTTCATTATTAAGTATTTGTACATTTTATCTGCACACATTGTCATGATTTTATTTCGTTACTAATGTTTCTTTAAAAAGTACCTTGCCGGTGTTTACCAAATATAAATTCTAAATTAAATAAATAAATACTGAGTGTTTTCTTAGGTTTACTAGAGTTGACAGATATAGCAGGCGCGGTTTGCTTGGGAGGGGAACGAAGTAGTGTTGATACGATTTCAGTCAAAACAGGAACAAGGTGAACGGGTGGAGATTCAAGTGGAATCAAAATTCCTGTTGATCTGGAGGGCCGTGGGCTTGCATTAGGTAGAGGGCCAACCTATGAGATAACTTTTGGTATTGTAGCTGTAGACCTTGGCTTCTTGTTTGCTAATTAGGGTGAAGCCCAACGTTCCATTTGGGTTTTATCTCTACAGATAAACAACTAGTTTTTTTTTCAAATATTGAGCTGAGTGCTCTTGCTTCAATAATTAAAATGTCCACTTTAATCGCCGAAAAGGATTTTTGACCAGAATTGGTGGGTTTTTGCTACGAGAAGACAACCTTTTAGCTTCCGCGACTTTAAAGTTTAAGCCGCACGAGTAAAGGAAATGAAGGTCGACGTCCAGGAGGATTTTACTCTTAGGGACGTTGTTCAGAAGAAAGTTGAAACTTCTCGAAGGTCAGTCATATGACTCAGTAAATGGCTCAAGTTTCTCGCATTGTTGAGAATTGAGTGAAGACCACTTTCCATCAAAAATTATACCAAGGATCGTGAAAAGCAAACCATATTGAAACATAAAATTATTAAAATTTTCCAGTGTTTCAAGGTCAAGTGTCTTCATGTTAACGGTGGGTTGCTCTAGTTGAATTTTTATGCTAAGAGGACATTTGCTTCAAAGCGCTGACCGAGGTTTCGTATGGTGTTCAAAATATCAGTATTTTTCAAGGTGATGATTCAAAAGGGAAATTGTCACTAGTGAAGTCATGCGTTATAAGAGATGCATTATTTATAAGATATGTTTATGCAAAGCACTGCAAGAAAATATCTTCTAGGCAACGAGTTTAGACTAAAAATAGAATTAGCGAAAAGGTTATGCAGGACGCAAAATTATATCAACTGGTATAGCAACAACTGGAAATTATTTTTGGTGACCTCGAAGATTTGTTATCTTTGCCAATTCAAAAAAAGTCGGCCATTTGAAGAGCACAATTAACACGTCTAACAGGTTTGAAGACTAAGATCATATTTATTTATTTTTTTGCCATTTTACAGGCAAGGTCAAAAGCGATATATAGTAGAGAATCGAGCTGACAGGAAAAAAACTCCTGATCGTTCTTTCAAGTATTTTCAGGGGCAGCATATTAAGTAATTAAAGTTCAGGAAAGGGAAAGGGTTGACACAGGTGCATGGTGAAGTCCTTTCTCCTTTCAGTGTCATGGATCCGGTATTCTGCACCAACAGGCCATGTCGGTGAATGGCTGCTCGCTGTGGACCGAGGAGTAAGCAGATTACAGACTGCACAGCCAGCAATATTGCCCTCAGCATGAAATCTGGCAGAGGATTCAGAGTCCGCGAACGCCATCAGAACGAAAGAGATTTTTTTTGAGTCAGAACCCCGAATTCGTGGTCGGTGTCCTGAATGGAAAAAACTAGTGACAGCTCTCGTAAACAAATGATAACTTAGCTGAATTTTGACACTTCTGGGTAGCTTATTCCAGATTGCTATAACGTTTAGCGAAAAAAACTGACGGTATCTAACGGTGCGTGCCGGAAGAAGAAAAAAATACATCTCGATGACTGGTGCGCGGAGAGTGGTCGAGCTGCCTCCGAGTTGTAAGGGTGTTCAAGATACAACTCTTCAAAATTTTTGAAACAGTAAAAATAGTCCCTTCTGTAATTAGCGAAGCGACAACGGGTTGAGGTAAATAAACTCATAGCGTTTTTGGTAGTACATGTTTCTGTGTTCTGAAGAGGACACACTTTTAATAAATATGTGTTAAACTGATTCTATCTTCGTCTGTTCACTTGCGTGTAGAAGGCTAAATAGAAACGAGCAGTTTACCAGACTAGGTCTGGCAAACATTTAATAAAGGCTGGTTCTAATATTAACGGTGTTGAAATTTCTGAGGATAAACCCAGTAGTTTGGCGTGCTTTCGAGACAATCAAGGTGCAGTGCTCTGACAGATGAAGACTTCTAGAACATGATATGCCCAGATCCTCTATAACTACGGGAAAATTTAGGTCGTGACCATCTATGCTTAGCTGGGGCTGACGGTTGTTGCCAATTACCATAATGGAGCAATTTTGCCAATAAAGCGAAAGGCACCATGTGTGACACCACTGAGCGAAAGCCTGAAGATCCATCTTTAGGAGCTCAAGTACGATGTTGCGATCGAAAGGTTTATATTGATAGGCAACTTTTAAATCGTCAGCGTACGTGAAGGGCCTACAATACTGAAAAAAATCAGGAACATCGCTGACAAAAATGCAAAATAGAAGTAAGCCGAGTACGCTACCCTGAAAAACTCCACTCCTCACATACGTGGGTTTGGAGATAACATCGAAAATTTTAACTCGTTTTGTGCGAGCATTCAAAAAGGAGGATATGAAGTCCATAAGCGTGTAAGCTATGCCGAATGACACAAGGTTCAGCAAGAGGAGATCATGGTCAACACGATAAAAGGCCTTCGTGAAGTCAAAATAAACTGTGTAAATTGCAAACCGCTGTCTATTGATTGTAGCACATGATCAAAGAAAAAGAACTAACAGGTGTCGAAAAGATCTTTTTCAGAGGAACCCATGCTGAGCCGCATTAAGAAGGTTAGTCTCTGTTAGGTGACGAATCATCTTTTCTTTGATCGAGGTCTCCAAGATCGTCGAGGCCTGCTGGCAATGTATTTATTGGCCTTAAAGTCATCAAATGACGTAGGGCATCCCTGTTTTGGTAAAGGTTGAATGTGCGATTCCTTCCATAAAAAAGGGAAGGTTTCGCTTTCAAGCGCAAGATTAAATATCTTATACAGAAGGAACAGAAATACATAATTTTCATCCGTCTTTAAAACGCTGACCAGGACGCCATCTGGTCTAGGATTATAAGCTTGCCGAAAATTGTCAAATGGCTACGGTCACGTCCCAGAGGGTTAACTTTATGGTTTCGAGGACGTTACCAGTCCAAACCCGGATGTAAGGAAAGGAGCGACGGTATGTTCACTAAAACGTTATAGACAAGAAAGCATTGAAGCTATCAGCCGTCAACGAAGCGTCAGCAATAGAGTTTCCTAAGGTGTTTCGAAGTACGGGGTGCTGCGTTTTTCTCTGCGCTTTTACTATGCGTGAAAACTGTTCCGCATCATTTAACGAAGGGTTGTCGGAAAATTTGACCTCATTGGCTAGCTGTTTTTTGACAGACAGCCTCTTTGCCTGTTCAAAGATTTGTGGATCAAGGGCAGGACTGAAGTTTCGTTTTGTAGATGAAAACTACGTGAGAGTCTACCCAGGCTGCGGCAGAAAAATAAAGGAAGGTAGGCTTCATCCTTGACATTTATTATTTTCTTACGGGAAACAAAACCAGAAATGAGTTGACCTAGAACTTGGTATAATGTATCA
>WEDG01001152.1:0-334481 GCA_017591395.1 Schistocephalus solidus | reverse complement strand
TGTAAATAGGGTTTTCAAAGGCTCTGCCTATATCCCTTATATATACTGAATTATTGAGAGGATTAGCCTTTACGCCCTTGAGCTCCCTATTTATATTCAAAAATGTCAAAAGAAATTTTGCATGTCGTTTGAAATTGCTCTCAAAATTCATCTCCTTGGAGTTAGCGACGTTTAAGTATCCACCCTATTGTAGAAGACACGTTGGTTTGGAATAATTCTTGAGTGCATTGTCCAGTCTCTAAATTTAGGAGTTATTTACTTGGACCGGACGATTCTGCGGCTATCCATGTATTCGTTTACTGAGGATTATTCCCCATCCCGGACATTATCCCTACGAGAACTTCAAGCTTAAACGTTCATTTGGAGGTTATCTCTACGAGAAATACAAGCAAAAACGTTCACCTGCTTCAAAAATTCACGCCAGTTGTGTGCTGCTTTAATCTGCTCTCAATCGTGAAAGGAGAATTCGCAACAAAGGCTGATTCGTTGCATGCTTCTAAGAAGTCAGACTGCTGAATATTATGGCACACCAGCCCATTTATTTCAGAAGATTTATAGATTAAATGCACTCGCAATGAATCCCAAAAGGTATGGAAAACACAGACGCCCAGGATACATCTGCGTGGAGAAAAAAATAATACTGCGGTCTTGAGTTAAACCCTCGTCGCAGAAACGTGTGGTGACGCACAAAACCACTCCGCCACATTCACTCGGAAAACTAGCAAAAAATTGTATGCAAATAGAAAAAGATGGCAAAGACAGATATTCTGTTGCAACTTCTCCTCCTGCAATGTGGGCAAAAAGCCTGATAACACTAATTTTATTTTATTTATTTATTGCCAGTTTACAGGCAAGGTCAAAAAAATATACAGTAGAGGGTCAAGCTGACAGTGAAAAAAACTCCTGATCGTTGTTTCAGGTGTTTTCAGGAGAAAAAACTGCAGCTTATTGAGTAATTAAAGTTCTGGACAGGGACGCGTTAACACAGGTGCCCGGTGAAGAACCTCTCCATTCAGTGTTACGGATCCGATATTCTGCACCAGCAGGTATTTCGGCGAGCGGCTGTTCGCTGTCGACTGAGAAATAAGCCAATCGAGGTCTGCAGAGCCAGTTATATTGCCCTCAGCATGAAATCCGGCACAGGATTCAGAGTCCATGAACGCCATCAGAACCGAAGAGAGCTTCAACAGAGTCAGCACCCAAAAGTTTTGGAAGGTGTCCTGAATGTAGAAAACTAGTGACAGTTCACGTAAACAAGGGATAGCTTTGCTGAATTTTGATACTTCTAGGTAACTTATTCCAGATTGCTATGGCGTTAACCGAAAAAAACTGTCGGTATCTAACTGTGCGTGCCAAAGGAAGAAATAAAAATACATCTCGATGACTGGTGCGCCGAGAGTGGTCGAGGTGCCTCAGAGATATAAGGGGGTTAAATGTACGACTGTTTAGTAGTTTAAATAGTAAAAATAGTCCCTTCTGTAATCTGCGAAGCCATAGCGGGTCAAGGCTTGTAAGCTCACAGCGTTGGTGATAGGACAGGTTTCTGTGCTCTGAAGTGAAAACTCTTTTTGTAAAGAAGTGCTGGACTGATTCTATCTTCTTTCGTTCACTAGCGTGCATAAGACTAAATAGAAACGAGCAATATTCCAGACTAGGCCTGACATACATTTTATAGAGGTTGATTCTAATTTTGACGGTTTTAAAATTTCTGAGAATAAACCCAGTAGTTTGGCGTGCTTTCGAGACAATCAGGGTGCAGTGCTCTGACAGATTAAGACTACTAGAGTATGATATGCCCAGATCCTTTATAAGTCGGGGCACGTTTAGATCGTGATCGTCTATGCTTAGGTGGGGCTGATGGTTGTCGCCAATAACCATCACGGAGCACTTTGGCCAAGAAAGTGAGAGGCGCCGTGTGCGACACCACTGAGCGAAGACCTGAAGATCCGTTTTTAAGAGCTCAAGCACGATGTTGCGATCAATCGGTTTAAATCGAAAGGCAACTTTTACATCGTCAGCGTACAGAAAGGGCCTACCATACTGAAAACAATCAGGAACATCGTTGACAAAGAGGCAAATAGAAGCGGGCCGAGCACGCTGCCCTGAATAACTCCGCTCCTCACATGCGTGGGGTTGGAGATAACATCAGAAATTTTAACCCGTTGTCCGCGAGCATTCAAATAGGAAAATATTAAGTTCAGAAGCTTGTTACCTATGCCGAAGGAGGCAAGTTTCAGCAGTAGGAGATCATGGTCAACACGATCAAAAGCCTTAGTGAAATCAAAGTAAACGGTGTAAATTGCAAAACCGCTGTCTCCTGATTGTAGCACATGATCCACGAAAGAGAGCTGGCAAGTGTCACAAGACCTTTTTTCAAGAAAACCATGCTGAGCCACATTAAGAAGGTTATTTTCTCTTAGGTGACACATCATCTTTCTTTGATCAAGGTCTCGAAGATCTCCGAGACTGCTGGTAGTGTATTTATTGGCCTAAAGTCGTCAAATGACGTAGGTCGGCCGTGTTTCGGAATGGGCAGTGTGTGCGATTCCTTCCATAAAGTAGGGAAAGTTTCACTTTCAAGAGCAAAATTAAATATCTTATACAGAAGGGACGGAAATATATCGTTTGCATCCGCCTTTAGAATGCTAACCGGGACGCCATCTGGTCCTGGACTGTAAGATTGACGAAAACGCCGAATGGCTACGGTTACGTCCCAGAGGGTAAAAGTTATGTTTTCGAGGACGTTACCGGTCCAAACCCGGATGTTAGGAAAGGGCGCGACGGTATGTTCACTAAACGTTCTAGACAAGAAAGCATTGAAGCTATCAGCAGTCAACTTAGCGTCAGCTTTTGGGTTTCCCTAAAGCATCCCGAAGTACGGGGTGCTGCGTTTTTCTCTGCGTTTTTAATGTGCGCGAAAAAAGCTGCGCAACATTTAATAAAGGGTTTTCGGCAAAGGTAACCTCATCGGCTTGTCGTTTTTCGTCAGACAGCCTCTTAGCCTCTTCGAAGATTTGCTTGATCAAGGGCAGGACGGAGGTGTCGTTTTGTAGATGAAAACGACGGGAGAGTCTACACAGTCTACGGCGGAATGATAAAGGGAGGTAGACTTCATCCTTGACATTAATTATTTTCTTACGGGGAATAAAACGAGAGATAAGTGGACATAGAACTTTGTAAAAAGTATCAGTACAAACATTCACATCCGAACATACAAAGAAGTTAGTCCAGTCGTGGGAATTTAGGTGTGTTAGCAATTCCCTCATATTTGCTGATCTGAAATCACGGAAAAAGCTATACTTTTTGGAAAACGTTTCGGCAGCCTCTAGTTCAAGTCATCCTTTGTACATTTCCCATTTAAGCTGAGCATTTCGTCCTTTTCTGGAAATGTATGCTTTGCTTCAGTCATCTTCCGCACAATAAAAAGTGGTAATTGGCTGTGCCTATAATCGTCCGTTTTATTCTGGCAATGAAAGCGAGCTCTGTGAACTATTTGAAAAAGTTGCAGACACTCAATTTCATGTAAAAATAATCATAGGCGATTTTAATCTGCCAGACTGACTGGCAGGCAAATTCCTCTCCGCCAAAACATCAGAAATTGGACGATATAATTAAATTTTCAAACATATCCCAACTGGTCAGATCAGTTAATAGAGATTACAACATTACACATTTAATTTTTGCAAATGATGTCCACCCTCTCTTTATGAATTTCCATCGTGATCTACTCACAAGTTCAGTTCAGTTCAGTTCATTGTATTTGAGGAAAATAGGATTACGCCTTTGAAATCCCTATTTTTTACATAAAAGTACCATAATAAGAAGCAAATTAAAGAAGTAACAGTCATGTGAATGCAGGCAGGTTTACATGGTATACTGATATTGTTTACGTTAAGTAGTCACCTAGTCTTCGTGGTACTGTAACATATGTATGTCAAGCCGATGTTTGAATGTATACACAGACTGGGACATAACAATCGCCTCAGGTAGGTTATTCCACGGTTCCACGACACGGTTGGTGAAAAAAATACTTCCTTACATCCAATCTTACTTGGGGCACACTTAGTTTGAATGGATGACCTCGAAGATTTTTCGTAGTGGCAAATTGGAGAAAGTCATCACATAGGAGGGCGCAATCCATGCCACGCACGATACGGAAGGTTTGTATCAAGTCTCCGCGCAACTGCCTATAACTCAGAGGATAGAGCTTTAGGTTTTTTAGACGAATCTCATAGGGCAGTTCAGCTTGACCTCTTACTAATTTTGTGGCTCGCCGCTGCACCCTTTCGAGCATGTTGTAGTCCTGTTAGGTCCACGATCGCCAGGCTTGGATCGTATATTCGAGATGTGGCCTTACAAACGTACCAAAGACTTTTAAAAAGCAGTCTTCATCGAAAACTTTAAATGCCCGCTTGATAGTGTACAGTATTGAATTGGTGGATTTAGCTGCCTTGGAACATTGCGTAGAAGGCTTCAGGTTGTCTTTCATCCAAACTCCAAGATCCTTCTGTGTGTGTGCTTCTCGGAGTGGCAAACCGTTCAAATAGTAGGGTCGAATATCAGTGACGTGATTTCGATTTCCCAGACGTAGCTTGGTGCATTTGTTTGAGTTATAATTCAGTATAATTCAGTATATATAAGGGATATAGGCAGAGCCTTTGAAAACCCTATTTACAGATAGACGCTAGCAAAACAAGCAAATGTTACATGGCGATAGTCGTTTTAGTATATCAATCATTGCTGTCGACTAAATATATGTTCATCAAGTAAAAATGCATCAAGTCTTCTTTTAAACATTTCAACGCTTTCAGCCTGAACAACTGAGGCTGGCAGTTTGTTCCATTCGTCAATCACCCGTTGGGAAAAGAAGTTGGCCCGCACTTCAAGTTTGGCGTGATTTCTTTTGAAGGACAAGAGCCATTTGCGGGACCTCTCATCCAATCGACGAAGATTTTCTTGGAAATTGTCTGCATCAGCAGCATTGTGGATAATTTTCCCGATTTTTATATCGTCCGCAAACATAGCAAAGTAACAGTCCGATTCCTGTAAACAATCATTAATGAACAAGAGAAATAGGATCGTTCCGAGCACTGAACCTTGTGGGACTCCACTCTTGATGACTGTGCGCTTTGATCGTGATCCGCCTACACAGACCACTTGGGAACGACCGACGAGAAAAATTCTTGATAAACGTAAGTAGTTTGCCACCAATACCGAACATTCTCAACTTGTGAAGGAGCCGCTGGTGTGGAACACTATCGAAGGCCTTCTGGAAATCAACAAATGCCACATGCACAGTGTCTTTTGCATCGAGTGCTTTTTGTCCAGCTTTGCATCGTATAAAGTAAGTTCGTAACACATTATCTTCCCCTACGAAAGCCGTATTTTGCAGTCAATAAGAGGTTACGGGTTTCTAAATAAATCATCAATTCCGTTTTGACAACCTTCTCCATCACCTTGCAACAGATTGAGGTCAGGCTGACAGGCCTGTAATTTGTAGCAAATGCACGACTACCACTTTTGTGAAGCGGTGCGATGTGGGCTGTTTTCCAGTCGGTAGGAAGAATTCCCGTATCGAACGATTTCTGGCACAGCAACGATAGCGGTTTCGCCAGCTCTCGAGCAAGTTCGAGGAGTAGCTTTGCTGGAATCTCGTCGGAGCCAGAGGATTTGAATGCCTTCAGACTTTTTAGTTCTTCAAAGACCGCCGCTTCTTGAAAACGCATTTCCTTAAAAATTGGTGCTCGCATAGTCTCGTAACTAGATGGAATAAAAACAGCTTCTCTGGTGAAAACCGACTGAAAGAACTGGGAAAAGTGTTCAGCTTTGTTTTTATTTTCTGATATCCGAAACCATCATCGTTTCTCATAACAGGAATCGGGTTCCTGTTACGTGTGGTTTTTCTTACATAGCTGTAGAGTAATTTGGGATTGTGAACTGCTCTCTGGAGCAAATCCCTCTCGTTATCCCGTCGGCTTTGGAAGATCAAGCTTTTAACCTTGTTCCTTTGAGTTTTGTATGCTTGCAAGGCTAAATTTTCATTGGATCAGCAAAATTTCTTCCAAAGCCTTCCTTTTCTGTTAATCTCTCTTTTTAGATCCCTTGTTAATCACTGTGGTCTGTTAGATATCCTAAATTGTGATGGCGGACAATGGCATTTTATTAGATTTCAACAAATTCTCCTTAAATAAATTCCAGTCCTCAGTGACATTCCCGGAGAAGAGAAGATCCCAGTCTATTCATGATGCCTCAGCTCTCATCTTGCAAAAGTCTCCTCGCAATAGATTGGACCTGGTTACATTTATTGCAGATAGCACAGAATATAAACCATACTCCCATGAAAGTACTGCATGATCACTTCGACCAAGTGGAGGTAGGCAGTGTACCTCGTCTATACTGTCAGGATCTTTAGTGAAGACGAGATCTAAACAACAAGCCTGTTGTCCTCCACGCGCTCTCGTTGGAACAAATACATGTTGGGTGAAAAGAGCTTCAAGTATTGTCCTTAGCAGACGATGATCTAAGGAAAACTTTGAGCTCTGTGCCATCAGATCGTTCCATCGAATGCTGGGTGCATTGAAGTCACCCATGAGAACAACATCAGGTCGACTGCTAATCGCCTTTATGTTCTCCAACAAACAAGTATCAGCGTCAGTGTCTGTCCCCGGTGGTCGGTAGAGAGTCATGACTTCAAGGGACTGCGATCCCCGCGACTTTATTTTTAGCCAAATAGCCTCAATACCATTGTTAATCTTCTCCGTCATTTCACACACTGTGAAATTGCTTTTAACATACATCGCAACTCCTCCACCCTGGCGTTGGGTGCGGTTTCTCCTGAAAAGCTGGTACCCGGATAAGGCTACTTTGTAATCAACGAGGTTCTGTGACAGCCATGTTTCTGTGATTGCTATAATATCGGGAGACAGAACGGCTACCTGAATTCTCAGTTCATCGAGTTTCGAAAACATACTTTGGGCGTTGGTATACATAAATTTCAGTATGCGGCTGTCAGCAGAGCCAAATTCCGTTTGTCTCGAGTTTGCCAATGCTAATTTGCCGATGCCATCATAGGCATTGGCTGGTTCCAGAGCAATGTTGCGTTTCTCTGTATCACGCGTTCCCTGTAAATCACCAGATTGTTCTCTCCAGCTGCAAGTCTCCTCTTCATTTCTATCACTAATTCGCGGTGTTTCAGACGTTCTGCTGGAGAGTAGTCCGGCTGAAAAAAAAACCTGTTTATGAGAGTTTCAAGGTTTGTTTTTCTCGAGAGAAGTAGCTTAACCTCTTCCTTTTTGTCCAAGACAATTTTGATAGGCCGTGGTTTCACATTTTGGGACTGTTCAATATCCTTTTTTTCGAGCCTGAAGGCAGCGCGAACGGTTATCGTCTCTCCTGAATGAAGTATATCATTCAGCAGGTGCTGAAACATAGCAAGATCAGCGGATATCCGTTCCTTTGAGGTGTTTGCATTTGATTCAGGTAAGCCCTGGATAAAAACGCAGTTCTCTCGGTCTAGGGCGTCTTTTGATTCACTGCCGATCATATTTTCCTCTGAATGAGCAGAGGGATTCATTAGGTTTGTTTTCAACTTTATAATCGTTTTATGTTGTTTCCCAATGATATCTTGCCACTCATTGGTATTTTCGCTCCCAACTAAGGGCTCTTTAGAACTGCTGGGATAGCCGACAGGAGGTGAGTCTGAAGTCGGAACTGCCTTTGGAAGAGGCATTATTTAAGTTGTCCTGATATTACCGCTATCCAATTTGGTTGTGTTGTTGTGTTTCCCCATTGCAGATTGCCACACGTTTGCTTCTGGGGATGCAACTACGGGCTTGTTAGAGCACCCAAGATGGGAGGATATGATTTGTGGTTTGCGGTGGTCGTCGTCCGTAGGATTCAAAGACTGTTTTCCTGTTATCCCATCGTTATGGGTATTCGCGTCCGAACATTTTGAGTTGTTACTACTTGTATTTTTTTGTAATTTTGATGATTTGGTCACTGCCTTTTTAACTGTACTATGGCTAACCGTATTTCGTCGAGTATTGTTATCTTGCAAGAGCTTCCTTAAGTCTGTAAGCTTATTTTCAAGTTTTTGAACTCTTATTAATAAATGAGAACATCGCACACAAGATTCGTCCTCGTATCCGACGGATTTGGCTGCCATTACGCTTTTTGCCCGCTTTGCTGGTCCTTGGTTGTAAGTGTAAACTGATCGAGGGCCAGTCGTGGATGCAGAAACAAGCTCAAAAGGCTTACCTTTAAAGGAAGTGCCATTACTGGTTATGCTGCTATCAAACATTTGCTTTGAGTCCATGAGTTTTAAAAAGACTGCGTGTGTGTATGTTCTGTTTTGGGCGTATAACGAAAGATTTCAACTGGGTTTTGAGTATGGTGAATATTTACAGCAATATGAGCAAAAAATGCGCCAACGTATTCAAAAACGCTTTAAAAAAACTATAAATAGTATGCAAAATATGCAGGAACGACTCAGCCGTTCGGAGATTTTGAAGGTCCTGGATAACTTCAGATCTTCCCGAGGTTGTACGAATTTGGTTCCTTAAGTGGTTATCAGTTTCTATTGGTACAAAGGCTGCGTAGTCAAATTGAATAAGATGATAAATGAATTCCAATTTGATGCCGTTTTATTACGAATTTCGGCACGAAAAAAATCCAGATGAGCAGGAAGCAAGTAAGTACGTGCAGTTGAAACAGTATTGTCCAGAACAGTCCTAGTGAAGTGGAGACGAAGATCAAATTTTCCAAGTTGGAGAACAGATAATTCGTGGTTCTTATAGGGTCTTCAAGTTATCACGCAATAATTCACTGTTGTTTTCCAGTTTCCCTTCTTACGAAGCCTGAGGTTTATACATATCTATATTTTGAAGGGTTACAGGCATTGCCCTTGATGACCCTATTAATGTCAAGTTATCATTGCATGTATACAGTCAATGTAAAAAGGTGTACATATAAAAATGTTTGAGTCAAAGCATAACATAACATCAAATGCGTTTTCACAGCCATAGGCGAAACATTGTGGAACAAAAGTAGAGCCTGAAAGATTTTAAAAGGCTGGTTTTAAGTAATCATGTTGTGAAAGTTGTCTTTTGTCAAATATAATGCCATCGAGCCTTCTTTTAAAATCAGTAATGATCTCAGAGTTAACCGTCTCGCTTGGTAACGAGTTCCAAGGTCATATAACTCGTTGGCTGAAACAAAACTTTCTGAGGTTCAATCACGTGCGTTCGCTATTAACCTTGTAAGGATGACCACGCAGATGAGTTGTGCAGGCAAAGTCGAAGAAATCCTCCGATCTCAGGGAGGAATCATGGCCCCGGATAATCCGGAATGTCCAGAGCAGGCTACACCGTCAGTGCCTGTAGAAAAGAGGAAATAAGTCAAGCTTTTTCAATCTGTCTTGGTACGGTAAAGTCTTAAGACCGTCAACCATCTTCGTTGCTCTCCGTTGCACCTGTTCGAGGAGGTCAACATCTTTCTTAATCCATGGTATCAAGGCTGGTATTCCGTAATCTAAATGCGGTCTCACAAAGACGCCATAGACTTTTCCGAAGAGATCAGGGGGGAATATTTTAAACGCACGTCTGATCCAATGTAGTTTACATGTTCCCTTCTGGACTGCTTTCTTACAGTGTTCTGAGGGCATCAAATTCGCAGTTGTCCACATGCCGAGATCTTTGTATGTTTCTACCTCTTTTAATGCAGTGCCATTAATAAAGTACTGGTGTCTCAGAGATACTTTTCGACCGGCGCTTATGTGTAGGATCACGCACTTGGATACATTAAACTTAATTTAGAATTTAGAATTTATATTTGGTGAGCACCGACAAGGCACTGTCTAAGCAAAAAATAGTAACGAAATAAAGTTATGACAATGTGTGCAGATAAAATGTACAAATACATAACTTGTCCTGCTATGTCAACAGTTAGCGATGTTTTAAAATTATAGGTGAACTAGAAATAAATAGGCAGTGAAAAAACTTCTACCATAAAAATGGAGGCAAAGTTCAATAAGCCTTCATTTTTTAATAGAAGGTAGGAGAAAAAAACTGCTTAGGAAAAAATAGTCAGGTGGTAGAGTAGGGTAATATGGTAGTAGCATTTCAGAATGAGATAATGAAACGTCGAGGTGATTAGTACTTGATCACTTAGGCGTATGAAACAAAATCTCACGAAAATACGTCAATGAACTTAAGTCCTAAGCATCTAAGGATCAAGAATTGAATTCTGATGATGGTTAGTATCCAAAGAAACGGTAGCATTTTAGACTGTGGACCACCGAATGTGTACGTCCGAATGACGTCATCGTTTGGATGACTGGTGATATAAGGAGATATCATAGTTCATGGGCGACTCGAGGTAGTGAAAATATAGTTTCAAGAGGGTCACTTAAATTCCCGATGGTCCTTTCTCCGATTCATGGGGAAAGCTACTGGCAAAAGATGAGGAAAATAAAAGGTTAATAGAATCAGTGTTAAGATAAATGTGCAGTCTTCGCTTGAATGCAGATAGACTAGTTAACGACCTAATTTCAATTGGCAAGTTATTCCAAAGAAAACTATACCTAGAAGCAAAGAAGACAGAGCGTTAACACGTGGAGGACGCAGGGGGAGGTATAATAAGTGCAGAATTTCTTAGGTTATAAGGAAGACTAACGGGGGTAAAGACAGAAAGCTTGGGGAGAGTTGAACTATTATTAAGTCGGAAAGGAGACAAAAGCCTGCTTCAAGTCTCCTGACCCAAAGAAATTTTAGCTTCATTAGCTGGCATCTTGTTGAGTAGGAAGTACTTGAACGAGTCGGAAATAGGAGTTTTTTTGTGAAATGTCTTTGGACATTTTCAATTTTTGAACGGCTAGATTCGTTCATTAAACCGAAGAAAGGATAGCAAAATTCAAGAATCGGAAGTACAAACATACGATAAAGTTTAATTTAATTTCAGGAAGGTAAAAATTATAAGAAATAAAGCCGCAAATCTGAGCAGCTTTGGCCGCAATTCTATCGGAATGCGGCGAAAGATCTAATTTATTGGTGTAGCTTAAGCCCAAGTCCTTGATAGAGGAACATTCAATCATAGGGCAACCTTTAAAAATAAGAGGATGCGGCAGCCTTACAGGCCCAAAACTCATGTAGCGACACTTAGAAGATGAGAACTCCATTAGCTATGTGGAGCTCCACGCCGAAAGAGCGTCTAAGTCCGAATGAATTTGTTCAAGGCATTGTTCTGTCGTAGAGTTAGAGAAGGAATACACGCATTTTAGGTCATCAGCATAAATAAAAATTGAGAACGTTTAACTATTGATGAAATATCATTTATAAACAGTAAGAACAACAGAGGACCTAATACGGTACCTTGAAGGACGCCACTCACAATCGGGGAAGCACTTGAGTATGAGGACCCCACTAAAACTTTTTTTTCGATGATTTAGGTATGATCTAATAAAGTCAGTAAGGGGACTACGAAATCCTATAGCTTCTAGTTTAGCTAGAAGTCGTTTATGAGGCACTTTATCGAATGCCTTACTAAGATCCAAATAGATAACTACCACAGAGAGATGGTGATTACGAAGAGAGGTTAGTAGATTTAGAAAAGACATGTGGCAGGTTTCACAAGAGCAGTCCGGTAAGAAGCCGTGTTGGGAAAAGTTGATAATTTGATTGCTTATGCAAAAATCTGTGATTTCTTTTGCAATTAGTTTTTCGAAGAGTTTAGCAAGAGAGGGCGTTTTATGAACACTTCTCGATAGTTATGAATGTCCGAGCGGGAACCAGATTTTAAAAACTGGTATTATAATAGAAGTTTTCCAGTAATCGGGGAAGAAACCATTTTTGAGAAATACTGAGAATAACTTGCTTAGTAAAGGTGGAAAATCCCTAAACTGTTTAATAAGTGAGTTTGAAATGTTATCAGTTCCAACCGAATGTGAATTTTTTAGGTGGGCATTTTCCTTTTGAATATATGAAGGCGAGAAATTAATGGTTGATAGAAGCGAATTTAAAGGCAGAGGAATTGTGGGAGTGGGGCTAGTTTCAGTGGTAAAGTGGTTGGCAAAAAACGAATTCAACAACTCTGTTTTGCCCACATCGTCTGAAACAAGTTTTTTTGTTACAGTCGAGTAAGGGCGGAGTTACATTCAGATGCATTGCCGATGACCGAACATGGAAGATAAGAGCAACAGATTTGGATGAATTGGCATCACTTAGTGCCCGAGACTCCCTACGCTTATCTCTTGCGAGGATAATTTTCGATGCTAATTCAGGAAGCTACTTAAGAAGCCACCTAGCCGACCGGGCACTTTGTTTGTCGATATTCGATGTTAACCCTTTTGCGTCATCAGCGCAGCTGACTTCAGTCCATATTTTAATGTCATCTGCAAACATGACAGCTTCACAATCTATGTCATTGAGACAGCCGTTCACGTAGATTAGGAAGAGTAGTGGGCCCAAAACAGAACCCTGTGGAACACCATTTTCTACTTTTGCCCATTCCGAGCTAGAGTTTCCAACAACAACTCTTTGTACTCTGAAAGGCAAGAAACTCTTGATCCAATTGAAAAGTTTTCCTTTAATTCCTACGTTCCAAATCTTCTGTAAAGGAAGCCCGTGTGGAACACTATCAAAGGCCTTTTTGAAGTCAAAAAATACAACATCTACTGCATGACCCTTGTCTGTGGCTTGTGCCCATTTCTCTTGTGACTGAAGGGCACTCGTGAGACAGGAACGTCCTGGACGGGAGCCGTGTTGGGCATCGCATAGGATTTGGTTATTTTCCAGATAGCGCATTAAATTCCTCTTGATAATACGCTCCATTATTTTACACGCTATACAAGTCAAACTGACAGGGCGGTAATTTTCACAGTCGAGTCGTGAACCTCCTTTATAGATCGGGGCGATGAATGCGCACTTCCATTCTTCCGGGAGTTTGCTTTCTTCCAAGGACTTTTGGAGTATGATGGACAGTGGTACACACAGTTCGTTAGCAAGTTCTCTAAGTGCTTATGCAGGAATTCTATCCGGCCCAGGCGACTTGGCAGGCTTTCTACGCAGTAATTCGGTTTTAACTACGGTCGGTGAAAAGTCTAGGTCTAGATCCTCTGTTGTGGATGAGAAGGAGGTGGGGGAGTAAGGGAAAGGGGGGTACACATTGTTTGACAAACTGGTTGAATAGCAGAAAAATTATAAGGCTCTATGGTGAAGACGGTCTGGAAGAATTTGGAAAGAAGGGATGCTTTAACCTGGTCGTCGGTCTCCAGTTTTCCGTCTGCAGACCTAAGGGCAGGAATCATTTCCTGAATTCTCTTTGTACTCCGTATGTAGCCATATAGCATTTTGGGGTGTTCCAACGATTTTTGCAATATGTTTAGTTCAAACTTCCTCCACAGCTTAGCAGCCTCACATTTACAAACGTTGCGTTGCTGCTTATTTAGAATTTAGAATTTAGAATTTATATTTGGTAAGCACCGGGAAGGTACTGTCTAAGCAAACATTAGTAACGAAATAAAGTTATGACAATGTGTGCAGATAAAATGTACAAATTCATAAATTGTCCTGCTATGTCAACAGTTAGCAATGTTTTAAAATTAATGGTGAACTAGAAAAAATAGGCAGTGAGCATCGGAGCCAGTTTTTCTGTAACGCTTACAGGAGCGATTTCTTTTATTGAAAGAGGCCTGCAAGTTTGCGTTTATCCACTTTGGGCGGTTTGTGGTTGTCTTTCTCCTGAGAGGACAGTTGAGGTAAACAATCCTTTTCAATAACGAGCTCAATGTTGCCCAATCTTTATTGGTTCCACCATGTAGTTCTGTTTCCCAGTATATCTCTGACATGTTTCTTCTCGTAAGTGAGAAGTCCCCCTTCCAAATGTTTCTTTCCCAAGTATCGGGTAAATTTGGTTTGGAAAACAGTGAGTACTCGAAGCACAGCGTAATTTGCTCATTTGACCCTAATGGCGGTCGATCATGTAGGTCTACACATTCTCCTAGTCTCGTGTAAAAATCAGGTCAAGACAGTTTGACTGTTGTCTTTCTCTAACAACTATTAATTTCTCGCCTTCATGTTTTCAAAAAGAAATAGCTCACCTAAAAAATTCACATTCGGTTGGAACTGATAACATTCCAAACTCACTTATTAAACAGTTAAGGGATTTTCCACCTTTACTAAGCAAGTTATTCTCAGTATTTCTCGAAAATGGTTTCTTCCCCGATTATTGGAAAACTTCTATTATAATACCAGTTTTTAAATCTGTTTCCCGCTCGGACATTCATAACTATCGCGTTGTTCATAAAACGCCCTCTCTTGCTAAACTCTTCGAAAAAATAATTGCAAAACAAATCACCGATTTTTGCTTAAGCAATCAAATTATCAACTTTTCCCAACACGGCTTCTTACCGGACTGCTCTTGTGAAACCTGTCACATGTCTTTTCTAAATCTACTAACCTCTCTTCGTAATGCTCATCTATCTGTAGTTGTTATCTATTTTGATCTTAGTAAGGCATTCGATAAAGTGCCTCATAAACGACTTCTAGCTAAACTAGAAGCTATAGGATTTCGTAGTCCCCTTACTGACTTTATTAGATCATACCTAAATGATCGAAAGCAAAAGGTTTTAGTAGGTTCCTCATACTCCAGTGCTACCCCAATTGTGAGTGGTGTCCTTCAAGGTACCGTATTAGGTCCTTTGTTGTTCTTACTGTATATCAATGATATTTAATCGATAGTTAAACATTCTCAATCTTTTATTTATGCTGATGACCTCAAATGCGTGTATTCTTTCTCTAACTCTACGACCGAACGGTGCCTAGAACAAATTCACTCAGACTTAGACGCTCTTTCGGCCTGGAGCTCCACATGGCTAATGGAGTTCTCACCTACATAGTGTCACTACATGAGTTTTGGGCCTGTAAGGCTGCCACAACCTCTTATCTTTGAAGGTTGCCCTATGATTGAATGTTCCTCCATGAAGGACACAAAAAAATTAGATCTTTCGCCTCATGCCGATCGAATTACGACCAAAGCTGCTCAGATTTGCGGCTTTATTTCTTATAATTTTTACCTTCCTGAAATTAAATTAAGACTTTATCGTATGTTTGTACTTCCGATTCTTGAATTTTGCTATCCTTTCTTCGGTTTAATGAACGAATCTAGCCGTTCAAAAATTGAAAATGTCCAAAGACATTTCACAAAAAAACTCCTATTTTCTACTCTTTCAACTACTTCCTACTCAACAAGATGCCAGCTAATGAAGCTAAAATTTCTTTGGGTCAGGAGACTGGAAGCAGGCTTTTGTCTCCTTTTCCGACTTAATAATAGTTCAACTCTCCCCAAGCTTTCTGTCATTACCCCCGTTAGTCTTCCTTACAACCTAAGAAATTCTGCACTAATTATACCTCCCCCTGCGTCCTCCCAGTGTAAACGCTCTCTTTTCTTTGCTTCTAGGTAAAGTTTTCTTTGGAATTACTTGCCAATTGAAATAAGGTCGTTAACTAGTCTATCTGCATTCAAGCGAAGACTGCACATTTATCTTAACACTGATTCTATTAACCTTTTATTTTCCTCATCTTTTCCCAGTAGCTTTCCCCATGAATCGGAGAAAGGACCATCGGGAATTTAAGTGACCCTCTTGAAACTATATTTTCACTACCTCGAGTCGCCCATGAACTATGATGTCTCCTTATATCACCAGTTCTCCAAACGATGACGTCATTCGGACGTTCACATTCGGTTGTCCACAGTCTAAAATGCTACCGTTTCTTTGGATACTAACCATCATCAGAATTCAATTCTGGATCCTAAGATGCTGAGGACTTAAGTTCATTGACGCATTTTCGTGAGATTTTGTTTCATATGCCTAAGTGATCGAGAACAAATCACCTCGACGTTTCATTATCTCATTCTGAAATGCTACTACCATATTACCCTACTCTACCACCTGACCATTTTTTCCTAAGCAGTTTTTTTCTCCTACCTTTTATTCGAAAATGAAGGCCTATTGAACTCTGCCTCCATTTTTAAGGTAGGAGTTTTTTTCCCTGCCTATTTTTTTCTAGTTCACCATTAATTTCAGAACATCGCTGACTGTTGACCTAGTAGGACAAGTTCTGTCTACATTATTAAGAATTTGTATATTTTATCGGCCCACATTGTCATAACTTAATTTCGTCACTTATGTTTGTTTAGACAGTGCCTTGCTGGTGCTAACCAAATATAAATTCTAAATTTAAATTAGAAATGTTTGTGTAGTTTAAAAAATTTTGTTAATCATAAAATTGTGTATAAAAATAAAGATGTTCTTGCAAACAATTTAAAATTTGGAATTATCTTATATTTTTAATTAATTTGACGAAAAAATCATCAAATCGTGTTATTTAAAAAAAGGGTTAGAATGTTTTATAAAATGCAGCTTTTGGCTATGGGTGACACTAGGAAATGTGTTAATTTCTGTGCCATGGTGGTGCGTATGGTTGTACTGGTCAAAATTCTTCTGAAAAGTGTCAACAGATGAGGACATGATGAAGTCCGCAGGCAGAGAATTCCATACTTAAATCACTCTGTTGGAGAAGAAGCCCCTTCTTGCATCCAGTCTGGTCCCAGCCACACGTTCAATAGGATGTCCTCTCAAACTAGTGGTTGTAATCAGCTCAAAGAAGTCGCCGGACGCAGGGCAACAATCTTGACCCCGCAGCACACGAAGCGCTTGTATTATCTCACCACATAGCTATCTGTAGTCCAAAGAAGACAGATCAAGATGAGGTAATCGCGTCTCGTAAAGCAGGCAACCTTGGCCTCGAACAAGTTTGGTTGCATGCCATTGACCATTTTCAGGATGATAACAATTTTTAACAGTCCACGGTTTCGTGATTTAAATATATTATTCTAATCGTAGTTGCAGGAACCTTCTGAATATCTTACCAAAGCACACTTACTCGAATATTGCAAAGGTGAGCTTGATTAGATACAAATTTTAAATTGTAAATATGGCTAATTTTGATCAATAGAGCAATGACTTCAGTGAGGGCGTAATCCACACCCCACGATCTTTCTGAGACTCTACTTCTTGTTGCGGTGTGCGATGCACTTTCTGCCGATTCGCAAACTTTTGCAGTTTGAAATATTGAATGGGAGGAGCAATTGGCTCGACCATCGCTCGAGTCAATGCAAGTTTGGTTGTAGATATGCTTCATCAGCTTTTTTGTGGAGGACTTTCTAAAGCTTAATGTCGTCAGCAAACATAGCGATGTCACAGTCAAACCCACTTATGTGGTCATCACTCTATTTAAGGAAGGGGATAGAGCCAAGAATCCAGCCCCGAGAAATCACACTCTCAATCGCCATCTCCGCCAATTGCTGATCACCAAGACGGAAGATTTCATATCGATCAATAAAACATTTTTTGATCCCAATCAAAAGCTTACCTCTTAAATTTGTACGGCTGAGTTTATTTAAGAGACACTGGTAAGGCACACTATTGAAGGCCTCCTTGAAGTCTTTCTAGACTGCGTGCATTAAAATTCCTTAATCGATCTTTTACGTCCATCATTCTTTACAGTAGACCAAATTGCTCAAGCAGGAACTTCCTCTGAGGAATCCGTGCTACGCGTCAGATAGGTGATGCCACTTCAAAAACTGCATCAGTTCGCATTTGATAATTCAGTCCATAATATTGCAACCTATAGAGGTGAGGTTTACTGGCCGGTAGTTGTTTACGGAAGCCCGAATGCCGCTGTTATATATCGGTGAAATCCACCCGGTCTTCAAATCGGGCGGAAATTTGCCTACAGTAAGGGAGGCCCTGAAGAGTATGTACAGGGTTTCTTCCAACTCTTTGGCTAACTACTTCGACAACTTTGCAGATATTACTCCAGGGCCTGGTGATTTCACTTCTTCCAACTTCATTGGTTCTTGCAGAACAATAACTTTCGTGAAGACCATTGAGTCGATGGTTTGGATCTCATCCACGCTATAGTTATCAGTGATTTTGTCGGCTTCTCACGTAAAAACTGACTGCCAGAACTGGGATAGTTGCTCAGCCTATTTTGCCAGCCTTGCATAGCTCGACACAATTTTCCATTTTTAACAAAGGGATGTGGTCCTTATTTTTAGTGCATTTTCAAATGTATTTGTAGAAAAGCTTCGAGTTTTCTAGTGCACGGTTTACCTGGTTACTCTGGATGCTTTTATGCGTCTTATAAACAAGGCCTTTTACCCTATTTCTCTGTGCCCTGCACTTATTCAGTGACTTGATAGTCTTTTCGCTGAGATAAGTTTGCTACTACTTTTGATTGCACTTTACTTCTTTCTTAAGTGTGGTCGTTAGCCACCACAGCCTATTGGTGATCTTTCTCGAAGTAAAGTAGTATGAAGTGAAAAGTCCCTGTAATACGGCCTTAAATTTCAACCAATCCTCGAGAATACATCCGGTGAATATTTAAATCCAGCCTATATGGCGCTCTCTGATGTTTTTTCTGGCTAAAATCCCTCCATCATGTGTTGCGTCTGACCGTCATGATTTGAGCATATACAGAGAAGCGTGAATCCTCTCACTGTAGGACTACGTCGTCACTTTTGCCGAGAATGTAGAGAGTTTACCGCATCAATGCTGGCAGGCACTTTTATTCATATAAGTTTCAAGCAATTGGGCTGCTTCCCTGCTCGCAGTCTGGCTGCAGATAAGGCTTTTGAATTAGGAAGGATATTTTTATTGCCTGCACGATGTGATTATGAAAGTTGAATTCCAAGCCTAGTGCCAAACTCAGATTCTGTTCGATATTTAGAGCGTCAAAGTCGCTCATAATCATTAATAAATAAATTGTATATTAAAGGCCCAGAGAGCCCCCTCATTTCAAACTTAGTATCGCGGTATAAATAAATACAAAGTGGATAATTGCTGCACTATGTGAGCAGCCATATTAACAGCAGAAATGAATAATATGGTAGGCATATCCGATTCAGAACGATTTGCCATTTTTAAAACAATAGTCAACAATCTTTGACATATACGGTGAACTAGAAAAGAAGCAGTAAAATAAACTCCTATAGTTAAATCGGAGGCTGAGTTCGGCGAGCCGCCAATTTAAACAAAATTAGGAGAAAAACTGTTCATTCAAAAATAAATAGCTTGATGCAATGGCATAATATTGTGATGTTGCTGACAATTTATGAGTGTTCGGAACGCTTCTTGTCGTGTGAAAGATAATATAGCAGTCAGAGCTACTGTTTGTAACCACCAGTGGAGGTGAGAGAGGAGGAAATCATCTAAAGTTAATGGCAAACCCCTTTTGGGAACTTTGCCAATTTTTCTTTCACTTGCTCCTGTATTACCAACAGAGGATTGCACTTGAAAATCTATCCGTAAAAACGAGCTTTTTCCGGAGTTCAAACCCATATTTTGTGAAAACTTCTTGGCCTTTTTTGACGTCTAATTCTTCTTCTTTGGTGCTTCAAATTCGACGAGCTTTTCAACTTCACCCTTTTTTGTATCATTTAGCAATGAAGCCGCATATGGTTGTGAATCCAGCACATTTCTGCTTCTGTCTAAGCTGGATGACAGTAGTAAGGTGCATGAGCTGGTTTGATCTCCCTTTTGTAGGAAGGAAATGCCTACTGATTTACTGAGCTCTGTAGACGCAATGTCTTTAAGCTCTACATTCGGTATTCTTGAGGAAGCTATATTTGCATACGTTATTTCTTTGGTTGGAATTCTCGTTGCTACGGGTGTTATTTTTTTCAGGTGAACTATGAACCTTCTCTTTAAGATCGGCCATTTCTTGTTTCAAGTTACTTATCTCTTTCTCCATCAATAAGAATTTCTGCAGGAGATTTAAACACCCCATGCACTTTTCGTCCTCGTAGGTGACATTCATTAGTGTTCCCAGGCTTTTTGCCCGCTTGGCAGGAGGAGACGTAGTAACAGAATATCTCTCTTTGTCATCTTTTTTTGTTTGGATAAAATTTTGTTTTCCAAATTGTCGTGAGGACGTAAAATATTTCCCAAATTTAGAGACTGGACAATCCACTCAAGAGTTATTCCAAATCAACGTGTCTTCTACACTAAGGTAGAGACTAAAACTTCGTAAACTCAAGGAGCTGAAATTCGAAAGCAATTTCAAACGACGCGCCACATATGTAAATCTTAAGCTCGTCTTATTCAATGAGCAGTCTTTGCACATTCTTAAACGTACATTTTAGTTTCGTTGTTTGTTGCGAGCCGGCAATGCTGACATGTTCGATATTTGCTTCAGCTGGGGTGATATATGCACAGGATGTGTTCATATGAACCAGGACGGCCGTTCAATTATCTGGTTGTTATAAATAATTAGGTATTTTTCTTCATTCTTAAGTCTCAGTCTGACCTCCTCGACTAACTGCTGACATTTAAGTGGTGCAAACTCCGGTGGAAAAAACTTGTTACGGAGCCCGACTGAACATAACGAGTGTATTTCATTCTAACCGGGACTATTTTGACCTCGATACCACCTCGCAGTTACTTCTTCCTATGTTGCCGCTGGAAATGTACATGTTAAATTACTTTCTGCGTATCGGTCATCAAACAACGGAAAATGCCTGCGGCATTGACACCCGTTGGGACGCAGAAAGGCCAATAAAATTGAAAAACGTAACCAGACGTTTGGCTGGCGCAAAAGTAAAGTACTTGTATACTGATGCCCTAAGCCTTTTATCTAAACTTGATGAGTTAAACATTTGCCTCACCGAAGTATCTCCGGATTTGATAGCAGTTACCAAAACCTAGCTGTCCAGCATTATTTGAGGTAACGAAATAACATTGTATGGATAACAAATATATCGGAGGGACAGAGAAAACTGACGAAGAGTTCCAATAATTGTGTAGGTGAAAGAAGTCCTAACAATATTCGACAAGACGACCAAGTTTGCGTGCAGCATAAAAGCCATATGGTTGGCCATCAAGGAACTTGGCTAGGCACGTCTTGATGTCCTCCCTGCCTATCGGCCACCTAGTACAGACCGAGTTGCAGATTCCCGTCTCTTGGAGAAACTGGAGAAGTTTTCCATTTGACCAAATGTCAAGAATATTGGCGACACTATTGCCCCTTATGCAAGAATTTGACTTTTGATTATGGTTTTCTGTACAAAACCTTGAAGTTACTCCTCATGCAACATTTCCAGTTCTGAACTTGAGCACGTGGGGGGCAAAAAGTCAAACTTCTTAACCTGGTTTTTACGCGAACACCACGTAGCATCAACGATATCATTTCCATGCTCCCGTTTGGTCGACCTGACTATATAGTGCTTCTGTGAAACTACTCCATGTTTTCCGTTTTACCTATCATAGACGAACGAAGGCGAAAGGTTAGGTGAGGTAATTTTTAGAAGATTCAAGCGGCGTTAAGCGATCTCGACTGGATCTAAATGTTTTCGGGCACTGTGAATGAAGATACGGAAATGTCCTGGAATGCTCGTGGAAAGGTCGTGTGCATTGGAACCACCGATATTATTTGCTCTCCAACTTGGACAATTTGAAAGCCGTTACCACTTCAATAGGACTGTTTCGGACATTATCGTTTCAACTGCACGTACGTACCTGCTTCTTGCTCATCTGGATTTTTTTTCGTGTCAAAATTCCTCGTAAAATGGCATCAAATTGGAATTTGTTTGTCATCTTATTCAAATTGACTACGCGGCCTCTGCACCAATAAAACTGACAACCACTCAGGGAACCGAACGTGTACAACCTCGTGAAGATCTGAAGTTATCCAGGACCTTCGACATCTCCAAACGGCTGAGTCGTTCTTGCATATTTTGCATACCATTTCCAATTTTTTAAAAGTGTTTTTGAACAATTAGGCGCATTTTTTGCTGATATTGCGGTAAATACTCGCCATACATAGTTTTTGCAATCTATCATGGAAGTCAAAAATATACCCTTCGGGAATCGTGCAAAATGCGTGGTACCACCGAGGATCGAACAAAGGCACCAATGTGCGGGAAACGACGGTGATACCACTGAGCTTTCGCCGCATGACGAACTCACAGATTTAAATTTAAATGAGAACATCAACACTAATAATGATACGAATGACCTCAATTCCAGGCATGTTTCCTTAAAGTCACCTCCCGCCAAACGGGCCAAGAGTTCGATAAGTTTTTTGGATGTCAATTACGAGGACGAAGCATGTGCGATATGCTTTAAACTTTTTCGAAAAATTTCGGAGATTAAAAAGGATACGAAAGGGCTCAAGATGGAGATAGAAAAGTTGAAAAAACCTCCTCAAATGTTACCCGAGCACAAGCAGTCCCTAACGGAGGAACATGCGAAAGACAAACGCACATACGCATGCATAGCTTCCGTAGCCATAACATCCAACAAGGATGATGGCACTACGTCCAGGAAGCTCGGTTGAGCCGTTAAACAGTCTCTAGAAAGGAAAGAGGGCAACCGGCAGGGATCCCAGTAAATGAAGAAATCGAGTTTCGGAAGACAAAGGTAATATGTCCTCTTAAAAATGTAAGTCCCAGAAGCCCAGCGTCGGACGAAAATCACTCTCATGTTAAAGTGCCAGCATCCACGAGTAACGCCACCTCTGTGAACTCCCACCCTAGCGTGGGCGGGCAAATTGGGACTTCGCCCATAAACCGTAAGCGAAATATCGTAATACGGGGTGTCCCGGAATCCACGTCCTGCATTCCAAAGGAACGAGTGACACACGATATAGATCTTCTTCATGAATATGCCAGAGCAGTCCTGAAGAAAGGGGAAATGTACACCGTGCAAAAGCTTTCCGACTAGGCAAAGCATACCCCAGCCGTGACATGAAACTATACCCAAGGCCTCTAAAAATTATTTTAGAAAACGAAACTCAGGCAGTACTTCTGTTAGAATGAAGAATGACCTTACGGGGATCACACAAACAAATGTTTTTTTTCAGCCGGACTACGAGCCGAGGGAACGGCTGAAAATGAGGGGATCTACGGAGAGAATTGAGGGAGAGAATTGGCAGAGGGGCGAACGGCTGAAAATCAAAGACGGTCAAGTAGTCCAGATAAATGTGTCCTTCCTGTGGCTAAAACCTGAAACAATGAAGGCTGGGTCTCCTCGACGAATCGAGCATTGAAAGTGATCTCCGCAAATGTACAAAGCCTGTTCAAAAAGCTGGATATATGAAAAGACAAATGTCAGAGATATTCTTGGAAACAGAACTACATGGTGGAACCAATAAAGATTGGGCCACATTGAGCTCGTTATTGAAAAGGATTGTTTACTTCAACTGTCCGCTCAGAAGAAAGACAACCACAAACCACCCAAAGTGGATAAACGCAAACTTGCAGGCCTCTTTCAAAAAACTAAATCGCTCCTGGAAGCGTTACAGACAAACCGGCTCCGATGCTCACTTACTGGAGTATAAGCAGCAACGCAACGTTTGTAAATGTGAGGCTTCTAATCTGCGGAGGAAGTTCAAACTAAACATACTGCGAAAATCGTTGAAACATCCCATAATACTATATGGCTTCACTCGGAGTACAAAGATAATTTTGGAAATGATTCCTGCCTTTCCGTCTGCAGAAGGCAAACTGGAGACTGACGATCAGGTTAAAGCATCCCTTCTTTCAAAATTTTTGCAGACCGTCTTTACCCAAAAGCCTAATAATTTTGCTGCTATTCAACAAGTTTGTCAACCAATTTGTACCCCTCATTTTCCTTCCTTATCCACCTCCTCCTCATCCACAACAGAGGACCTAGACCTAGACTTTTCACCGACCATAGTTAGAACATGGTACCATTTTTGAGGGAAAGTTGTCTTCACTCACTTCTCAACAATGCGTGAAACTAGAGCCTTTTATAAACATGGTCAGTACTGAGTCACTTGAACGACATAAGAGAAGTTTCCATTTTCTTTTAAAAAACGTTCCCAAGAGTAAAATCCCCCTGGACGTTGCATTTCATTTCCTTTACTCGTGCGGCTTTAACTTTAAAGTCGCTGAAGCTAAAAGGTTATCTTCCCGTAGTAAAAACCCTCCTATTCTGGTCAAACTTTTTTCAGCGATTGAAGTTGACCTTATTTTCTCTAGGCATGAGCACTCAGCTCAATATTTGAAAAAAAACAGGTTGTTTATCTGTAGGGATAAAACCCCAATGGAACGTCGGGTTTCACCCTCATTAGCAAACAAGAAGCCTTGGTCTACACCTTCAATACCAAAAGTTATCTCAGAGGTTTGTCCTGTAGCTAAAGCAAGCCCACGGCCCTCCGGATCGACAGGAATTTCGATTCCAGCTGAATCTTCACCCGTTAACCTTGTTTCTGGTTTGAGGGAAATTGTGTCAACTCCACTTCTTTCTCATCCCAAGCAAACCATGCCGGCTATACCTGCCAAATCTACTAACCCTAAGAAAACTCCTAGTAAATCTAAATCTGTGGCTAATCCAGGCTTTAAGATCAGCAATGGCATTACCGATGGGAAACCTGCTAACCCCTCAGCATCTACAACAGCTGCGAACGCTAGCGTTAGCGTCTTTCCCAACCCAAAAATTGTCCGAAATCCACAAATATTTAAGGCTTCTAATTATGCTACCAGTTTTTCGAAATCAATTATTCCTTTTTCAAATGCACGTTTTCCGCCAATTTTTGCTAACGTCCCTCAAAAATCTCATTTCTATGCCACCCCCTATCTTTTTAAACGCCACAATATAGCCTTCCCTTCCAAGGTTTTCATCCAAATATGCCGCTGTACAATAATCTCAGTTCTCTTAACAGTAACATTTCGACAAATTGTAGACCAGAGCAATTTTGTTTCCCACCTTTCGTTTCTTCTTTCCAGTTTTCTTCTCCGCCACCAAATTATCCTTTTTTATAAATACTGATGAGCGTAACCTGCCGCTCAGGAATACGCTCAGCTTAGTTTCACTCAATGCGAGGTCAGTTGTAAATAAGATGGCTGAGCTTAGAACAGTAGCCTTTGAGCTTGATCCAGATGTGCTGTGCATCACTGAATCCTGGGCTCACTCTCTTATTTCTGACTCAACGCTTGCTATAGATAATTTTAATTTGTACCGACAAGACAACGCTGAAAAACGTGGCGGTGGTTGCATCCTTTATATTAAGTCATCCTTTGTACATTTCCCTTTTCATCTGAACATTTCGTCTTTTTCTGGAAATGTATGCTTTGCTTCAGTCATCCTCCCGCACAATAAAAAAGCGGTAATTGGCTGTGTCTATAATCCTCCGTGTTATTCTGGCAATGAAAGCGAGCTCTGTGAACTATTTGAAAAAGTTGCAGACACTCAGTTTGATGTCAAAATAATCGTAGGTGATTTTAATCTGCCAGACATTGACGGGCAGGCCAATTCCTCTCTGCCTAAACATCAGAAATTGGTCGATACTATTAACTTTACAAACATGTCCCAACTGGTCAGATCAGTTACTAGAAATGACAACATTTTAGATTTAATTTTTACAAACGATGTCAACCCTCTCTTTATGAATTTCCATCATGATCTATTTACAAGTGATCATGCAATAATTCACTGTTGTTTTCCAATTCCCCTTCTTACGAAGCTTGAGGTTAAATGCAATAACCTCGACTTTGCTAACATAAACCATGAAACAGTAAATAATTTCGTTAGCACTCTAGATTGGCATAGCATATTCTCAATCAACGATCTAAACTTTTTCCGTGAGCTATTGCAGAGCCTCACAGAAAAAATCCAGGCTTTTATCCCGTTTAAGATTTTTAATTCACATTCAGCTTCTTCTACTGTTCCGCATTTTCTCCAGAACAGACTTAAAAAATTACGAAAGCAACTTAAAGATTCATCTAAAAGCTCTTTGTCAGTTCATTTAAGGATTGCACAAATATTTGAATTAGCATCGAGAATAAGGCTCGCGCGAGATAAGCGATGCTCAAATCTTTCATGATCGGTCATCGGCTAAGCGTCTGAATGTAACTCCGCCCTTACTCGACTGTAACAAAAATTTGTTACAGATGATTTGGGCAAAGCAGAATTGTTAAACTCGTTTTTGCCAACCACTTTACCACTGAAACTAGCCCCACTCCCACAATTCCTCTGCTTTCAAATTCACTTCTAACAACCATTAATTTCTCGCCTTCATGTATTCAAAAAGAAATAGCTCACCTAAAAATTCACATTCAGTTGGAACTGATAACATTCCAAACTCACTTATTAAACAGTTAAGGGATTTTCCACCTTTACTAAGCAAATTATACTCAGTATTTCTCGAAAATGGTTTCTTCCCCGATTATTGGAAAACTTCTATTAATTCAGTATAATTCAGTATATATAAGGGAGATAGGCAGAGCCTTTGAAAACCCTATTTACAGATAGACGCTAGCAAAACAAGCAAATGTTACATGGCGATAGTCGTTTTAGTATATCAATCATTGCTGTCGACTAAATATATGTTCATCAAGTAAAAATGCATCAAGTCTTCTTTTAAAAATTTCAACGCTTTCAGCCTGAACAACTGAGGCTGGCAGCTTGTTCCATTCGTCAATCACCCGTTGGGAAAAGAAGTTGGCCCGTACTTCAAGTTTGGCGTGATTTCTTTTCAGTTTGTATTGGTGACCTCGGAGACTTGTCATGTTTGCCAATTCAAAAAAGTTGGCCATCTGAAGAGCACAATCAACTCCTCTGACCAGTTTGAAGACTAAGATCATATCCCCTCTGTATTGCCTATAAGAGAGGAAAAATTTTAAGTCTTTCTAGGCGGCCCTCATAGGGTAGGCATTCCAATCCGCTGACTAGTTTCGTTGCCCTCCGTTGAACTTTCTCCAGCAGAGCGTAGTCATGTTTCGTCCAAGGGCGCCACGCCTGAACGCAATATTCCAACACCGGCCGGATAAATGTTCCATAAACGCGCCCAAAAAGCTCTTCGTCAAAATTAACGAAGGACCTCCTGATTGCGCCTAAGATACACATTGCTTTCTTTGCGATATTCGCACAGTGCGACGATGGTTTGAGAGTTGGTGTTATCCATATACCCAAGTCCTTTAGAATATTTACCTCCTGGAGTTGGTGACCACTGATGGAGTACTGGTATTCAAACTCAATCAGCCTTCTGGAACTAGACCGCAGTCGGATTATTTGGCATTTGTTAAGATTAAGGTTCAGCAGCCACTCATCACACCATGTTTGCAAGCGATCTAAGTTTTGTTGTAATTTTCGCGCATCCTCCGGTTTTTCAATCGAGTTCCATAACTTCAAATCGTCAGCGAACATTACCTTCTCGCATGTCAGACAATCCAGGCAGTCGTTTACGTATATCAGAAACAAAATGGGACCCAGAACGCTGCCCTGCGGAACTCCACTGTGAACGGTTTCCCAGTGAGACTTGGTGTCTCCGATACAAACACGCTGGCGCCTGTCTGTGAGAAAGTCGGCCAACCATTTGAGTAGGTTGCCAGTCACACCCATTTGACGGAGCTTAAAGATCAGACGTTTGTGTGGAACCCTGTCAAAGGCTTTGCTAAAGTCAATGTAGACCGCATCGACTGACAAACCCATTTCTAATGATTTTTGTCCAACTTTCCATGGATGTGAGCAAGTTTGTGAGGCAGGATCGACCACTTCGAAATCCATGTTGATATGAACTTAGCAAGTTATTCTCTTCAAGATGCCTCATCAGTTCCGTTTTAATAATCTTCTCCATCATTTTGCAACAGATACTTGTGAGGCTGACTGGTCGGAAACTGTTTGGTGATGTCCTCTCTCCTCCTTTATAGATGGGGGTTATGTTGGCTATCTTCCACTCGGTAGGCAGAGCCCCCGCCTCCATCGAACTTTCAAATATCTTGGAGAGCGGAAGGGCCAGCTGTTCTGTGAGTTCATTGAGAACTTTTGCGGATATACCATCTGGGCCAGGTGATTTAGTGGGCTGTAGCTGTTTCAGAGTTTTTCTTACTGTGTCCATTGGGAACGACACCGTGCTTATTTTGTTTGTAGATGTGGCAGTACTGTAGTATTCATCCTCGTCAAAAAATGGTTCCTCGGTATACACGGACATAAAGAAATTGGATAAGAGGCAGGTCTTATCAGAGTTATCAATTAACCTGTTTCCCTGATTGTCTTTAAGACAAGGAATGCAGTCGCGATTTCGTTTTGCCTTATTAACGTAAGCATAAAACCTTTTCGAATTTCTTGGTATGTCTTTGACTATTTCTGACTCAAAGTTTGATCTTTCTTTTCTCAGAAGATTCCGACACCGATTTCGCTGTTTCTTAAAAAGCGGAAAAATGTTCAGGTTGTTGATATCTGGCATATGTTCTCCACAGTCTTCTTTTCTTCTTGAGATTCCTTTTTATTTCCGATGTCACCCACTCGGGTCGGGAGACGCATGATCGCCTTTTAAGTGGGCAGAATTTCTCTACCAACTGCTGAATCAATTTACTAATGAAGAACCAGGCAGCATTTGGGTCAGGTACATGTGCAGGGCTCCAGTCTATCCCATTCAGTAATTCTTTCATTTTGGGATAATCCCCTTTCCATACATTTCTCTGCCTAACTGTACGACGTTTTGGTACAGAAAAATGACTGTACTCCCAAGCAAGAACACAATGATCACTTCGTCCAAGCGGCACGTAAGAACTTAATGCAAGGATGCAGTTGTCGTCTCTACTAATGATTAGATCCAAACAGCTTGACTGCTGCCCATTTCGGAACCGGGTCTTCATTGTGACATGTTGGGTAAGAAACTCCTCATTTACCAACTGAAGTAATTTCTGTTCGAATGAATTTTCCGATCGCGAACAGTACATTGACACCCAATCGATATCGGGAGCGTTGAAATCTCCAAGTATTAATAAATGTTTACTACGGCAGATTTGCTTTACCTCTGCGATGAGTGCTTCGTCCGTGTCCATTCGCTGACCTGGGGGTCGATATACCACGGCAATATGGAGGTCTGGTTGGTTTGGGACTTTCAGTTTACAACAAAGTATTTCGCAAGACGAGATCCTACTTGGCGAGGGCCCATCCGGAATAAAGTCAATGCCTTCTCGTATAAACATTGCGATTCCACCACCCCTACGTCCGTTTCTATCCATGCGGATAAGCTGAAAACCGTCTATTCGGACTTCGGTGTCTGCGATTTGTTCATTTAACCATGTTTCAGTTAGAGCTATGAAGTCAGGTTGTAAATGGTCCACGACCAGTTTAATTTCATCCATTTTTGTTCAATAGACTCTGCACATTTGTGTACATCATTTTAATCTTGTTTCCTTGCCTCGATTTCTGAAGATTTTTAGTTCTGTCTTCCGCATGGAGATTTCTGCTGGATATTTCACAAGATATATCCAGTCTCCTGTCTGGGTTCAAATCTATAGGCATTTGGTAGGGCTTTTTACCGGCGTGGTTGCCGTCAATTTCACCGGATGTTCCCATAAAAACGAGCGCACCGTTTTGACTATTTTTGTTGTCTACTATTTTCAAGTTTTGTTCCCCCTCGTATTGACGTCTTTTTCAATTCTGCTACCAGTGTCCTCATTTTCATCCGATCGGTGGGAGAGTAATCCGGCTGAAAAAAACTCCACGATGATTCTTTCGTAGTTGGGACTTTCGAGAGAGCAATAGATCTACCTGCTGTTTACTCCCCAAAACGACTTTTTAATGGTCTTGGTCGAACCTCATGCGTTTCATTTGTAACGAGAGGTCCCAATCGAAAGATCTTTTTGATGTCGACTGTCACACCAGTTTCTTGCGTATCATTCAATAAATTTTTGGAATGTCAGCAGATCCTGTTTTACCCTTTCTTTTGGCGTTTCCCCAGTAGCCTCGGAGACTCCCTGAACTACCAGACAACATGACCTGTCAGGAAAAAAACTCGTTTCTGCATCCTGCTTTCTTTTAGTGATTGAAGGTTGAATCATACCCTTTGATACAGTCTTTAATACTGTGTTCAAATTTGTCTTCATCGGTGAGCCTGTTGGTTCATTTGCAGACATCTCTATGGACCTTTCAAACTGCGTGAGTTCTCCTGACAATGCGTTTTGCACGAATAGCACCCGGGAAACCTGCATTTTTGGTTTATGGCATCCAGGTCTGTCGATAAGTCGTAGGCCACTTTTCCGCCATTACTTTGCTGGTTACCATGCCCTGCTTCATTGTTGTTCGATGGACATGTAAAAGCATGCTGCTGTCGCTCGTCCGTGGCAGTAAAGAAACCTTACGATTACTGTTTTTTTGACTTTTCAGAGACCGTCGATCGCTGATTTACTTTTTGTGCAGTCGGATTCTATGTGCATTAGATTTCCCGAACCTGGGGAAACGCAAGACATAATTTCCTCCTCGCTTATTTTTCTTTCTGGTCATCTGTATTTCAACTGACTCAGAGGTTTGTTCTAATGACTTCGTTCTTTTTTTCTCTTTTTGTTTGCGCTTAATGTTGTGCCTATTGACTTCTACCGTTTCCTTGTGATAATTATGTTCAAGCTTGCTGATGTTTTTCGGCTCATTCGCATCGTGTTTCGGCGAGTTAATTTTATTATGTTTTATGAGGACTGATATTATTTCCGATAGGAGATCGAGGTCTCCTTCTAATCTCAAAACTCTGGTTGTGAGTCCTCGGCATCCATCACAGTGTGCCAGCCCTTCACTGTTTAGCTTAGTTTTGGTAATGTTCAGTAGTTTACTGCTTTCTTCATTATTGCTGCTTTGTGGTTCTTCTCGGTCTGCTGAGAGTGACTTGAGTATTTCTGGTAAGTTTTTGTCACATGAAATCGAAAACGGTTTACAAAGATAGGAGAGATCATTATTTTTGTAGTGTATACTATTTGTTTTTTCTGCTGGTTTCCCGGGCGTGGCCGAGCGGTCAAGAGCATCAGTAGCTAATCGAGAGGTTGGTGTTTCGAGTCCTGGCTGAAGCGGTGAATAATTTTTTCGCATGGTCGGGTCGTGAACATTTGCGTTTCCCATGCCAGCAAGATCTATACGAGGATGCATTAAGTTTTAACGAGCAGCTTAAATTATCAAGCGAATAGTTTACTGAGCCCAAAAGAAGTGCTTTTCCGAACCGAATTCACTATCGAATGTTACTACGAAGCAAAGAATGATGCAACCTTCGAAGTGATCCAATGACAACTTATTTCGTTTAGTCCTGACTTTGGGAACAGATTATTGGCCAAAAGTCAAAAGCTTGGAGACGAGCGAATTTCAAACGGAGGTCCAACGACGCCGCAATAGAAACAATATGAGCAATAAATGCGCCTATTCGTTCAAAACCACTTTAAAAAAACAATAAATGATAGGAAGAATATTCAGGAACGACTCAGCCGTTTGTAGAGGTCAAAGGTCCTGGATAACTTCAGATCTTCAAGGGGTTTTGCACTTTTGGTCCACTGAGCAGTTGACAGTATTTATTGGTGAAGAGGCTGTTTTTATCAAGTCGACGAAGGTGATAAACAAATTCCAATTTGATGTCGTTTTGTGAGGTAATTCGGCACAAGAAAATTTCCAGAAAATTCCAAAGAGCAATTACGTTCGTGCAGTGGCAGTTTTAATGTCAGTAAAGTGTTAACGATTTTCAAACTTTCCAAGTCGGAGAACAAAAAGATACGTGGTTCCTTTGCACACGTTTTTGCACCAGTTTTTAAATATGGTTCCCGCTCGGACATTCATAACTATCGCGGTGTTCATAAAACGCCCTCTCTTGCTAAACTTTTCGAAAAACTAATTGCAAACAAATCACGGATTTTTGCATAAGCAATAAAATTATCAACTTTTTCCCAACACGGCTTCTTACCGGACCGTTCTTGTGAAACCTGCCACATGTCTTTTCTAAATCTACTAACCTCTCTTCGTAATGATCATCTATCTGTAGTAGTTATCTATTTTGATCTTAGTAAGGCATTCGATAAGGTGCCTCATAAACGACTTCTAGCTAAACTAGAAGCTATAGGATTCCGTAGTCCCTTACTGACTTTATTAGATCATACCTAAATGATCGAAAACAAAAAGTTTTAGTAGGGTCCTCATACTCAAGTGCTACCCCGATTGTTAGTGGTGTCCTTCAAGGTACCGTATTAGGTCCTTTGTTGTTCTTGCTGTATATAAATGATATTTCATCGATAGTTAAACATTCTCAATCTTTTATTTATGCCGATGATCTCAAATGCGTTTATTCCTTCTCTAACTCTACAACCAAACGGTGCCTAGAACAAATTTATTCAGACTTAGATGCTCTTTCGGCCTGGAGCTCCACATGGCTAATGGAGTTCTCACCTACTAAGTGTCGCTACATGAGTTTTGGGCCTGTAAGGCTGCCGCAACCTCTTATCTTTGAAGGTTGCCATATGATTGAATGTTCCTCCATCAAGGACTTGGGCTTAAGCTACACCAATAAATTAGATCTTTCGCCTCATGCCGATAGAATTACGGCCAAAGCTGCTCAGATTTGCGGCTTTATTTCTTATAATTTCACTTTCTGAAATTAAATTAAGACTTTATCGTATGTTTGTACTTCCCATTCTTGAATTTTGCTGTCCTTTTCTTCGGTTTGATGAACGAATCTAGCCGTTCAAAAATTGAAAATGTCCAAAACATTTCACAAAAACTCCTATTTCGACTCTTTCAACTACTTCCTACTCAACAAGATGCCAGCTAACGAAGCTAAAACTTTTGGGTCAGGAGACTTGAAGCAGGCTTTTTGTCTCCTTTTTCGACTTAATAATAGTTCAATCTCCAAAGCTTTCATTACCCCCGTTAGTCTTCCTTATAACCTGAAATTTGCACTAATTATACCTCCCCCCTGCATCTTCCGGTCGGTGTTGAATATTGCGTTCAGGCGTGGCGCCTTTGGACGAAACATGACTACGCTCTGCTGGAGAAAGTTCAACGGAGGGCAACAAAACTAGTCAGCGGATTGGAATGCCTACCCTATGAGGGCCACCTAGAAAGACTTAAAATTTTCCTCTCTCTTCTAGGCAATACAGAGGGGATATGATTTTAGTCTTCAAACTGATCAGAGGAGTTGATTGTGCTCTTCAGATGGCCAACGTTTTTGAATTGGCAAACATGACAAGTCTCCGAGGACACCCATTCAAACTGAAAAGAAAACACGCCAAACTTTAAGTGTGGGCCAACTTCTTTTCCAACGGGTGATTGAAGAATGGAACAAACTGCCAGCTTCGGTTGTTCAGGCTGAAAGCGTTGAAATGTTTTAAAGAAGACTTGATGCATTTTTACTTGATGGACATATATTGAGTCAACAGCAATGATCGATATGCTAAAAATACTATCGCAATGTACCATTTGCTTGTTTTGCTAGCGTCTATCTGTAAATAGGGTTTTTAAAGGCTCTGACTATCTCCCTTATATATACTGAATTATAATGAATCTGTAAAATCCAATGCAAAAAACCTACTAAGGTGTTCTGCTTTATCTTGATTTTGATAAATGTTTTCGGTTATTTACCTTTCAAAATTAGCACCTTCTTCTCATTCTTCAACCTTATATTGATGTAGTTAAAAGTAATTTTGGTTTTCGATGGACGGTTCTATAATTTAAGCCTAATAATCCTTCCGTGATCTGCGGATATTTAACTGAATTGCGTTCTGCCTTTAAGTCACTTTAAGTCACTTTATTGAGGGAAGTAGGCTTTCGCCCTTGAGCTCCCTATTCACATGCAAAAATGTCAATAGTACAAACGTTTACAGTGATATATCTGACAAATGAAAATTTAGGGCCATCGATATGTGTGGGCTAGGCAGAACCGGCCACTGTTTACACAATCTTCATTATATTGACAATAGTTTCTCATAAAATGAGTATCTAGTTTGAATTTAAATGTGTCAACAGTTTCTTAAAGGACCACTTGGTCAGGGAGTCCGTTCCGTGCTCCAACGACCCTCTGCGAAAAGGCGTTCCGACGGACTTCTGTGTGGACAAACTTCCTCTGCAGTTTAAAGGGATGACCCCGCAGATTTTCCGTCCCAGCCAATTCGAAGAATTCAGCAAATTCTAGGGCACAATTGCGGCCTCTGACAATCCGGTAGGGTTGTATGAGGTCACCACGTAGTTGCCTGTAATTTAGAGGAAACAAATCAAGTTCAACCAGTCTGGCTTCGTAAGGCAGATGACTAAGATTCTTGACCATCTTCGTAGCCCTCGCCTGCACTCGTTCCAGCTGTATATAATCCTTCTTAAACCACGGACGCCAGGCCTGGATGGCATATTCCAAGTGAGATCGAACAAATATCCCGTAGGTTTTTCGGAAGAGTTCCTTATCAATCTGCACAAATCCACGTCTGAGCGCAAAATAAGACCTGTGTAGCGCGTTTAGCTGCCTTTAAACACTGTGAAGATGGTTTAAGTGAGGAGTTTATTAGAACACCGAGGTCCTTCTGTTCCCCAACAATTGAAAGGGGCTGCCCATTGAGAATGTATTGGTAGGAATCATCCTCCTCACTGGTCCTTCTGGTACGCAGTCTTAGGACCACACACTTCCCAACGTTAAAATTTAAGAGCCAACGAGCAGACCAGCTGCTAAGATGTTTGAGATCCTCTTGAAGTGCGTGCCTATCGAAATCAGATCTGATGACCCTCCACAATTTAACATCATCTGCAAACATGATGGCGCTGCAATCCAGGTCGTCGACACAGTCGTTGATGTACACTAAGAAGAGTAACGGCCCTTATACCGAGCCTTGGGGGACACCACTTAGAACCGGAGTAGGTGTTGACTTCGAGGTATCGACGCACACAGTTTGCAATCTATCTGTAAGAAAGTCTGCGATCCATGTCAGCAGCATTCCTCTTATGCCGATTTCAGATAATTTGTAGATGAGACGTTTGTGTGGGACACTGTCAAACGCCTTCTTGAAATCAGTGTATATGACGTCAACCCTACCATTTTCGTCCAGTGCACGAGTCCACTGCTCTGTGGAGAGTAATAAACTAGAAAGACAGGAGCGATTCTGTCTGAAGCCATGCTGAGGATCTGCGAGTAATTGGTTTTCCTCAAGGAACTTCATGGTTGCCTTCTTGATTATTGATTCCATTATTTTACAGCAAATGGAGGTAAGGCTGACAGGCCGATAATTGTTGACATTAGATCGAGCACCACTCTTGTATATGGGGTATATATTTGCTGCCTTCCATTCGGATGGCAGTTTCCCTGATTCAAATGACGAATTAAATATATGTTCTAGTGGTTTGGACAGGTCGCTGGCCAGTTCTTTCAAGAACTTGGCCGGTATATCGTCCGGACCAGATGACTTCGCTTCTTTCAGATTTCGCAGTTCTAGTTCCACGAGAGGTTCCTGGAAGATTATATATTCAAGCACTGGACCGGCGTCTATAACAGCACTGTTGACGTGGTCAAGCTGAAGTTCCGGTTCTCTAGTGAAAACCGAGGCAAAAAACCGACCTAAATACTCGGCTTTGTCGCCATTTTCAATGAATTCAACACCATTCGCATCCATGACTACTGCTACTGGGTCCTTGTTTTTTAGTCGGCTATTGATATAATGGAATAAAATTTTTGGTTAATATTCAGCCTGTTGAATAATTCTTGATTCATAGTTCTTTCTTGCCTGACGGATCATTCTTTTTACAGCGTTTCTTTGATGACGAAATTCTTTGAGATGCTCTGCTGACCCTGTTTGCCTGAATACCTTCCATTTTTTATTCTTCTCTTTAGCTGCCTGTTAAGTTCTCTTGTTAACCAGGCGGGGCGAATATTCTTTGTTTGCACCTTCACTGGACAAAAGCGTTCAATCAGATCGAGTGAGACTGTCTTAAATGATCGCTAGTCATCCTCTGGATTCCCTTTTAGCAAACAATCCAATCTCATACACATCAGTTCTTTCCTCATCGCGTTAAAATCAGCCTTCCATATATTTCGTTTGCATTCCGTTCCATTCTGGCGCTTAGAATAAAGTGAGTAATCCCACATCAGCGTAATATGGTCACTCTTACCGAGGGGTGCAATATAATACACTTCATCAATGCTAGAGAGGTCCTTCGTAAATACAAGGTCCAGGCAATTTGCTATCTGGTTCTCTCTAAATCTCGTTGGTATGTTAATCTTCTGTACCAGAGGTTGGTCGAGAGTAAGATCCATTAGCTTGTGGCCGAAGGAAGTTGGTGCACCATCAACTGTCAGATTAACCCAGTCTACTATAGGTGCATTGAAATCTCTAGCAATAAGCACCTCTTGGTGACTTGCTACTTCCTTGAGCAAATGGAGGAGGGGCTCATCAGCTGCACTTGGAATGTTCGGTGGTCTGTAGATCGTCAAGAATTGTAGGTTCTGTGAACACTCCTTTTTAATCTTTATCCAGAGAAATTCACATTCAGGGAAGATGGAGTGTGCTCGTTCGACTGCCGAGATTCCTGTCCTAACATATACGGCCACTCCTCCTCCCTTTCTATTTTCTCGGTCTTTTCGAAAAAGTTGGTATCCATCAATCGAAACCTCGCTATCCGCGATTTCGGCTTTGAGCCACGTTTCCGTAATGGCAACGATATCGGGGGTTCGGTCTGATACTAATGCTTTGAGTTCATCTACTTTCGATAGGAGACTCTGAGCATTGGTATACAAACATCTCAATTTAGACTGGGTAACCCCCACATATAGACTTCTGCGCATTTCGCGCGATTGAATACTAGAGTCTGTCATTGTTTTCCGAGATGAACTGGTGTTCATCCCGCCGACGCTGTGTTCTGATGAGTGGTCGTCATCCGAGTTCTGGAGCGCCTTCTTTTTATTATTCAAGCTCTGTACAGTTGGGTACATCGTATTTAGTGTCCTCCGTCTCGGCGAGAATCCACCTTGATTATGTACGGGGTCTGCCATAAGAAAGACCTCTTTATCACTTTTATTTCCCCGTCCTTTATTTGGAGCCATTTTTCACCCTGCTCGGTCCTCCTCTTCAGTTCTGCTCTCAGCATCATCATTTGTACCTTTTCTTGGGTTCGTAAGCCGGCTGAAAAAACACATCCCTGTGTGAGCTACGGAGAGCCGTTCTCCGTTCTAGGAGGCGTGAAGCCTGAACATCATTTTCAAGAATGATTTTAAGAGGCCTTGGTGATGATAGTTCATGTGAAACATCCGCTTTTCTTAAACGGAATGCTTTGTGCACTGTTACGCATTCGCCATCTCGAAGAATCGAATATGAGTATTCTCGGAAAAGACTGAGGTCATGTTCTACCTTTCCTTTGCAATCAGAGAAGTGGACTTGGTAACCCCTTTAATAACGAAATTGGGTTTTTGGTCGCAATTTATGTTTGGTGACTTTGAGTTCAGATTTGTGGATAGAGCATCTGTATTAGGAAGAATGCTACTCTGGTCGACGATGTTATTTTCGTCAGTATGAGCAACTATTCCTAAAGTTAATGGCAAACCCCTTTTGGAAACTTTGCTAATTGGTCCTCCACTTGCTCCTGTATTACCAACAGAGGATTGCACTTGAGCATCTATCGGTGAGAACAAGCTTTTTCCGGAGTTCAAAACACTTTTTTGTGAAAGCTTCTTGGCCCTTTTCGACTTCGAATTCTTCGTATTAGGTGCTTCGAATTCGACGTGCTTTTCAACTTCAACCTTTTTTGTATCATTCAGCGACGATGCCGCATATGTTTGTGTATCCAGCACATTTCTGCTTCTGTCTAAGCTCGATGACAGTAGTAAGATGCATGAGCTGGTTTGATCTCCCTTTTGAAGCTCTGTAAACGCCATGTCTTTAAGCTCTACATGAGGTATTCTAGAGGAAGCAATATTTGCATACGTTATTTCTTTGGTTGGAATTCTCGGCAAAATTCTGCGTACTGCATGAGTTAAGTTGTTGCTTCATACCTTCTCAAGAATTTATTTGGCTTATTTGTATTTTCAAATCTCACGTTAACCAAACAGGGTGGTTTCCCTTTTGGAATTTTTAAATAGGGCATTTTCGGTGCATTCTGGTATTTTGAACGCCCATGAGAATGGTCCAAACGACATCCGGATCTCCGGTAAGAATGTTTTGCCAATTTATTGCCCGTAACTTATCTCTAATCTCAGAGAAATTCGCGCGCCAATAATTTAACCGAACATCAGAATTATCCGTTTGCTTGGTGTGCAAACAGTATTCCAACAGGAAATGGCATGACATGCATCCTACACCCCACAAAACATTTTATCCAAAGTCGTTTCCCCCGTTGTCTTTTAATACGAAGGGTCCTGCTGGACTACTAGACTCACCTTACCTTCTGTGTCACATTATTAGAAATACTTTTCAGTATCCTGTCCACGGATTTCCCGGACAAGCCTCAATAGCTAGCGGAAATGCTCAGTTCCCCTGTCTATCATTTCCGCCTCCATATTATACTCCTCTTTACCAAAATGAGGCCCGTACTATCCCCCACCCTTTTTTCCAGCACAGGGTGGGAGCACCCGCCCCTATGTTCAGTGGCCCATCAACCACTTGATGACTAAGCCGCCCTCCCTCAAGAACAACGGGCTTGCCCACTTAAACTGTGCGATCTAAATGCGGGATCCTTGCTCAATAAAATGCCCCTGCTTCAGACTCTAGTCTTTGTCCACTGTACAGATATTGTTATAGTAACTGGAAAATGGGCAACACCTTCCGTAGCCGACTCCAAACTCTCTCTTATAGGTTATAATTGTACTCGAAATGATCGCCGCGACAGCCGTGGCGGAGAAAGCTGTATCTATGTGAAGCAAGCATTGACATTTTGGCCCTTAGACCATTGACAATTTACCGCGATTGAAGAGAGGTGTTGGCTAAAAATTACCATAAAAAATAGGAACTCTTTTCTCGTTGGCTGTGTCTATCACTGGCCAAATACCAGTGAAAATTTAGATCTTTGTCTCTTACAAGCATTTCAAGCCACAGCTGACTTAAATTTTAAGTATTTTTTAATTGCAGGTGATTTAAACCTTCCTGGAAGTTGATGGTTATGGTCTTTTCCTGCCCCATAAAATTCTAGGACCTACTCGAGGCCGTAGATATCAGCATGTGGACACAGGTTGTCGACTTCTTTAACCGAGGATCAAGCATACTTGATCTAATCTTCTGCAGAGGTTGCCTGCCTTTGGCAGTGTCATCATTAGGCCCACTTGGGAGCTCAGATAATGACATCGTTGTTTCTACACGCTAATTCAAAGCCGATGAATCTTTTTCCAAAAAATTGGCTTTTTCTTTGATTTTCGATTAGCACTTTCGACAGAATTATTGATAGATCAAAACTCCCACGCCTGGTCTGATTTCTTTCTATATCAGGATGTGAAAATTTGTACCGTTATGCTGTTCGAAGTTTTGGATCCACTTAATTATCGTTTTGTTCCCCGTAAGAAATTAATTAATGTTACAGATGATGTTTTAACTCCATTTATCTTTTTGCCATAGGTTGTGTAAACTCTCGCGTCATTTCAATTTGCAAAAGCGACATTTCGGTTCTGCCCTTGATTTGACGTATTTTTTAGGTGACCAAGAGGCTATCCAAAGAAAAGCGGCTAGCCAATGAGGTTAACTATGTCGAAAACCATTCGTTAAATGTCTTGGAACCTTTTTTCAAGCGCAATAAGCACCCAAAGAAAAACATGGAATCCTGTCCTTCTAGATGCCGTTGGCAATCCTATAGTCAATGAAAAATTGACGGCTGATAGTTTTAACGTTTTCTTGTTTGGAACATATACTGAAACTTCGGCCTCTCCCCCTTCAACCATCCAGGGTTGGATCGGTGCCGTCCTCGAAACCATAACTTTTACCCTCTTGGACGTAACCGTGGCCATTCGACGTTTTCGTCAGTCTCATAGTCCTGGACCAGATGGCGTACCGATCAATATTATAAAGGCGGATGCTAATGATATTTTCCCGTCCCTTCTGTGTAAGATATTTCATCTAGCTCTGGAAAGTGTAACATTTCCCAGTGTGTGCAAGGAATCGCACATTCTACTTATACCCAAACACGGCCAATCTACGTCATTTGACAATTTTTGGCTAATCAACACACTGTCCGCAGCTCCGAAAATCATGGAGACCTCGATCAAAGATGATGTATCACTTAACCGAAAATAACCTACGGAACGCAACCCAGCATGGGTTCCTCAAAACAAGGTCATATGATACCTGTCAGCTCTCTTTCTTTGATCACATTCTACAATCTAGGGACAATGGTTTTGCGCTTTACAAAGTCTTTTTCGATTTCACCAAGGCCTTTGATCATGTTAACCATGTCCTTCCTCTCCTGTAGCTTTCCTCTTTCGATATATGTGGTAAACTTCTGAGCTTGATACCTTCTTACCTGAGCTCTCGAACACAACATGTTAAAATCTCCAATGTTGTCTCAAACCCCACACGTGTGAGGAGTGGAGTTATTCAGGGAAGTGTGCTTGGCCCACTTTTATTTTTTCTTTTTGTCAATGATGAACCAGGTTTATTTTGGAATGTTAGGCGCTTTATTAATGCCGTCCAGTTAACAGTTGCGTATCGATACAAGCCGGCAGATCACGACACCATGCTTGATCTATTAAAAAAATGATCTTAAGGCCTTTGCCCAGTGGTGCAGGATGGTGCATTACCCTTTTGGCACAAATATTCCGTTATGGTTGTTGGCGACGACCCTCAGCCTCAACTAAGCGTAGCTGGCCATGATCTACATGTGCCTGGCGTTGTTAAGGATCTGGATATATCATATTCCAACGGTCTCAATATCTCAGAGAATTGTACCCTGATTGTTTCCAAAGCACGCAACCGGGTTAATCCTCCGAAATTTTAAAACTATTGATATTAGACTCCGCCTTTATAAAATGTACGTAAGGCTTGGCCTGGAATACTGCTCGTTTCTATTTAGCCTTCTGAGCGCTAGTGAACGGAAGAAAATAGAATAAGTCCAGAACTTCTTTACGAAAAGGAATTTTATCCTTAAAGCATTGTAATCTGTCATATCAAGAAAGCTATGGGATTATAAACAGTGATCCCTTATGGTTTCACCGAGTACAGAAGGGACTCCTTTTACTGTATAAGCTTTTGAATACTCCCCTTACCACTGTGAGGCAGCTTGACCGCCCACGGCGCAGCAGTAATCACAATGTCTTTTTATTTCTTCCATTAGCTCGCACAGTTAGCTATCGTCAATTCTTTACAGTAAATGCCATAGGCATATGGAATAAACTACCCCATAATGTAAAAATCCCGCACAGTTATTCTTTGTTTAAGAGATTTTTTACTAGTTTTTTCGAATTCAGAACAGCTTCCAAGAATTCTGGGCGCCTACATGGTATAACCTGTTTTCCATTTCGACGTAGTGCGCGGCATCTGAACCTGATCTCAGGTCTTACCTTGAGGGCTATGACACCGTCTCTGCAACCCACACCTGTTGACTTCTCCAGCAGACAGCAAGCAACAGTTCACGGATGCACCTTTGACTCGAGCAGAATTCCGGTCCCTAAAAAAGAAAGAGAGACTGCAAACAAAGTGCACTTTTGTTAGCCCTTCCCCGATCTGAACTGCCATCATCCCACAGGCAGCAGTTATTTCTCCTGCATAACATAAAGATGCAAAAAACACTAATAATGATATATATTCAGGAGTTTTTTCACTGCTAGCCTGATCCCCACTGAATATTTCATCTAATAATGCCTGTTAACAGGTATTAAATACAATTATTATTATTATTATTATTATTATTATTATTATTATTATTATTAACGGAAAGGACATCTGGAGGCACCTCGGATATCCATAATCTCAGTTCATCTCGCTTCTGGAACAAACTCTGTGCGTTTCAATAAAAAAGCGGAGCTTCATCTGGATGGATTTCTGGACAATATCTGGATCGGGATTGTTAGAATGGTCGTGTGTCTTATGCCATCCACTGTTTGAGTAGGAGGCTACTGCTTTTTAATTGAACTGGAGGTCGATGTGTTAACTGACATTTGTTGTACTGAGCGGTATTTTATTATGACCTGGCTACCCTTCGTACACAGTGTCATTTGCTTTCTCCGGAGAAATGACCTCTGGGCGTGTATAATTTCTCCATTCCGGATTTTGAGATATTTCTCGCCCAGTCTGGGTCTCTTGATGAGTTCTACTTTGAGCCCTCTTCTTTTCTCCCTATGCATAGGTGAAAAATCTAGCACGCCATTCACACCGCTCCGTCCACATTTCTCCCCCTCCATTTCTCCTTCTCTGCAGGAGAACGATCTGGCACTCCATCCCCATTGCTCCGTCTACACCACCCCGCTCCATCTACACCAATGACACACGGTTTCTTCACCCCTCCACGGAGGACCTGGCAACTCCAAGCGTTAGCCACATTTTGTTTTCAGAAGTTTTGGTTCGAAGGGAGTTAAATAAAATAAACGAGTCGTTATCTCCAGGACCGGATTTGATTTCACCCAAGCTTCTCAAAGAACTTGCCAGTGAACTTTCTGGACCTCTTTCAGTGCTCTTTTAAGGTTAATTTCACTCAGGAACACTTCATATGGATTGGAAGCTGCCACATATAACTCCACTACACAAAAGCGGTAGCCAGATGTCGGTGGCAATTTACAGGTCTATAAGCTTGACATGCATTTTGGCAAGGTTTTGGAGAGGATCATTTAGAGCGAATTGGTGCAATTCCTAGAGACTCATTATTTTGTATCAAACTGTCAACACGAGTTCCGTAAAGAAAGATCCTGCACGACTGATTTGCTGCAAGCACTTCAGAACTGGACCCAAGTTCTTGACGATGGGCACGCAGATCATACCGCCTTCATTGACTTTCAAAAGGCATTGGAAAATGTGCAACATTGAAGATTGTTTTACAAGCTAGGAAGCATAGGAAGCAGATCAATTAATGTTGTGCTCAAGAGTGGGGTTCCACAGAGTTCAGTACTAGGCCCAATTCTGTTCCTAATATACATAAACTATTGCGTCAGAGATGTGAACTGCGAAAAATTAATTTTTACTGACATTAAAATCTGAAGTGTAATCTGGAGCTCTGCCGACGAAAATAGACTGCAGACTAATCTAAACCGGTTGGCGGAGTGTTTGAGTCATCGGCTTTTTGTGGTTCAACGTTGATAAGTCTACAATACTCATCCGGATCTGCTGATAGGAGAAGCTATTTTCTCAACGGTACAGCCTCACAAATCATGGAAACCCAAAAACCTTGGTGTGCTGATGATCACCACTTTTAAACCATTCTCTCACTGCTTGGGAAGGGCGAACAGCGCAACCTCTGTTTTGTACGCCATCAGTTCAGTTCAGTTTTATTAAGGGAAATATAGGCGAAGCCTTTGAGCTCACTATTGATGTCAGTGACACTGGAAATTAAAAAAAGGCTGACATATAATGGACGTTGGACAAAGGGTTATCTCCCCGACACACTGCAAGGCATCGGACAAACAATTATAAAATAATGTTACTCAAATAGGGAGTAGTATGTTATATGGCGCAGAAATTGTGGATGGGAATACGTTTCAGGAAATGTGTTAGGTTCGGATGTCGTGGTGGTACTTATGGCTGTACTGGTCAAACTTCCGCTTAAAAGTATCAACGGATGGGGACATGATTGTGTCGGCCGGCAGAGCATTCCAGGCCTTAATCACTCTGTTGGAGAAGAAGAACCTTCTTGTGTCGAGTCTTGCACATGTCACACGTAGTTTAATGGGATGTCCTCGCAAAGTAGTGATAGTGGCCAGCTCAAAGAAGTCGCCAGATGCAAGGCAACAATCCTGAAGCCGCAGCATTCGAAAGGCATTTATTAAGTCGCCGCGTAGCTGTCTATAATCCAGAGGAAACAGATCAAGATAAGACAATCGTGTCTCGTAAGGCAGGCAGCTTTGACCTTGAACAAGCTTGGTTGCACGTCTTTGACCTTCTCAAGGGTGTTGTGGTCTTTGACAGACCACGGTCTCCAGGCTTGTATGGCAAATTCCAATTGTGGTCGCACGAATATCCCGAAGACCTTATTAAAGCACTCTTTGTCAAACTTTGCAAACTTTTAGAATTTAGAATTTATATTTGGTTAGCACCGGGAAGGTACTGTCTAAGCAAACATTAGTAACGAAATAAAGTTATGACAATGTGTGCAGATAAAATGTACAAATTCATAAATTGTCCTGCTATGTCAACAGTTAGCAATGTTTTAAAAATTAATGGTGAACTAGAAAAAATAGGCAGTGAAAAAAAACCCCTACCTTAAAAATGGAGGCAGAGTTCAATAGGTCTTCATTTTCGAATAGAAGGTAGGAGAAAAAAACTGCTTAGGAAAAAATAGTCAGGTGGTAGAATAGGGTAATACTGCAGTAGCATTTCAGAATGAGATAATGAAACGTCGAGGTGATTCGTTCTTGATCACTTAGGCGTATGAAACAGAATCTCACGAAAATGCGTCAATGAACTTAAGTCCTCAGCATCATAGGATCCAGAATTGAATTCTGATGATGGTTAGTATCCAAAGAAACCGCAGCATTTAAGACTGTGGACCAGAGAATTTGTACGTCCGAATGACGTCATCGTTTGGAGGACGGGTGATATAAGGAGACATTATAGTTCATGGGCGTCTCCAGGTAGCGTAAATATAGTTTCAAGAGGGTTACTCAAATTCCCGATGGTCCTTTCTCCGAGTCATGGGGAAAGCTACTGGGAAAAAGATGATGAAAAATAAAAAGGTTAATAGAATCAGTGTTAAGATAAATGTGCAGTCTTCGCTTGAATGCAGATAGACTAGTTAACGACCTTATTTCAATTGGCAAGTTATTCCAAAGAAAAACTATACCTAGAAGCAAAGAAGAGAGAGCGTTTACACGTGGAGGATGCAGGGGAGGTATAATTAGTTCAGAATTTCTTAGGTTATAAGGAAGACTAACGGGGGTAATTACAGAAAGCTTTGGGAGAGTTGAACTATTATTAAGACGAAAAAAAGGAGACAAAAGCCTGCTTCCAAGTCTCCTGCCCCAAAGAAATTTTAGCTTCGTTAGCTGGCATCTTGTTGAGTAGGAAGTAGTTAAAAGAGTCGGATATAGGAGTTTTTTGTGAAATTTCTTTGAACATTTTCAATTTTTGAACGGCTAGATTCGTTCATCAAACCGAAAAAAAGGACAGCAAAATTCAAGAATGGGAAGTACAAACATACGATAAAGTCTTAATTTAATTTCAGGAAGGTAGAAATTATAAGAAATAAAGCCGCAAATCTGAGCAGCTTTGGCCGTAATTCTATCGGCATGAGGCGAAAGATCTAATTTATTGGTGTAGCTTAAGCCCAAGTCCTTGATGGAGGAACATTCAATCATATGGCAACCTTCAAAGATAAGAGGTTGCGGCAGCCTTACAGGCCCAAAACTCATGTAGTGACACTTAGTAGGTGAGAACTCCATTAGCCATGTGGAGCTCCAGGCCGAAAGAGCGTCTAAGTCTGAATGAATTTGTTCTAGGCACCGTTCGGTTGTAGAGTTAGAGAAGGAATAAACGCATTTGAGATCATCAGCATAAATAAAAGATTGAGAATGTTTAACTATCGATGAAATATCATTTATATACAGTAAGAACAACAAAGGACCTAATACGGTACCTTGAAGGACACCACTGACAATCGGGGTAGGACTTGAGTATGAGGACCCTACTAAAACGTTTTGTTTTCGATCATTTAGGTATGATCTTATAAAGTCAGTAAGGGGACTACGGAATCCTATAGCTTCTAGTTTAGCTAGAAGTCGTTTATGAGGCACCTTATCGAATGCCTTACTAAGATCAAAATAGATAACTACTACAGATAGATGATCATTACGAAGAGAGGTTAGTAGATTTAGAAAAAGACATGTGGCAGGTTTCACAAGAACGGTCCGGTAAGAAGCCGTGTTGGGATAAGTTGATAATTTTATTGCTTATGCAAAAAAATCCGTGATTTGTTTTGCAATTAGTTTTTTTCGAAGAGTTTAGCAAGAGAGGGCGTTTTTATGAACACCGCGATAGTTATGAATGTCCGAGCGGGAACCAGATTTAAAAACTGGTATTATAATAGAAGTTTTCCAATAATTGGGGAAGAAACCATTTTCGAGAAATACTGAGTATAATTTGCTTAGTAAAGGTGGAAAATCCCTTAACTGTTTAATAAGTGAGTTTGGAATGTTATCAGTTCCAACTGAATGTGAATTTTTTAGGTGAGCTTTTTCTTTTTGAATACATGAAGGTGAGAAATTAATAGTTGTTAGAAGTGAATTTGAAAGCAGAGGAATTGTGGGAGTGGGGCTAGTTTCAGTGGTAAAGTGGTTGGCAAAAAACGAGTTTAACAATTCTGCTTTGCCCAAATCATCTGTAACAAATTTTTCTGTTACAGTCGAGTAAGGGCGGAGTTACATTCAGACGCTTAGCCGATGACCGAACATGAAAGATTTGAGCAACAGATTTGGATGAATTGGCATCACTTAGTGCCCGAGACTCCCTACGCTTATCTCGCGCGAGCCTTATTCTCGATGCTAATTCAAATATTTGTGCAATCCTTAAAATGAACTGACAAAGAGCTTTTAGATGAATCTTTAAGTTGCTTTCGTAATTTTTTTAAGTCTGTTCTGGAGAAAATGCGGAACAGTAGAAGAAGCTGAATGTGAACTAAAAATCTTAAACGGGATAAAAGACTGGATTTTTTTTCTGTGAGGCTCTGCAATAGCTCACGGAAAAAAGTTTAGATCGTTGATTGAGAATATGCTATGCCAATCTAGAGTGCTTACGAAATTATTTACTGTTTCATGGTTTATGTTAGCAAAGTCGAGGTTATTGCATTTAAACTCAGGCTTCGTAAGAATGGGAATTGGAAAACAACAGTGAATTATTGCGTGATCACTTGTAAATAGATCATGATGGAAATTCATAAAGAGAGGGTAAACATCGTTTGTAAAAAAATTAAATCTAAAATGTTGTCATTTCTAGTAACTGATCTGACCAGTTGGGACATGTTTGTAAAAGTTAATAGTATCGACCAATTTCTGATGTTTAGGCGGAGAGGAATTGGCCTGCCAGTCAATGTCTGGCAGATTAAAATCGCCTACGATTATTTTGACATCAAACTGAGTGTCTGCAACTTTTTCAAATAGTTCACAGAGCTCGCTTTCATTGCCAGAATAACACGGAGGATTATAGACACAGCCAATTACCGCTTTTTATTGTGCGGGAGGATGACTGAAGCAAAGCATACATTTCCAGAAAAAGACGAAATGTTCAGATGAAAAGGGAAATGTACAAAGGATGACTTAATATAAAGGAGGCAACCACCGCCACGTTTTTCAGCGCGGTCTTGTCGGTACAAATTGAAATTATCTATAGCAGGCGTTGAGTCAGAAATAAAGAGTGAGCCCAGGATTCAGTGATGCACAGCACATCTGGATCAAGCTCAAAGGCTACTGTTCTAAGCTCAGCCATCTTATTTTACAACTGACCTCGCATTGAGTGAAACTAAGCTGAGCGTATTCCTGAGCGGCAGGTTACGCTCATCAGTATTTATAAAAAAAGGATAATTTGGTGGCGGAGAAGAAAAACTGGAAAGAAGAAACGAAAGGTGGGAAACAAAAATTGCTCTGGTCTACAATTTGTCGAAATGTTACTGTTAAGAGAACTGAGATTATTGTACAGCGGCATATTTGGATGAAAACCGTGGAAGGGAAGGCTATATTGGGGCGTTTGAAAGATAGAGGGTGGCATAGAAATGAGATTTTGAGGGACGTTAGCAAAAATTGGCGGAAAACGTGCATTTGAAAAAGGAATAATTGATTTCGAAAAACTGGTAGCATAATTAGAAGCCTTAAATATTTGTGGATTTCGGACAATTTTTGGGTTGGGAAAGATGCTAACGTTAGCGTTCGCAGCTGTTGTAGATGCTGACGCTCGCTTAATTAGATACAAGCTTGACATGGCAGATTTTGCTACTTTTGAGCAATGGAACGATGGCTTCAGTTCGGGCGTGATCCATACTCCTAGATCTTTCTGAGCCTCTACCTCTGGTAGCGGTGTGTCGTCCAGATAGTTAATTTTCTGGTGCCCGGAGCTGGTTCTGCCGATTCGCAGAATATTGCACTTGGTAGCATTGAATGGGAGGAGCCAGTTGTGCGACCATTCCTCGAGTCGATGCAAGTTCGCCTGTAGATTTTCTTCATCAGCTGCGTTGTGGATGACCTTCCAAAGTTTTATATCGTCAGCAAACATGGCGGTGTCACAGTCCAAGACACTTACGCAATCATCAATGTATATAAGGAAGAGGATAGGGCCAAGGACGGAGCCCTGTGGAACCCCACTCTCAACCGCAACCTCCGCCGATTGTTGATCGCCAAGACGGATAACCTGAGATCGCCCAATCAAGAAGTTTTCGATCCACTTCAAAAGCTTGCCCCTTACCCCAATACGGTTGAGTTTGTATAGGAGACGTTGGTGAGGCACGCTATCAAAGGCCTTCTTGAAGTCTATGTACACTGCGTGCACTACATTTCCTTCATCGACTGCTCAGGTCCATTGTTCCAGACAGTTGAGCAAATTAGTCAAACAGGACCTTCCTCTGCGGAATCCGTGCTGCGCTTCAGAGAGAAGATGATGCCACTCCAGAAACTGCATCAGTTCACGTTTGATGATTCGCTCCATAATCTTGCAACATATGGAGGTGAGACTTAACGGCCTATAGTTATTTGCGGAACACCGGCTGCCACTTTTATGTATTGGGGAAATCCACGTGGTCTTCCAATCGGGTGGCAATCTGCCTGCAGCGAGGGAGGCTTGGAAGAGTAGACGCAAGGGTTCTGCCAACTCTACGGCCAACTCCTTCAACAACTTTGCCGGTATTACATCAGGACCTGGCGATTTGGTTTCTTCTAGCTTCAGTAGTTCATGCAGAACAATAGGTTCTGTTATGACCACTGAGTCAATTGCCGGGACCTCTTCCGCACTATAGTTATCAGCGGTTAGATTGGCTTCTCTCGTAAAAACCGACTGAAAGAACTCAGATAGATGCTCAGCCTTTTCTTCGTCCTTGCAAAGTTCGACGCCTTCATCCGTTTTTAACAAAGGGATGGGGTCTTTATTTCGAGTGCACTGCCTTATGTAGTTGTAGAAGAGCTTCGGGTTTTCTGCTGCACGGTTTATCAACTTACTCTCAAACTTTGACGGGCTTTATAAACCAGGCCTTTTAACCTGTTCCTCTGCGTTTTGTACTTCATCAGCGATTCGGCGGTCTTTTCCCTGAGATAAGTTTGCCATAGCTTTCGCTTGCGGTTTACTTCACTCTTCAGTGTGTTCGTTAGCCACTGGGGCCTGTTGGTGATCTTTTTTTCGAATTAGGAAAGTAGTTGGCGATAAGTCATTGTAATACGGCCTTAAATTGCAACTAATCCTCGAGAATACACCCGGTGAATGTTTCATTCCAATCTAAATGGCGCACATCAATTTTCATTTGGGTAAAGTTTCCACGCCATAGGTTGCGTTTGACTGTGATGTTTCGATCGGGGACAGAGAAGAGTGAATATTCCCATATCACTTTTGCCCAGCGGGGATAGACAGTTCACAACATCTACACTGTCAGGCGCCTTTGTCAATACAAGGTCCAACAATTAGCTTGTTGCCCCTCGCGTATTCTGGTCGGAGACAGGACGTGTTGAGTTAGGAAGCGTTTGTGTATAGCTTCTAGGAGGCGGCGATCGAAGTTTAATTCCGAGCCTGATGCCGAGCTCACATTCCAATCGATATTCGGAGCGTTAAAGTCGCCCATAATCATTACAACGGATCGACTAGCAAACGATTCTAAATCATCTATCAGTCTACTGTCTGACTGCGGATCGTTTCTTGGTGGTCGGTAGACCGTTAGGATCTCAAGTGCTTGAGACCCCGGCGTTCTGATGGTGAGCCAGATGGCTTCAGTTTTGCACGCGAGCTTTTCCTTTTTTTCTGACGCGAGCGGGCCATATCTGACATAAGTCAGCACACCCCCACCATGACGTCCTGTTCTATCCTTTCTGAATAACTGAAAACCGGGAATGGCAACTTCACGATCGTCCACCTTCGCAGTCAGGAGAACCTTTTTGGATTTCGATGAAGATCTCTAGGCTAAGATTGTGAAACATATTTAGGGCTGCATTTTGAATATGCTGTACAAACCTGGAGACCCTGAACAGTTGAAAATCAGAATTGTCTCGAAAGAGTACAAAAAGAGTCATGAAAATGGTTAAGAGTCAAAGCTCCTCCCCATAGGCAACCTGATTTACAAGTCAATATCTTCTCCCTTTGAGTTATAGACAAATGCGCGGTATCTCCATAGATGTTCCGCATTGTGAGGGGGATGGATTACTGTCTTGCATTTGCGGACTTCTTTGAATTTTCTACCACGACCCATCTCCGGGCCACTCGTCAAAACTGCGCATTTAGCAGGCCAGGCTGAAAGTGCCCAAGTTATCCTTTTCTGTCAGAGTGGTCAAACTACGGAAGGCCCTCTCAGCAGATTTTGTGATGTTACTATTGTCGAAAAGATTTAAAAGAAACATTGAAAGATTTATGTTCCAAAATGAGTCGGACAGATAAAGGATTTAACTGAACCCTCGAGACTTACCCACCAATTTTCATATTTTACGATTGTCTTTGCACTATTGCAACCGATATGGTTTCTCTGTACACCACACGTAACTTTACATTACAAATAAGGTATTCAAAGACCCATATTTATTTTTCTCATAAATTAAATTGAACAAATACACACAATACCAAAAATGTCGAAAAGTTTACTTCCGTATGTGATTATACCTACCTCAAGCATTTCGTAGGTTGAGATAAAAGACATCGCGTCTTCAGAGCTCCGTTAATCAGTAGACTTTCCTTTCTTTCGACTGGGACATCAAAACAGTTCATGCATTGTACCATTGTCAGCCAGCTCAGGCAGCAGCATCAATATTGCTCTGAATATACAACGAAAGCTGCATCGTTACTGGATGCTGCATCAAAAGGCAATGTTTAAAAATTTGCCGAATTTGAAGAGCTTTAGTGGAAGCAATCGAAGAAATTTAAGGTGATTACAGCTAAATGAGGTCTGACTGACAACCAAGCTTTATCTTCTTGATATACGTTTTAACGGAATCCATTGCCAGTAATACAGTAGCCACTGTGAGAGAAACTGATAATCTCCCCAAAAGGGACTAACCATTGCCCTTGGGAAGTGGCTTTAATAATGATACAGATTGCGTTGTCAACCAGAATATAATTATTCCTCATACAAAAGCTCCATCAACAAACCAGAGTACCAAGTCACCAGACCGAAATCTGGACCAAAAACGAAATACCATGATAAAAGGGGCTCAGAAGTCAACTTCTTCAGTTGAAAAGTAAAGGGTGGAACATGATCTTAATATATTCTGCGTATATTGAAATACCGTGCAAAAATCTTCGCGTCTAAGGAAAGCAGATATTTCTCATGAACTGTCATCTCCAAGGCCTATTAAAATCATCCTCGAAAATGAAGTGCAGGCCTCACACCTTATAGAACGTAGAATGGTTCTCCGTTACTCATAAAAATATGAGTTTTGTCAGCCGGATTAAGAACCACCGGAAACACACAAAATGCGAGAACTGAGGACCAAGCTGGATAGGAGGACTGAAGATGGAGAAGTTATTTCCAAATACAAGAGAGGAAAAAAGTACTAACGATGAGGTCTTTCCTGCGGCAGAACTTTTGCCAAGAAGACGGAAGATAAAGGACATATATTCAAATATACAGAGCCTGTTCAATAAAATGAGTGAGCTCCGGACCTTTGTTGACAAGCAAACACCAGAAATGATTTTCCAGAGAGAAACGTGGCTCTCAGAACATATTCGACCATATGATGTGTCCCTCCGTAGTTATCAGCTCTTTAAAGGGATAGAAGAAGCCGCCAGTGAGGAAGTGCTGTTTATGTTAGGTATAATATAATCGCAGTTTCGGAGCCACTTTCCATTATAGCAGAAGTTGAAGATTGATCTTTAACCAGCATAACTTAGTACGCTCATCCACTGGTACTCGCAAGTGCATACTGTCATTGAAACCAAAATGCTCATAACGGAGCAGCACAAGGCTTACTTGAACAAAGATATCCTTATCGCTGGAGACTTTAACGCTGTTAATATTGACTAGAAAACATGGATTGTTTTATATATTGTATATTTTGTATTGTATATTTTGAAGGGTTACGTACATTGCTCTTGATAACCGTATTAATGTTAAGCTATAATTGCATATGGAGAGACAATATAAAATTGTGGACATTAAAATATTTTTGGGTCAGAGCATAACATAAATTCGAATGCGTTGTCACGGTTATAGATGAAAAATTATGGAAAAAAGTAGAGTCCGATATGTTTTAAAAGCCAGGTTTTAAGTAATCATGTTGTGAAAGTCGTCTTTTGTCTAATATTATGCCATCAAGCTTTCTTTTAAAATCAGAAACGCTGTTGGCGGCAACCTCTCGCTTGGTAATGAGTTCCAAGTTCGTACCAGTCGTTGGCTGAAAAAGCTATCTGAGGTTCAATAGCTTGCGTTCACTATTGACCTTGTAAGAATGACCATGCAGATGAGCTGTGCAGGCAAACTTGAAGACCTACTCCGATCTCAGGGAGGACTCATGGCCCCGGATAATCCGGAATGTCCAGAGCAGGCTTCACCGTAAGTGCCTGTAGGAAAGAGGAAATAAGTCAAGCTTTTTCAATCTGTCTTGGTACGGTAAAGCCTTAAGACTGTCGACCATCTTCGTTGCTCTCCATTGCACCTGTTCCAGGAGGTCAGCATCTTTGTTTCTCCAGGGTATCCAGACTGGTATTCCGTAATCTAAATGTGTTCTCACGAAGACGCGAAAGACTTCTGAAGAGATCAGGGGAGAATATTTAAAACACACGTCTGATCCAATGCAGTGTACATATTGCCTCCGGGACTGCTTTCTTAGAGTGTGCTGAGGACATCCAATTCGCAGTTGTTTACATGCCTAAATATTTGTGTGGTTCCACCTCTTTTAATGCAGTGCCATTCAGAAAGTACTGGTGTTTTCGAGATACTTTTCAACTGGTGCTTATGTGTAGGATCACACACTCGGAAACATTTAATTGAAGAAGCCACCTAACCGACCAGGTACGAAGTTTGTCGATATTCGATTGTATTTCTTTCTCCTCATCAGCGTAGCTTACTTCAGTCAATATTTTTATGTCATGTGTAAACATGACAGCTTCACAATATAGGTAACGGAGACAGTCATTCACGTAGATAAGAAAGAGTAGGGGGGCCCAAAACAGAACCCTATGGAACACCACTTTCTAATGTTGCCCATTTTGAACTAGAGTTTCCAACAACAGCTCTCTGTAATCTGAAAGATAAAAATAATCTTGATCCAATTCAAAAGTTTTCCTCGAATTACTACGTCCCAAATATTCTGTAAAAAAAGCCTCTGTTGAACGCTATCAAAGGCCTTTTTGAAGTCCAGAAATACAGCATCTACTGGATAACCATTATCTCTTGGTTTTATCTTTTTCTCGTGCGACTGAAGAGCACTCATGAGACAGGAACGTCCTGGACGGAAGCCATGTTCATTATTGCATAAGATTTGGTTGCTTTTCAGATAGCACATTAAATGCCTCTTGATAATACGCTCCAGTATTATACACGCTATGCAAGTTAAGCTGACAGCGCGGTTATTTTCACAGTCCAGTCGGTGAAAAGTCTAGGTCTAGGTCCTCTGTTGTGGATAAGGACGAGGTGGAGGAGGAAGAGAAAGGAGGGGTGAACACTGGTTGAAGCATGAATGGAATAGCACCAAAAGTATTAGGCATTTGGGTGAAAATGTCTAAGAGAATTTGGAAAGAAGGAATGCTTTAACCTGGTCGTTGGTCTCCAGTTTTCCGCCTGCAGACCTAAGAGCAAGAATAATTTCCTGAGTTCTCTTTGAAATCTGTATGTAGCCACATCTAATTTTGATGTGTTCAGTTCAAACTTCCTTCGCAGCCTTATATTCTCGCTTTTACAAACATTGCGTTGCTGCTTTCATATATTCCCGTAAGTGATCATCGGAGCCGGTTTGTCTGTAACGCCTCCAGAAGCGATTTCTTCTTTGAAAGAGGCCTGCAAGTTTGAGTTTATCCATTTTGGGCGGGTTGTGTTGTCTTTCTTCTGAGATGACAGTTGAGGTAAACAATCCTTTTTCAAAAACAAGCTGAAAGTAATCCAATCGTTATTGGTTCTACCATGTAGTTCTGTGTCCCAGTTTATTTCTGACATTTGTCTCCTCATAAATGAGTAGTCCCCCTTCCAAATATTTACTTCCCATCTATCGGGTAAATTTGGTTATAAAAACAGTCAGTTCTCGAATGACAGCGTAATGTGATCGCTTGACCCTAATGGTGGTCGATCCTGTAGGTCCAGCACATTCTCCTCATTTCGGGTAAAAATCAGGTCAAGACAGTTTGACTGTTTTCCTTCTTTCGTCTGTGATCCAAAGGTAATATTCTGACAGATAAGTTTGTCTGACGCCCATTGTAGCAGTTTCTAGTTGAAGTTATCTGGCATTCCCTGCGCAGTCCATGTTTTCCAGTCAATACGAAAAGCGTTAAAATCCCCAAAAATGAGGACATCTGACTTCTCACTGGCTTTGTAGAGTTGCGTTATGATAATGTGATCCTGATCGGAAGATTGATAAGGCAAACAGTACACAAATGATATCGTCAGTGGTCTGGAGTACTTAGCAGATATAGTAATGCTTAAGAGTTCCACATTGCGTAATGGAAAATGTATGTCAGCCATAGCATTCAGCTTGCGAGTGTCATAAACTAAGACTTCTCTTCCTCAACTTGGCCTATCTCTCCCGAGGTGCTGATATCCTCTAAGTGATATTTCGGATTGAGTCATGTCTGCAGTAAGCCACGTTTTAGTATAAGCCATAATGTGCTGTTTATTTTCATCCACTACGTCTCTGAGTTCGTCCAGCTTTCCAAACCAGCTTTTCACATTTGCGGAGAGGAATTTCAATGATCGATTCATCGGGGGGACCCAGCCCTCATTGTAACAGGTTTTGGTCACAGGAAAGACGCATTCATCTGGACTATTTGACCGATTTCATTCAAACAGATACATTCGGCAATCGTTTGCTTGAGATGGCAGGAAGTACCGCTAGGTACACATGTTAGGGAAGGACAGTGTTCAAATTGTCTAGAACTTGTGTTCACCCAAGGCAAGAATAATGAACTGGAGCTACAATATCTGCCACCAATGAGTGCTTTTGATCATATTGTACTGTCTTTTGAGAATTTCATGTTCTAACCGCCTGACTCGCGTAAAAAACGGGAAAGAAAGATTTCAAATGGCGCTTTCTCTAGCATGCTCTCGCAACTCTCAGCAATACCGTGAACAACCACATTACCGGGAACCATTAACGAACAGTAGAGTACATTCAGTTCGTTGGCTAGAAGAGGTATTAATCTTAAGTTTCCGCTAAAACGAAAGAAAACACACAACCATCCGATGTGGATAAACCGCGTGCTTCAGCTATCCTTTAGAAGAAGAAGTAGGATTTGGAAGCCTTTTTGCCTAACTGGGGGTGTCAAAAAAGTGCAGAAATACAGACGACAATTCAGTGTCCGTTAGCGTGAGGCAAACGAACTCCAAAGGAACTATGCGTTTAACATACTTCACAAGTCTTTGCGGCACCTGAAGATCCCATATACTTACATCGGCAATAACCAAAGAAATTGTGAGCTGATTCTAGCACTGCGGTTCCAAAACGGAGCCCCGAAGACGGATGACCGAACGAAACCCTCAGTCATTTCTAGCTTCGTTCAGTTGGTAGTCACTCGTGAACCAAATCCTCCTCCGTTCCTCTACCCAGAACAACAACACCATTCGGAATGGTTTAGACTAGATAATAACCTTTTCTTCCTACCAACATTGATTCAGACAGCATTAATCTGACTAAAGGCTACCAAGTCAACCGGTCTAGATATAATTCATTCAAATGCCCTTCGATAATTGGTCGGCATACTGTTTGAACCGGTGTTGATGATATTCCCAAAATCCATGCCAGAAGGCAGACTACCGCGGGACTGGAAAACTGCCCTTGTCCCCAGGACCCATAAATGAGGGTCCAGTCTGCAGCTGTAAAATTACCATCCCATTAGGTTAACCTGCATTTTGGGCAAGGTCATGGAACGACTTATTTAGAGCATTTTTAACGAAATATTTGGAATAGACGAAAGTATTATGTGCTACCCAGCATAAAATTCGTCGTAGTCACTCATGTCTTACGAGCGATGTTTACTCACAGGACAAATGTACAAAAAACATAGACCAAGACCGTCCAGTTGATGTCATTTGCTTCGACTTCAAGAAGGTGTTTGAATGCATACCTCATCGGCGACTGTTACATAAGATCTAGAAATGTGTAACTTCCTAAATGCATTAACAGTTTCCTGTCGTGCAGACTGTAAATAGTAATTGGTGGCGCCAGAGTCCGAGTACGTTCCGGTAGAAATTGGTGTTCCGTAGAGTTCAGTCTCAAGTGCTCCTCTATTCCTAATTTAAATAAACAACTGCAGTATAATCAGGACTGCGATGTCATCATGTTTACAGATTGCTGGGAATATCAACATTCCTATGATGTTTCAGTCTAGCGGAAAAGCAAGTCCGCACGTCTCCCACCCTGCATGCCAAGAATGTGTACCCAACAGCGTCCCATGTTCGCTGTAGCCACAGTGTCCCTGCTAGATCTGATTAGCCCATGTCAGCGAGAAGTTGTTCGGCTTTCCTCCATCTTCCTCTTAAAGTGAATTGAACAGAATATGATCACTTTATACAGGATGCTATTTAGATACACGCAGTTTTTATTTCAGTTTTGTTGAATACACTTTCCGCTTACCTGATCGTGTTCTTTTGCTCTACCGTGTTGAGGTTGGGACTAAAGTCAATCAAGCATACACTTCAGGCCGAGTGATAATTTTGAGACGCAGTTTCTCACTTACGATGGTTGACGAGTACGCTGGTTTGAAGCAGCAGCAGCAGAAGCTAATGAAGGCTCTCATCATTAATCTATCTAACGCATTCATGGGCTATGCCATTCGAAAACTTAAAGAGCCTTTCAAAAGTCGATGAGCATCATACCCTGAAACTCTGAAACAGCTACAGCCCACTAAATCACCTGGCCCAGATGGTATATCCGCAAAAGTTCTCAATGAACTCACAGAACAGCTGGCCTCTCCGCTCTCCAAGATATTTGAAAGTTCAATGGAGGCGGGGGCTCTGCCTACCGAGTGGAAGATAGCCAACATAACCCCCATCTATAAAGGAGGAGAGAGGACATCACCAAACAGTTTCCGACCAGTCAGCCTCACAAGTATCTGTTGCAAAATGATGGAGAAGATAATCAAAACGGCACTGATGAGGCATCTTGAAGAGAATAACTTGCTTAGTTCATATCAACATGGATTTCGAAGTGGTCGATCCTGCCTCACAAACTTGCTCACATCCATGGAAAGTTGGACAAAATCATTAGAAATGGGTTTGTCAGTCGATGCGGTCTACATTGACTTTAGTAAAGCCTTTGACAGGGTTCCACACAAACGTCTGATCTTTAAGCTCCGTCAAATGGGTGTGTCTGGCAACCTACTCAAATGGTTGGCCGACTTTCTCACAGACAGGCGCCAGCGTGTTTGAATCGGAGACACCGAGTCTCACTGGGAAACCGTTCACAGTGGAGTTCCGCAGGGCAGCGTTCTGGGTCCCATTTTGTTTCTGATATACGTAAACGACTGCCTGGATTGTCTGACATGCGAGAAGGTAATGTTCGCTGACGATTTGAAGTTATGGAACTCGATTGAAAAACCGGAGGATGCGCGAAAATTACAACAAAACTTAGATCGCTTGCAAACATGGTGTGATGAGTGGCTGCTGAACCTTAATCTTAACAAATGCCAAATAATCCGACTGCGGTCTAGTTCCAGAAGGCTGATTAGATTTGAGTACCAGTACTCCATCAGTGGTCACCAACTCCAGGAGGTAAATATTCTAAAGGACTTGGGTATATGAATAACACAAACTCTCAAACCATCGTCGCACTGTGCGAATATCGCAAAAAAGCTATGTGTATCTTAGGCGCAATCAGGAGGTCCTTCGTTAATTTTGACGGGGAGCTTTTTGGGCGCGTGTTTGGAACATTTATCCGGCCGGTGTTGGAATATTGCATTCAGGCGTGGTGCCCTTGGACAAAACATGACTACGCTCTGCTGGAGAAAGTTCAACGGAGGGCAACGAAACTAGTCAGCGGATTGGAATGCCTACCCTATGAGGGCCGCCTAGAAAGACTTAAAATTTTTCCTCTCTCTTATAGGCAATACAGAGGGGATATGATCTTAGTCTTCAAAATGGTCAGAGGAGTTGATTGTGCTCTTCAGATGGCCAACTTTTTTGAATTGGCAAACATGACAAGTCTCCGAGGTCACCAATACAAACTGAAAAGAAATCACGCCAAACTTGAAGTGCGGGTCAACTTCTTTTCCCAACGGGTGATTGACGAATGGAACAAACTGCCAGCCTCAGTTGTTCAGGCTGAAAGCGTTGAAATGTTTAAAAGAAGACTTGATGCATTTTTACTTGATGAACATATAATTAGTCGACAGCAATGATTGATATACTAAAACGACTATCGCCATGTAACATTTGCTTGTTTTGCTAGCGTCTATCTGTAAATAGGGTTTTCAAAGGCTCTGCCTATCTCCCTTATATATACTGAATTATACTGAATTATACACTGAAACAGGCATGCTTTCAAAGTCTTTCCTCCCGAACTGGTCGCGCGAATTTTCAGTACTTTCGTTAGACTGCTTTTGGAACACAGAATGCCAGCATGGATGTCCTGGATGATGAAAGACAGTGATCCTATCGAGCAGGGGCAACGACGGGCGATAAAACTGGTGGATGATCTTCGAACTCTGTTATATCCAGAAAGGCTGCTCAAGCATAATTTGTTCCCCCTATCCATCAGACAAATAACATGTGGCCTGCTATGAACATTCCGCATTATCCACGGGCATGCCTGTTCAATGAAAGCTTAAGATTTCTTTAAGTTTACAAACTTGACTCACCTGTGCCATCATCCATAAAAGGTCAAACGCGAATGTATATGCCTAGATCAACGAAATTTTTCCTTCAGTCAGTGGGTGTTTCAACCATGGAACTCAGTCCCAAACAAAATGGTGACATCAGATACCATGGATATGTTTGAACGGCCATTGGATTTCTTAATTTTTGATAACTAACGACTCTCTGCAGCACTTTTTCCGGGCAGTTATGAACGATACTTCATGATTACAATTTATATGCATCACACCATTACAAATGTGATGTAAGATGTTTCCGCACACCTAACGTATGACCATATTTTATGCTGTTTGTATATGCTTGCATTTACAGTTTCGATCGTACCTAAATAGGCTTATCAAGGGATACGCCACTAACCATCAAATACATGTTAAGATATACACTATAAGGTTTTGACACAACCTGACTTCTCCTGTGTCGTACGGGCAAGAGTATCGACAACAATGACCGAGCCCGACTGAGCTCAACAGGATTAACTGCTCTCGAAATGCGACTATTTCGAGATCGATACCCCCTCACAGTTACCGTTTCTGACGTTGCCAATGGAACCGTATGTGCAAAATTAATATCTGCGTCTTTGGAATTTTCTTCTCGCGTAAAAATTTCTCAGAAATCGTATTTCAAGCAAATTTTGTTTTTTTTTCAAGGAATTCTAACGGACTACAGAACTGATTCCTGCGCAATTAACAGCCTAGGAAAACAAGTCGTCAAAGTTGTGCAAGGTCAAAGTTATTCAGAGTCCTGGAGACATGCAAAACGACTGAGTCGTTTCTAACTATCCTTTATACGTTTTATAGAGTTCTTTTGGTAAACTGTTAAACAATAGATGTAATCATTTGCTTGAAATATTCATCAAAGGTCATAATTAATGGACAGTCAGAATTTTGACGATAATAGCAGGCAAAGCAAGGGCGCAAAAAGCGTAATGGCAGCCAAATCCGTCGGCTACGAGGACGAAGCTTGTACTGGATATTCTTATATTTTACTGAGAGTTCAAAAACTGGAAACTGAGCTTGCAGACTTAAAGAAACTATTGCAAGATAATAATACTAGACGAAATACGGTTAGCAATACTACAGTTAAAAAGGCAGTGACCGAAGCACCAAAAGTACAAAAAACGATTATGTTTAACAAAACTCAATATTCGGACGCTGATACCCATAACGACTGGATAACAAGAACACAGTCTCCGAATCCTACGGAATACGACCAAAGCGAACCAAATATCACATCCTGGTATATTGAGTGTTCTAACAGCCCCTTGTTGAATCCCAAGAAACAAACGCGTGTCAAACTGCATTAGGAAACACTAAAACAGAAGTATGAAGTCAAAATCAACTCCGATGGATTCTCTTAAGCCATCAGATGACAGTATGGTCAGAGATAGATTAAATCCCAACGAGAGCTCTGTAAAGCGTTATCGTTTCCCTAAATAGAACTTTGGAGGAAGTGAAAATCCCGAGTACCGGGATCGGCAACAGTGTTTAGTTATACAGGATTTGCACGAATTAACTGCAATCCGACCTGAAAACCGTGTCGCCGAAGACCGCGCTTTGTTTAATGGCCTCCTAAACCAGTTGCTCACAGCAGGCGTGGAAGTAAAAGTATTCCCAATTGTCAAAAAGGATAAAGACAGCCAAGGTACGCCGTGACCGTAACCTCTCAAAATTTTGCCAGAGAGCAAACTGCAAATCAAGGCGGTCCTATCCCAAAACAAACCTCCTTCACTATCATAAAGATGTTTTTTAACCGGACTACTCCCATGCGGAAAGACTGAAACTCCGAAAACTTGTCTTGGTACTACAATCAAGACTGAAGGCTGACGAACACAATCTGGCTATTTTTAAGGGGAAGGCAGTACAAAAGAACAAGAATTTTCCATTGAACAAACCGATTGTGTTAAGGACAACAGCAGCCATCTCACTAACGCCACAACCATCTGGCAACCAATTGCTCAAAGAGATGACAGAACTTAGTCCATAACACCCAGCGTTCCCACTGTGGACACCAGAGTTACCGAAACTCATCAAGAAACGGAAAAGGTATATGAGATTGACATCAGAGGAGCTATTTAAGAAAAAGCACTCGTAACAGGAACCCAATTCCTGTTATGAGAAACGATGACGGTTCCGAGATTTCAGAAATTTAAAACATAGCTGAACACTTTTTGCAGTTCTTTCACCCGGTTTTCACCAGAGAAGCTGGTATTATTTCCTCTACTTACGAGACTATAGAAGCGCCAATTATTCAGGAGATGCTCTTTCGATAAGAGGTGGGCTTTGAAGAACTGAAAAGTCTGAAGGCATGCAAATACCCCGGCCCGGACGAGATTCCAACAAACCTGCTCCTCGAACTTTCTCAAGTGATGGCCAAACTGCTATCCTTTCTGTGCCAGAAATCGATCAATACGGGAATTCTTCTTACAGACTGGAAAACAGCCCACAATACACCGCTTCACAACAGGCCTGTCAGGCTGACCTTGATCTGTGGCAATGTTATGGAGTAGGTTTTCAAAAAGGAATTAATTCTTTATTTAGAAACCCATTACCTCTTATCAACTGCACAATATGACTTTCGTAGGGGAATATCGTGTGTTACGAACTCAATTTATACGATGAAAAGCTGGACTAAAGCACTCGAGCCAAAAGAAACTTTGCATGTGGCCACCATTGATTTCCAGAAGGCCTTCGATAGTGTTCCGCACCAGCATCTCCTTTACAATTTGAGAATGTTGGGTATCGTAGGCAATCTCCTTCAGTGGATCGAGCATTTTCTCGTTGGTCGTTCCCAAGTGGTCTGTGTTGGCGGAGCGCGATCAAAGCGCACAGTCATAGAGAGTGGAGTCTTACAAGGTTCAGTGCTCAGACCGATCCTCTTTCTCTTTTTAATAAATGATTGTGTAGAGGAATTGGACTGTGACTTTGCTATGTTTGCGCAATGTAAAAATCTTGAAAGTTATTAACAATGCTGCCGATGGAGACAATTTCCGAGACGATCTTCATTGATTGGGCGACTGGTCCTGCAGATGGCTCTTGTCCTTCAACTCAAACAAATGCACCCTGCTACGTCTGGGATATCGAAATCAGGTTACTGATATGCAACCGTACTATTTGAACGATATACCACTCCAAGAAGCAGCAACACAGAATGATCTCGGCGTTTGGATGACAAACCACCTGAAGCCCTCTACGCAATGTTGAAAAGTGACTAAATCTGCCAATTCAATGTTGTACGCTATCAAGCGAGCGTTTAAAGTTTTCAATGATGACTGCTTTTCTAAAGTCTTTGGTACGTTTGTAAGGCCACATCTTGAATATGCAATCCAAGCCTACTCGAAAAGGTGCAGTGGCGAGCCACAAAATTGGTAAGAGTTCAATGTGAACTGCCATATTAGATCCGCCTAAATAACCTAAAGCGCTATTCTCTGAGTAAAAGGCAGTGACGCGGAGACTTGATACTAACCTTCCGTATCGTGTCCGGCATGGCTTGTGCCCTCATGTGTGATGACGTTTTCAAACTTGCCACTGAATAATCTCCGAGCTCATCCATCCAAAATACGTGTGCCCCATGGAAGATTGGATTTGAGGAAGTATTTCTTCACCAACCGTGTCGTGGAACCGTGGAATAACCTACCTGAGGCGATTGTAATGTCCCAGTCTGTGAATACATTCAAACATCGGCTTGATATACATATGTGGCCGCATCACAAAGACTATGTGACTACTTAACCTTAACAATACCAGTGTTCTTCTTAAATCTGTCTGCATTCACTCGACTCTAATTTATTTACATTGCTTTCAATTCTTGCGATTTTTATGTAACAAATAGGGAGTTCAAAGGCGTAAGCCTATTTTTATCAAAAACACTGAACTGAACAGTGGGAATAGCGCTAAGTATAAAAGCTGCAAATCTTTCTTCATAGACACTGACCCATACTATTACTTCTAACTTTTGCCATCAACCTTAATTTCCCTCCTGATTCTCTAACTCCCTCTAGTTTCATTTAGATTTGAACTTTATAAAATGGTGGTTTACAGACAATCCGAACATTAAAACGAAGAGCACCAAATTCTTACCCATTTCGTACACAAGTAACGTCATACCTGTATATACGGTACTACAAATAGAATATAAATATAAATAAAAATGCTCCAACCTCTACAATGGGTAACCTTGTGATACGACAGAAGTGATTTGACCTTTGTGTGTTGTTTGACTGAAGTGTGTTTGCGGTTACAGATACAGTGTTGCAGTTGATGTTCTTTTGCGTTTTTTTACGGTCAAACGCTACAGACTGTGCCCCACTCCCCGTAGTTGCTTCCATCGCTACACTCCCTTTGGTTCGTCCCGTTAGTGATCTGGAACTCACTGTCCGTGAGATACTGCCGTGACCGATTCCAGCCAACGATCTACTACACACACTCTGTACTTCCCTTTTCTATTACTACATAAACCATCGTTATATTATTGAATAAACTATCTCTTTCAACCGATATCTGATATTCGATTGCTTGGATTGTGTGTAACTATGACTGATGAGCGACATATTCAGTCGATCCACGTGACGAGGATAACTGGGTTGTTACACCCTAGCCAAAGAATTCCTTGGCCAAACCGAATTTCGAACTCAAGGTCAGAATTCAGTATCAGTATCAGTATCAGTATATTTGAGGGAGATATAGGTAAGTCACCTTTGAATTCCCTATTTGTACATGCGAGTTGTGGTATCAAAAAATAGTATCTCGATATGTTGGCGAGGCCAACATAGTTTAGAATTTAGAATTTATATTTGGTTAGCACCGGCAAGGCACTGTTCCGTTGAGGGATTTCAAAGGCGGAAATATATGCCCAGATCATCCTCGGTTGATTGCGGTTCGAACCAAGGGAGAACGTTCATACACCTCATGGACGACGGCCGCCAGATCCAGCTGATGCGAACACTCACGGTGTCACCAAGGTGTGCAAATAATTAAGCAGCGAAGACCTCGAGGACCCCAGCATGGGAATTATGGGAGAGTGCAAGATCTCAAACGAAAATAACAAACAAATAAATGTTACTCAACTATAGCTAGTAGTATCATAAATACCTTATTTGCTGACGTCACTCTTGCAGCTTTCAGTTCGTGTTGTAGCTCGCACCATTATATCGATCAAACTTTCGCTTAAAAACCTCCAAGGAGTTCGACATAACAAAATCTAGAGGAATACTATTCCAAGCTTTGACTTCTCTTTTAGAGTAGAAGTACTTCCGAGTGTCTAGCCTTGCTCCAGTCACACGTAATTTTAGAGGAACACCTCTCAATTTCGTTGTTGTTGCGAGCTCGGAGAAATCACCTGGGACGAGACAACAGTCCTGGACCGTAGTATGCGGAATGTTAGTTTCAGGTCCCCCGAAGCTGTCTATAGCGCAAGGGAAAGAGATTGATATTAGACTCCGCCTTTATAAAATGTACGTTAGACCTGGCCTGGAATACTGTTCGTTTCTATTTAGCCTTCTGCGCGCTAGCGAACGGAAGAAAATAGAATCGGTCCAGCACTTCTTCACGAAAAGAATTTTATCGTTGGAGCACCGTAATCTGTCGTATCAAGAACGCTGTGGGCTTGTAAAAATTGATTCCTTATGGTTTCGCCGAGTGCAGAAGGGACTCTTTTTGCTGTTTAAGCTTTTGAATAGTCGTACATTTAATCCCCTTACCACTGTGAGGCAGCTTGACCATCCTCGGCGCAGCAGTCACCGCAATGTCTTTTTATTTCTTCCATTAGCTCGCACAGTTAAGTATCGACGGTTCTTTTTGGTAAACGCCATGGCCATGTGGAATAAACTTCCCCATAATATAAAAATCCAGCGGAGTTTTTCTTTGTTTAAGATAACTATTACTAGGTTTTTGCATTCAGAACAGTTTCCAAGAATTCTGGGCACCGACACGGTAGAATCTGTTTTCCTGTCCAACGGAGTGCGTGGCATCTGAACCCGATCCCAGATGGTACCTTGAGGGATACGGCACCGTCTCTGCAGCCTGCACCCGTTGACTTCTTCGGCAGACAGTGAGCAACCGTACACGGATGCTTTCTTGCCTGGGGCAGAATCCCGGTTCCTAGCAAAGACAGAGAGACTGCATACAGACTGCAATTGTGTTAACCCTTCCCTGATCTGAATTGCTATCATCCTTACAGGCGGCAGTTTTTTCTCCGGAATAACATGAAGATAGGAAAAACATTTATAATGATATATATTCAGGAGTTTTTTTTTCACTGCCAGCCTCTACCCACTGAATATTTCATCTGACAATGCCTGTAAACCGGCATTTAATACAACTATTATTATTAATATTATTATTGAGATTTGACAGCCATGTTTCATAAGGCTGTGAGCCATGTCCAAGGACAAGTTTTGTTGCTCGCCTTTGGACCTTTTCGAGGATGTTGATGTCTTTCGCCGACCTGGGTCTCCAAGCATGGCTAGCGGACTCCAAACTGTGGCTGCACGAATGTTCCGAAGACTTTAGCGAAGCAGTCGGTAGTGAAGGCTTTGAAAGCTCGTTTAACGAGGTACAGAATCGACATGGCTGACTTCGCTACCCTTGCGCAATGTAGGGAGGGTTTAAGCGAAGGCGTGATCCAGACTCCCAGAATATAAACCCATAATTTAAAAGTACACAATTTATGTCTGAAATAAATGTAAATATAGAGAAATGGAAATGCCAACGGGGAGCAAAAAAAGAAGTGATTGCGAACGGCGCGTGGAGAATTCTTAAGGTTCACTAAATGAAGACTACAACGACGACCAATTCTCCTCGCTGCATATAGTCAGATCTTTCGACCAACCTGCGGCCTCGGAGGCATACGGCTGCTCTAACCCTCGAAAAAAATAAATTTCGAAATCCCGTTTTTAAAGACTGCTCGTCATTCTACATTTTATGGTTTGAAAGAGGCCGTCGCAATTCTATTTGCATGTAAATATCACTCCTAAATGCCAATTTCCCCTAGATACACGTACCGTAAAAACTAGAACACTATCATCTGATATCAGTTCCTCGGGTAATCTGAGCCATTTTTTTCATTTTTGAAGATATTGACGATATTCATTTGCACAGAACACTTCAGCGAGTAAGTGCTCCTGCTTCCACCCGACTGGGTACGCGCAACCCAATCTTTATTGTTAGGCAGCACTGGACAGTTCTTCATTAACAATAGACAATTTGTGGTAAGTGCTTTAAAGTCGCTACTGTTCGATGTAAGCAGTTCAAGTGATCTATTATTTAGCATCTGCTCAGCCAGCACTGGGAGGGCATTGCGTTGCTTTTCAGTCTAAACCTGCTTCTTGCAAAGGGCAAGAAGGATCCGCGGTAAAGGTCTGGTCATGCGTTCTCAAATACCTCCTCGATGGCTGGTAGCAGATGGGTGAAAGTGCCCTTGTATCTCTAGAGATAGCAGCTGATCCTACACGCTCTTATAATTCCAATTGTGTAAGTCATCTCGGAGTTCCGTTACTGCTCCAATAAACTTGGTTCCGTTGTCAGTGTAAATGCCAGCGTGTCGTCTGCGTCTACTCACCAATCTCATCAGGCACTGAATGAAAGAATTCATTATGAGGCTATCTTAAGACAAACTGATCTCATCTGTAAGCAGCCGAACACATAAGCCTAACGTTTCTCGAAAGAATGTCCTCGTTTGCTTATAAGCAAACTAAAATAGTCCACTCCGATGAAACTGAAAGGATATTAGTCGACTTCTTCATGTTTAGGGGAGGCGGAAAATCATGTGTTCTCGAAGTTGCTGAAAGTTGCATCTTTAAAGTGGACACTTACTAACGATATGCTTGACAGAAACGGTTTCTTTTAGAGTCCTGAATTTTCGCAGATTGCATTTAGAACTTGCACTGTCCCATAAGGGCCTTCCAATTCATGAAAATAGTGGATGATAAATACCATCACGGGAGGACTGCATGGAAGTATTGATGGGTATTTTAACGGCTCAGAAAAACACGCGTAGTTCAGGTGACCACCACCACACATTACCCTTTCCTTAAAACTGGACATGACTTTCTCACGCTAGAATTTCTCCTGGATATTATTTTCGGGTAATCCGCTGTTGCAGATTACACACTACTCAATTCTTTAGAAAAGTGCTCGTTTTGTAAAAGGTTTTTCAAACTAATGCAAGCTTGACGCAAAGGTACCAGCATCATCGTCTCATGGGGTGTGTTACGATGAACTGCTTGAAATGCAGGAGGCAGACTACGGCCATTTGTACCCTTTTCCAACTTGAAAAAACGCATAAATTATTTATCAAAACTATCACATTGACTTACTTCATGAACTTGCGCTGCTGTACTCTTTAATTCTCAACCTACGGCTTGTCCCACCAGAGGTTGTGCAGATCATTTGTTTTCGAATCGAGCCAACAATTGCAGGACGCTAAACCGCCGGTGTACAAGCGCGAAATTGCAGGAACGCCGAGAAGCAATGCCTGCTGGGTGAATGCCAGAACTCACATATCTCAACTGAGAAATCTCAGACAGATCATGTGTAAATGTCAGTCAGCTGGCAACAAATGTGCAGAGCATGGCTGCTTCATTGTCTGTGTAATATAGGATCATGATAGAATCGGTGCAGAAGGTTATTGATTTAAAGTATCTATCGGTACCTGACCGGGTGAGCTCAGCCACACGCACACTCAGGGTTAGAATTAGGTGTGAATTTCTGGATGAACATGGGAAAATGCAGTTTTTATAAATAAATAAATAAATAATTTTTTAATCCTTAAATTCTACGAACACCCTTTTTAAAGTCCGGAAGTTGAGTTTTTGTGGAGAAACCGGACAGTGATGACTTTAAATTCCGAGGTAAGGTGCTAACGTATTATCAAGTTGAAAACCGACCTAATTTCTTGTGAAAACTATTAAAATGGAAAATATATTTGGAGCTAAAGAGGGTTGACGTTTACACCTCAGCCAACGAGAAATCAGAATAACCGTGGAAAAATTAAGTTTGACAGAAGACTATTGAGCGATATTGAGAGCGTCAGTACATGGGATATTAAGGTAAAATTATTGCGAAGCAGATAGCAAATGTCGTTTTTAAGTATTATATACCACGCAAGCTTACTGTTTGTTGAGAGACTTCTGTTAATATAAGAAATACTGGATCAAACTCGAGAGGAAAGTCCACAAACAAAAACAAAAAACTTTTTGAACATCTTCCATCTTACTATGGCTACAGGCATTCATTGTACCAAAGAAAAAATAGCAGTATACGAGGACGGGAAGAACGAAAATGTAGTGAAAACTTATTTTTATATCCAGAAGGGAAAAATAAACGATATGAATCCACGTGGCTGCTCAACGTTTGCAGGAATCCGCTTTGCATGAAGTTATTAGTTTAACTTTGGCCTCGTTCAGCTTTCTTCCAAGATGGTCTACTTATGTCGACATAATGGCATCAACAGGCACAGCATTCACACATGAAGCCCTCTGTTGGAAAAGAAGGCTTTCGGTTAGTCGAGACTATTTACAAACAATGTGAGTGCGTTGGTTAATGCGAAACAGTTTCTGGATGCATTGCCATAGTCTTGGACATACAGGAGATGAAAGTTTTGAATAAGGTCACCTTACAGCTTCCAATTCTTCAAAGAAAACTATCAAGACTAGACAACCGTGTTGTATGAGGTAGCTACCTTTGTCCTCAGACTACTTTGATTGCTTGCCTTCGAACTTTTCCCAGATGCTGAGATCCTTAGCGGTCCACGGTCTCCAGTCCTCGGTTTTCAACAGCGAAGCCGCTTTCAGACAAAGTTACGAAATTCCGCTTGAAGAAATCCAGGGCACTTGGTTACATGGTAGCAGCGCAACGACAGGTTAAGTGGAGTGGGATCCAAATATTTAAGTTATTTTACGAGTGAATACTTGCAGCGCCATGCATTTTCGGTAATAAAACCTGTGTTCTAAACCTCTGACTCCACCGACTTGCAGAATGTTGCCCTTAGGTAAAAAGGCAAGAAACAATACATTGCCCAATGCAAAAGTCACTTTGTCTGCAAATGCTGTGCGTCAACTTGATGTTGAGTGACACACTATCAAACGTGGTGACGCCGTAATCCAGCTCACTGACGCAGTCACCGTTGTATATAATGAGCAGAGTAAGGCCCAGAAGGGAGTCTTTGTGAACCATTGCCTTTGCCAACTGCTGGCAACAAACACGGACGATTTGAGAGTGCTTGATTAAAAAACTTCCAATTGATCTACGGAGATTAAACCTCATGCCCATTAGGCCGAGTTTGCACAGGATGCTAGGCATCAGAGAGTAGATTATGCTACTGTGGGAACGTATTAGGTCTCGCTTACATTGTTTTGCGTACAATTATGCAGCAGATCGAAGTGAGCATAATTACTCTGTAATAAATTAACTGTATACAGTGGTATGATCCGTGCAGATTTCTGATTGTCGGGGAAAAAAACAGGTATCCAACGAGGATAAGCCATCATGGAATGTGGTTTCATTAGTTCACCAACAGGCGGTGTGCCGTCTAAATCTGGGGATTTTTACTCACTAAGCCTCAACAGCTCCTTCCGAACAATCGTTTTGCTAAAGGATACAGCAGCAATTGTTTGGTCTGTCTTAACTTCGTGGTCAGAAGTACTACGTTCGGATTACCTTTTAAAAATGGCATTACAATTTGTCAAGGATAATCTATTTTTATTCCATCCTCACTAATCTCTAGGCCCTCGATAGCCTGCATTACGAGGAATGGAACCCAGTTTCGCATGCTCTTTCTTATGTAACCTTATTCCTCAGTCTCAACTTAACGTTTCTGTTAAGTTTTATTGGAAACAAAGTGTAAGCGTAAGTCTTTGAACTCAAAGTCTGGTCCAATCACTGATAAAATTTGACAAGCACGGAGATGAAAAAAATGGAAACACTATGGTGTACACTAAAGTCTGCTGTAACTGTGGCATCTCAGTCGTACTATACTTGCTATTGGTAAGTTTTAATAACATCATTATATCTCAGGAATATGACATGGTGGTGTTTAGTGAAGGCAAGTGACTGTTCTCCCAAAATTTTACTGAGTTCTTTGGCTAAGCCGCTTAATTAGGTTTGTCTGCGATTCATATGCATATATGGACATGAAATTTCTGCTGTAGGACTTCTATAAACTTTTGCTTCACCTTTACTTCACAGTTTAAAACCCTGTCAATCACAGGTGGCTGCTGTTCAGGCTCTTTCGTGAAATTGGCTAGTGTTTTCAGAGAGGCATGTGCAGTCATTAACTGGACCACTCCCAATCGTTAACCTTGTAGACTGAAAAGAGTGCTTTACAGGTTAGGGACTTATTTCTCACTTCATTTAATCATAAGCATAGTGCAAAACATCTCTTCTAACTCTGATGTTCTTTTTTAACCTTTTACATAGAGCGCATTCCCTTAACCGTACGACATGGTCTTTTAAACTTAGAAGAGTTAGGCCTTTTACCACATGGGCACCAGATCCAGACAGTAAGTTTATTGCTGTCCATAGTATCGTCAGAAACAAGAATTTTTGAATGAGGAATAGCCTGCGTTCCATGTACAGTACAAATGTATAAAAAGCGAGTTCTAGGCCGAGTGCCTTAGATCAAGACGTCAGATTGAGAAGGGAATCCTTAAAAAGCATCTAATGGACAAGCGGCAGTCTAAGGAGCACTGTTTTGCAGTCGATTGACTATATGGGTTTTAGTGGTTATGATCATTGGGCCTTCGTGCTAAGCGGTCACACTATTGCATTACAATGTATCTGTTTTCCCTGATAAAGCAGTCGATGTTATAAGTGCTTGATCACCCCTCCCTGTGCTCTCTTATATGAAACGTGAATTCCGGATATTGCCATTTCTCATTCATTCGCGTTTTAATACAAACAACTTTCTGTTATTGGGATCCCGGTGGGGGAACCATTGTAAATGCGACCTTTCAGTTCATCAAACTTTGATAGTATGCCCTGCGTATTGGGATACGCAAATTTGAACTTCATATTTATGGACAGCTTGGCTACACTTTTTCTTAAGCCTACATACACCGAACCAAATGTGCAGTCTTCGAAATTGATCTCTTCAACCGGTAGTGGGTGTAGACTGCATTATTCAATTGCTATAGATTACATATCTCTTGTCACCAGCTCCAAGTGTCAGTTTCTCTTAAAAACTAGTTTAATCCCCTCCGCTGTTTTTCAGTGCGCTTGAAAATATATTCCACATTTAAATCTTTAATCATAAGGCACCCTGAAAGAATAAGTTCAGTTCATACTTCAGCCAACACTAATTTAAGGCCCCGGGTATGCGGATACTCTGGCATGTCAGCTGAGCGTTTTCCGAGTCAAAGTGTTTGAGCACCTCAGTTTACTTAGTAGATTGCAGAAACGTGTTAAAGAAATATTAAAAGAAACCTAGATCTGCCGGGACCCACTATTTCGACGCATTGGAAGCCGATTCAGAAAGTTCCTAAATTATGAGACATAACCCGCTCTCCCGCGAGTTTCTGCTTATCGCTGTGGTTACGTGCTCCGAGGAGTTCACCTTACGGTTACAGGAGCTGATGATAACATGAACCGTTTTTAACTAAATTCGAATTATTTCCGTTTTCAGTTTTGTTATGTCTGCTGTCAAAGAGGAGACTATTTACATCTTTTCAGATTTAAAAATCTCTAAGACAAGCTTTCTTTTACTTAACCGACTTCTTTGACCTCTATTGTTTCCGCGTTTATGAGAGCTTCCGTGATTTGAACTGGCGAATCTATTTGTGCCTGTAGGTTTCAACAGCTTTTTAGGTTCAGGAACACTACCCTGAGAGGTTACATCGAAATACTTTAGTGGTGGATGACGTTGATGACACATACACTGTCGATTAAATAAAGCTTTTAGAATAATTTTCCGGCTCCAAAACGCTTGGCATAGCCTTAAGGAATCACACCAAACCCGTTTGTATGGACACTGTAAGAATAAGGATTGGAAGCGTATAAAAGCTCTCAAAGAAGTAATTAAATATGTATGCACTTTTGCCATTTGTAACCTCCTCCCAACCTTCTGGCAGATTTCCCATCTCGCGCTTGAAGTAACCCACGAGTTTCGACGCAAACCTGTCCATCCAGTTTGGAAGGTGCGCATCATTAGTAAAGGATACGCAGGTAAGATTGTTTTAGTAACCAATAAAGATGGTGATGGCGCGGAAAGTCCGGCGAATATGATGGATACGAATGAAACCCCCAGTAGATAGCTTTCGTGAAAATGTTGGTGGCTATTGCGACGTGGAGCCTGGCATTATCATGTTGCAAAATGACACCATTTCGACTATTTTGGTGTAGTTTTTTTAATTGCTATATCTGGGCAGCTGTTTTTGACTGTAAAACTGCCTTAATTGTCCGACTCCTTCCAACCACTTCATAATGTATAAATCCCTTTATATCCCAAACATAAAGCATTGTCTTGCGAGCGTAAAGATCAGGTTCAGTTTGAGGCATTTCTTATTTTCTGGAGCTTATCAGGTCTTCCTTTTGTTTCTTCTTCACGTATGAACACCATTTTATATCGAAATTAAGAATCACCAAAAATGTGTAGGTTGCTGGTGGCTGAGGTGATTTTCGGTCGGTAATGAGGCAGAAAAATGTGCACGCTTTATCTTGTTTTCTTTAATGAAAGCATACAGGAGCCAAAACCAATCTTTTGGACCTTAACCATCGATTTCATGTACCGAACTATTGTTAAATAGCCTCATCATATATTCCTTGTCAATAGTTGACCAAAACAAAGCTGCAAGCTGTCCGGTGCCAGTAAAAGTGCAGAGACGACCACGTAGTGCGCGGCCTTTCTAACTAACCATACAAATAAGATTGTTTACGTAATTCAAACCTTCCTGCAGGCCTTGCATCTGAACTCCAGTTTATTCGCATTCCCAATCTTATACGCTTTATAAATGGCATATTTGAACTAAGCTTTAAAACTTTAGTCGGGTACTGGATGATTGGAAGTTTCACTTTTTCATTTAACATGCTTCAGACTGTCTACCGGCGACTGGCAACTGATATTTGGTCCTTATCAGTAGAGTATGCTCTCAGAAGTATTAAAGGGAGAAGTACGGGTTGGAGAAACCGACTACTGAAAGGTAAAAGTTAGAATGAGAGTCAAGTTTTCAATGGTAATCCAAGCAGAGTGATCATCGGCCCCAACAACCATACACGCTGTACAGTGAGATAAAACTTCGGCTTATAATTGTCGTCAAACTGTGGAGAGATACGACATTCGGAGGACAATTAACTACGGTATTTACTACGCTATTACTTAAGATAAGTGTGGAAAGACGGTTTTTCTTTTTTCTTTTGGGGAAGGGAAACTTGTTTTTTTGCCTGTTAACCTATTCCGCTCTAAAAAAAGTTCAACTTACATTAGTTTCCTGCATCGACATTGAAGATAGATGACGCGTTGAGCTTTTTGAGAAGTATAGCAAACTACGTATCACGGGAATCCTAATTAAAATTTCGAAATGTGCTATCATTTATGAAGGGGAAGTTATGTGCCATTCTAATATTAAATACCGTGCAGCATAACCCAAAAATATTTCAGTCACTCCATAATGCTGGTTTTTGAGTGAAAATCCTACAGCAGCCTGGAAAAATCCCAGTCACTAAAAATGACTACTAAGCACTGGGAATGTTTCATTAATTTTCGATGCACCTATAAATTCAAATACACGACAGTTCGACCGTCGTAGTCCAACGAGCTCCACCGTATACTCCACGGAAGGGTGGTGCAGTGACGGTGACTTGCTCGTGACTTTGTTTTAAGTGATAATAGACTTTCGCTGCATCTACCGCACTCTCTCCTCCTCCCCCACCTGAACTCTTTGTCATGACAGAGTCAAGAAGACTGGAGACGGGAGAGGGCGCTGCTGGCTGGCGCGGCCGGAGCTGCCCCTGGGCGTACCACCACACCTGGCTCAGATCCCATGGAGTGGGAGTGCCGTAAAGGCCACATTAAGAAGGAACCATTGCAGCCTTTCTCTCAGGCCGTCAGTCAGCCACTCCACACAAAACACCCATTGGGTTGACCACGCGGTCTGAGTGTTCGCGTCAGTTGGCAACCATCCAAGGCACAGCTTTTAGCGCACTGTGACAGTTTCAAGCGTGTCAGATTTTTTATAGTGAGGAACGTGCGCTGAGCTGTTTACCCAACCCTCTCTCTAGTCAGTGGTCTGATGTGGGAGTGGGCGCATTGGTTGACAGGTCTGCGTACCCGTCTTCGCGCGCCACAGCACGACCTGGCCCCCACAGTGCACATACCAGTATTCACTAAATTATAGGATATGGAAGAGCCATCGCCGCCTGACTCCCAGTCCACTGGTCAGCCACTCGACAAACACAGCTAATTTACTGTGCCAACTTCCACTAAACCACCTTCGGAACCCTCGTCAGTCACAACTGGCACAAATTCCCCCACTCCCACCATCGCAGAAACCATAGCCTTATGCTGATCACCAGATCCCTCGATCACCACAACCACCACCACATCGCCGCCGCTGCCGTCACCACCACTACCACCACTATCAGCGATGGGGACTCGTTCCTAAACTGTCCTCATTGCGACCGCACATCCACCTCACGCATCAGCCTGGTCGGTCACTTGCGAATCAATCGTACAGAGACTGGTGAAGCAGTGCCTGGAGCACGAACACATATCAGAGATCGCCGCCTCCACTGCCCTCACTGTCCTCGCGCATTGACTCATCGCATGGGCCTATTCGGTCACATGTGCATCCATGACAGTGTAATTCACCGAAATAACGACAACACGGATACCCCATGCACACCCTCCGCTCCTGCCATTCTTACCGCCACTGCCACCCCTCACTACCACGAATGACATCCCTCTAGCCTCTCCCAATTTCTGTTGCCCCCACTGTGCCCGTAACCTCAACTCCTGCATAGGCCTGCTCGATAATCTTCGAATCCATCGCACGGAGGCTGATGAACCAGTACCTGGGTTTCCGACATAAATTTGACGCACCCGCCTCCACTGCTTGGAAATTCAACTATAGTATATAGAAAGAATGCAAAAAATTATCCTTGAAGGTGCACCCCTGACCATCACAAATGTGACAAAGTTTACGCCAGTGTGCACAGACTACTTTAACAGTAAACTGTTGACACGGTATGGGAGGGCGCATTCACCAGCCAGGCAACAATATTAAAAAGTGAGCGACTAAGTTTTGCCCATGACAGCATATCTAATTGTCAGTTATTTTTTTATTGGCTTTACCCCTTACGTTATATTTGCCTCAGCCTAGCCGAACGTGAGACCCTGACCGTATTCTATTTACATAGAGCAGTTTCCAACTGAGTAATGTTGTGCCAGCGGGAAACGGAAGGCTAACTTATGACTGGGCTCACAGATGACCAATATTATTGTAAAGTATTGATTATATATATGTACTAGTGCGATTCAATGAAATTTCGTTGACATTTATTTACTGGATTACGTAAATCATCTTTGGGAACACATATAGTTAGGTCACATACTACTTGCTTATGCAGTGTTCTTTCGTACGCACAGTGCCCTTAAATGGGAGGGTGATGTGAAGGGATGCCTCGTGTGGCAGTAGGAAACACCCCACCCGATTAAAATAGGTCACCGTAGGGTAAATACACCCGTGTCTTACAGCCAACACACCCTAACATAAAACTAAACTGTCACCATAATCATACCCCTAGCTCTACCTTAAAATTAAACCCTACAGTTAACACGATAATAAGCTAAACTTCAAACGTTAACGTAACCCAAGAAGCTGGCTCAAAGCCACAATTATTGTGGGCGAATCCTATTGCCATGTCCTCTTTAGGCGGCCATACAAGGCATCCATACCGGGTGGTGCGTTTTGAATCACACCTAGCGCGAGCCGCTTTTCGTTTGGAAAAGTAAACCTGCACGCGTTGGAACGGCCGCTAATGAATAAAATCGAAGTTGTTTTCTTTTGCATGTAGAAATACTTTCTGCCAACGATTTTACGAAAGCAGGCGACCCCACAACTTTTGCTGGAAAATTTCCATAGTTCTGTCGAATCATATAGGGCGGTATCTTAGTAGGCACTATCAGAGCCAAGAGTATAACGGGCAGTTTATCAGATGCTATCAGTCTGCCGATGAGACCTGCGTGAACAAATAACAGGTGTGCACGAGTTGGTGAATAGGTTGAAGCATAGAAGCAATACGACATGCATTGGCAACTGGCTCGTGAGTAGATATGGTTGACAGAATGACCACGGTTGAACTGCCCTGTTGTAGTAGTTTGAGGTCAGACGGGTGTTTCAGTCTAGAAATTGCCATAGGCAAGTTATCTGTATCGAACTGTGGATTTATGGGTAACGGTATGGCTGAGAAAAGTAGCCTGACAGGATTATAGAGAGTCTACGCCAAAGAGACTTGATTGCTGTCTAGAGAAGTTTTTTGCAGTTAGTGCGACCTAGGTAGGTCATATTTGCAAATTGCAGCTGTTAGGGCTATAAACAACTGTATAACTAAAGAAAGGGTGATGGTTGCAGCAAAAAGACGCGACAATAATGAAACAACCGGGAAAATATCTTTTAATGTAGGTTAGGCTATTTATAAAGTACGTTCCCCGTCAGACCTATCTAAGCGTTGATAGATGTGCTCATACATTTTTTATACTCCCAGTCAAATATCGACAAGACAACGAGCTCATGGCCCAACGGTTAGAGCTTTGAAATTGTGGCTAACAGGTCGTGGGTTTGATCCTCAAGTGTTGCAATACCTGCGTTTAGGTATGGCTCTATGAAGACAGCTAATAAGCCAGAAATGCCTATTTCGGTCTCCTCTGTGTTTACTCATAATGTTTTGTCTAGCATAATTTACTGAAATAGATGTTAAAATTGTGCACTTAATAACGGGCAAGTTTTCGTTCTTCTTGTAGCTTGCAAGCTTGGATAATGCTTTTCCGTAGCGAAATACTACTAAGGCTCCTCCATGTTGTTAATTCAACTCCATTAGCCCACTTCAGTAAATTGTGAACATCTGACAGTTCCAATGATACTTTTGAAAACATACACATTCAGAATTAGACTATGAGTTTACGCTATGGCATATGAATGCCCGTCAGTGTTACCATCAGTTATAATAACCAGACCCCTGGTAAGAGCTGTTGAAGTAACCGTCGAAGTTGGTATCTAAAGTCGATGTCATCGCAACGGTTCGAGAAACATCCGGCTGCTTATATTTAACTTGTTTCTCTTCAATTTGTGAACCGGAAATATGAAGAGCGCTTAACCGTTTCCCAAGAAATTTGCATATCAAACAATTCTTCACTTTTTGACTAGTGCAATTGAGATGCTTACGTATTCATATTTTATATACAGGAATCTTTCAAACCACTGAGAGTAAAAATGATTTTCCTATATATATATATGGTACTACCCTCAAAAATACACTGAAACACAGTACAAAAATTCTGTCCGCTACATGTTTAATAAAAGTCCGAACTCCTGTCCATTAATAATTCCTCAGTCGTAAGTTGAACATACTTCAACCCCATTGCGCGCGTTAAAGGTACAACTACCCTGTTTTTTAAAGTTCCTTAGAAGAGTATAAGAAACGTTTGGCCTGTGAAAGACAGCTCGAGGACGTGACGGCCTTTGGCGCGGCATATACTACTAAATGTTGGGAGCTCGAAGGCTTATTCTGGCCGTTGTCATACCTTACCTGACATTTAGGGCAATGGGAATATGTATGGTTCTCTAAATATACCAGACGTCGAGGAGAGGTGTCTAAGGCAAAAGCCAGATTAATACGTAAACCATCCCATTCTCCCATTTTAAACTTCTTCTGGTACCCATGATTTGGTCATCCACAGATAAACTGGTTGATCACACTTCTGAAAAAGATTTCTTTTGAACAAGCCTCCAGCAGGCAATGAAAGTAAGTTGTACTATTATGGACAGTCTAGTCCCTCGGCTGCAAAAAAACCCCTTCGTGCATGTCTCTTTGGATCCTCTCGTCAGTGTTCGCGCCTTCACTGTGATACTGCGAACTCATCCTGCAATCTAGGTCCAGATGCCAAACGAATACTTGTTAATTGCTGATCGGCTTCCAACTAAAGCAAACTGGCGTTGAGTTCGCGAATACTTCCATTGCTCACTGCTTGTCACTTGGCCGTTTGGACGCCCAGCCGTAAAACGAGTTTGCCTTAGGTTTGTGTCTCCTCGCACCGTGAGTTAACACTTGCTCTTAAATCGACCACTCCCTACTACGTGCATAGTTCTCAAAAAATCATATTGGGAACAGCTTTTATTTGAGCAAGAATATCGGCTTCAGTTCTCATTCACTATGTCTGGAGCTTTTAGCCTAGACAAAATCTTCGTTCCTCAAGAATACAATGTGTCATTGTCTGTTTAGGTTTGCTGATAGAAAAATGAATTTTAACGACTCGATAAACGGCGAAAAAACTTGATATAAACTCCGCATACGTACGCCGGTCCACCTTTAATAAAGTTTGAGATTGAATTCTTTTGGAGCCTTCTTAATCAAGCAATATGACCAGCCTTCCCCCTAAGATGAGATTTCAAGTCTTGTGTACTCATGAGACCCGGGGGTTAAGAATGTTTTCAAAGTTCTTACTTTTCCACCAAAAATAATGGACTTCACGAGCTCCCATCATTGTTTTGCCCCAAAAGCGGCTCCTTTAATTTTGTGCGATAACCTGAGTAAAATCTGGGCAATGCGTTCTTTTAAAAATGCTTCTGTACTCAAAAAAAACGAATTCAAATGGCTTCACGTTTTGCTCCCTTAAACGCAGCTCGCAGTTAATCGTTTGAAAACGAATATGTATTGTTCCTATTATAGTATCTGGTCATTGTAAATGCTGGATTCTGCCGGTTGGACTAGCTCCTTTAATCCACGGATTTCAGTAGGCAAAACCCATTCTTCTCCCATTTTTTCCGTTGCATAATAAATTTTAAAAATGACGCTGCTCGTATCTTAACTGGATGCCACTCTAGCTTATTACAGGACTCAGTTGTTACTTCAGTAGCGTGCAGGTGGACGAACATCAGGTGAACTTGCTGATGACTGCATGCGGCAGCACGATCTTTTTTTCGAAAAAATGGACTAGATAATCTCTCTCAGTCTGCTTTTCTGCCACTGCGCATCATTTAGTTCCTTTTCAGAGGACTGGACACCGAAATGTTCCTAGGTAGTGCATAACGACTTAGGACAATGGATAAACCATGTCCATCTGATGTGTACCTTTACACAACCACTGACAGAATCTTCCCGTAAACTGACCAACAAGTGTGAGGTCAGTTGCAGAATCACGTCTCATGGCCGGTGCCATCTTGTTTACTGACGTTCAGTTGATCCTAAATACTCCTGACAGCATGCACATAGCAGTTCTGCACCGATTGGTGATGCGTACCAGGTGCTTCACTGTCAAAATGTTTTCAAGCGTCATTAAGACCTGTTACGTTGAGTAGAATGTGCCATTGTCTTGACAAGTGTTTTCGTTGCTTTATTCGATGGCGTATGCCGCACTGATGGTTAATAATGTTTCGATATTAGTCAGTACTTGCGAATTAATCATATAGATGACAGATTTACTATCTTGTGCCTTTCGAACATTCGCATCACACCATAGTTTTTAAAAAATCGTAAAATATACCTCCGCGTACGTGTCGCCTGATTGCGGTCGTGGTGGAAAAATAACGAGGCAAGGAGGATCCATCGAGCTTGCGGTATATGAAAAGCTCAACGTTCGGCGTTGATAACTTAGGCCACCGCATTTACTCTATGCGTCCGATAACCACCGGTACCTGTTACCCTTAGCGAGGGAGACCTCAAGAGGATGGCTGGTGTCCAAATTCCTCACCACTAAGTCTGCGCATTGAAGGAGAGAAGACAGCACAAGTTGTTAAATTATTTTGGTGTAATAAACGGCCTACATAAGGGGAAAAGTAGACGTGATTGCGGGACAAGAACTGTATTCACCTGATGTTTCGGATTCCAGCTCGAACACCCATCTTCAGAGACAGCATCAGAAAAGGTGCATTGTTACACGGGAAGTTGGAGTATTTGTAGGATGCAGCCCCTATGCTACTGCATTCCATTGCAATTAACGACTTCCCTTCATTGAGGATGATTACTCTCTGGTGCGTTAATTCTTTAATAGCCGGTATGCGGCTTGTTATCTGCTGAACTTTCATCACTTGCGTTAGAGGTTGGCATGGTGATTGCCTAACTATCTGGCTCATCGGCATTGACGTTGGAAAACGTGTTTGCCTACACGTTCCCCAAATGACTGATTTATTTTGCCAAACTCACCGAATATGGGTTGGGGAGGTCATCGTACCTGTTAGTAGACTGGAGGCCCCTAAGCCATGATTCAAGCAACTTGGGGTTCACGCAATTGCGACCTGCAGCGAGACTGTCGGCCTCATCAAACTTAATGCGTGGACGAGTATCGTCAAATGAATCTCGACTGCAAAATTGGCGTAATGTCTTCACACTGCCACTGCATGTTCGGCAATTCGCGTCCAGAGCAGTCTTCCAGTTTCTCCGACGTATTTGTTTTGCCTGCAACTACATCAGACCCAATAAACGACTCCCGATGTTTCTTGCGGGGACATTGGGTCCTTTGATCTGTTTACCTGACGCCTCATAGTTGCCCCCGGTCTGTCTATGACTCGAACTCCAAGTGGTGCTAGTTAGGCTCGACCTGGAATCCGAAACGTCAGACAAATAATATTATTGGCCCAGCGATCACGTAAACATTTTCTCAATTACTGCCTGGGGATCAAATTTTTGTGAAAGTTATTTTTCAATAGCCGTACTCGCCTATTTTCACGTAAATGAGGGAATGGACACGTGTTAATGTCGCAGAAGCCAACTGTGCACTATTTTAGATCGGCTCTCGAGAGGGCGTTTTAATCAGAGAAGGTCTCCGATTATCACCAACAAAGAGAAAGCTAAGAGCCTGCAAGGCATCTTGATTGACAGGAAACCATAGAGTTCCTACTCAAACTGTCGCTGATCACCTAAAATTTCGTTGCGTGTGCGGCACCCGTAGATTGACTGTTTATCTTTGTCAGTCACTACACCCGATCCATTCGCCAGTCTCCTTCACCCTTTCTTGACACCAGACCAATGAGTGTGAGGGACAAGAGTGTGCGGTAGGTACTGCGCAAGTCTTCTATCACTATAAATTGAGTCAGGCAGAGTTATCGTCCTTGCACCTATCCTGCTGTGGGTAACGTGGAAGACATCGTCGATGACGACCGGTGAACTGGCAAAATGTGCAAGGTAGCGCAGGAATCAATCATAGCATGTGGTTGGATCTTCATCCCTTTTGTTTGCCTTCTTCAAGGTAAGGTTAAATTACACTTATTGCAGACCTCCGTACACGATCAGGCATAATGTGCTGCAGTTAAGGGACGATTTCCGCCCATGTTAATGTTTGAAGCTGCAGTGGTAATGGACATTTTATTCGCCTGACTTGCGCTGCACAGAATCTCCTCAATACGGACTCTGCCTTCCGCCCTTGCAGTCATGTGAGAAGGACGTATAGGACAATAAAGTAACAAACGGAGGCTACTCTCTGCATCAGAAAGAAAAAGTTGCTTTGTTGCTGAATCAAACACCATCTGCTTAGTCAGAGAAAGAATCTGGATGGCTGAACGCTAAGACTTTAACAGAAAGATCAACATCAAAGTAGCATGAGAGTCGTAGTGGCAGTACCAGATGCAATGATACGCATTTGTTAAAGCTAAATTACTTGGGCGATTGTATTAAGTACAAGAGGTAGGTCATGAATGTCTAGTATGGCCGCCTAAACAGGATACGGGAATAGAAACCGCCCCACTCACTTAAAATAGGTGGCCTTACAGTAAATTTCAGCAAGGGGAAATATAGCCGTGTCTTAACGGTAACACTAACCAAAACGGTAGGAATGCCTTGTATGGCCACCTAAACAGAACACGGGAATAGGAACCGTCCCGACCGCTTAAAGTAGGTGGGTTTACGATAATTTCCAGCACGGATCAATATAACCCTGTCTTGACGCCAATACTTACCCTAACATAAAACTAAATTGCCACCTTAATCTTTACATGAGTCCTCCTCTTAACCTTAACCTTACGGTTAACATGAACGAAAACCTTAATTCTTAGCTAATCCTGATCGCGGTCCCAACTCTGACCTTAACATCAAACTTAAACGTAACCTTGAACTTAACTTCAACCCTCACCTTAATGCTACACCTAATTTCCCCGGAATTTTGGGCAGCACAACATGCATTGTGGGCAGTTCCTGTTCCCGCGTCTTGTTCAGGTGTCCACCACCAAAACATGCAACTAAACTGTTGCCTTAACCTTAAACGTAGTCCATAACCCTACAGTTAACACGATGATGGCCTTAACCCTTAGCCTTATCATGGCCCTGACCACAAATCTGACTTTAACTTTGAACCTAAACCTAACCCTAACCGATTCTTTAATCTTAAACATAATACTCCCGGAATTTGGCTCAAAGGCACACGTAATGTGCGCGAATCCTATTCCCGTGTCATGTTTAGGCAGGCATATAAGGCCTCCTTGCCGGAGATAGGTCAAGATAAATTTGATAAAACTGCCGTGTGACATATGCTACCTTGAATTTACTGGAATCCGTACGCTGGAAACTCCAGGATCAGTGAAACTTTCGCAAACAGAAAATTCCGATAGGGTGAAACATAGAACAGCGTCCGTTTCCTGGTTTCATTGATTGTGAAAAGAAAAATACTCATTAGAGGCAATATGAGTTCTCTGAGACTTGTTTGTAATTTGGTCGTTTTCACTTCCAGTGCGAATGTAGCTGCCATTGCAGAAATACCCAGATCCAGCAACTTTAAACCATCTGCATTTAGAGTTCTTTAATTCTTGGTGGGGTGAGCAAAAGACCTGGAAAAACTCAGAAAAAAAGCTAACTTGCTGTCATTTCGCGGAAGATCAGTGGAAAAAAACTCGGTGGAAATATCCACGGGGCCTAACCAGTCGTTATTTCAGCCTATAATTATAGTGATTGTTACTGAAGATGGGGTCCCGTCCGGAGGTAGAACAGTTCTATATATCTTCGCGATTCTCCGAGGATGTAACTCCATTGGACTGTCTCGCACGCGTAGAACGTTTCCGTGCCAAATCAGCAGACAAGATAGCCAACTAAAGACGAAATTTATGAGCTTGAAAGCAAGGATAATTTAGGAACAAATAAACGTTACGAAAGCAAAGCATAATAAGTTGACGCATCCGTGTCCATCGAAAAACCAAGAGTTGACAAAACGGATAGCATCTCGATTCAACTCAAATAAGATGAATGCGTATAGCATGTTACTATGCTCACTGAGTATTCCTGTTTCGTTCTTTTTATGGTTGGGCACGCAACATTTGTGAAAAATTAACAAAATTGGTGTCAGCTGCTACTTTTCTGTCCATTCTCTACCTCGTGAAATGTTACCCAAATCTTTGAAATAAATTTTGAGAAAAAATAATTACTTCAGTGAGGGTGTAAAGTTAATTAACACGCAAACTTAAACCGAGGTATTCCGGAAAATCCAGGATGGCGGCTTTTGAATGTTCATCTTTTAGACCGCCTGCAAAACCCCATTTGTTAAAAAAGTACTACTAACGTAGAATGCATTTTTTCGCCAGAGATAGAAACGAGGGGAATTTTATTTGCCCGGATCTTCACCCAGTGATCACTATATAAAGGAAGGCAGAAGGAATGTCCAGTAGATACGCAAATGCTGCTCCCGTTAATGACTTAAGCAGTCCAATTCCCTTATTTGGTTTTATTAGGAAGCCAATTAACTCCTCAAAAACACGTTTTACCATTCAGCGTAAACCATGATAGTCAGATGCTAGTGTACGATAAGCGGAGACAGAAATAAACTGAAACTTCCGTAAATAGGTCAAAACTGAGATGCGAATGACTGACAGTTTAGATTTCTTAAGGGGCTAGTTAATGCATTTTCATAAATACTGAAAATGCGCCGTCCTGTAAATGACTCTAATCATGGTTTCGTGACCTTAAGTACTTGGTGATACAGGTTAAAGGCCACCATATATGAAAGCAGAGTAACGCAAAACTTTATCTCGTAATTGAATTTTCCCTATTTTATCGCAGATTTGCACAATATTTTGGTGATGTTTGCTTGGCATATACAAAAACCAGCAATCTAGATGTAGATTTCAAAAATCAAACCATGAAGTCCCAGTTATACATCAGTTATTTGGGTACTTGGTGTGTCATAAAGTTTGCCTGTCTGAATGAACTTATTTCAGAAGAAAATAAGCATGCAACTGGGTTCTACAGTTAGCGCACCCATAAGAGACCCAGGAATATTCAGGGCAGCCAGATTACCTAAAACTATTAATCAAAGCAACTTACTTTGCCAACAGTTTAAACTCCTTTTAATTTTAGTGAAAACTTTTAACTTTGACACTGAATAGTTTGCCTAAGTAATTTAGAATGTCTATTTCCTAAAGTTTGCCCCACATTTCTTCTCCTTCCCGATTTACTATCGTGAAAACATGTAATTAACTTAACCAAGAGCATTTACGTTACGTGGCAACTCGACGAACATTCCAGACGTCAATGGTTTGCAGTGCAGTGCGGTCCAGAGCCCTCGATTACTGATTTTATTACGTGATGTTCTGTTTTTTTTTGAGTTGCAAACGTATTATAACCTCAATAAACTTTTGCAAAATGTGCGCTTTGTAAATACCTTTTACAATTTCCATTAGGTCCTCTCTTCTACTGGTTATTGGTTTCTTATTTATTTCCTCTCCGGGACATGCTGCTCTGCAACTCCTCAAACGCATTACTCTCCAGATCGTTATTCTAACCAGTGACGCAGATTTACATTGAAGCTAGAGATAATTTTGAGAGCAAATGCTCCTCGGTTCTAATAATGGCCTGTTTCAGTTTAGAAATTGTACGCGAGTGTGTATTGTAAGATCAGACCAGCTGAACAGAAACTACTTTTTCAGCCATAACTTTGTTTCTGATGGAAAAGACAAAAGCGGAGTTTTTAAATAATGATTTTTTTCCTGGTCCGTAAGCTATTTCATACCCATTTATTCGTCACTATACGATTTCGGACAACAGCCCATATTCAGCCGGTTACTTTAAAAATATTAACTTTGGCTGCAATATCTTAAAGCAACACGGACAATTGTGCATGCGAGGTAGGAAGTTGCCCAAGAGGAAACACCTGATGTAATCTGACATCACAGGTGTGCCTAGTAACCTTTAGTTAAGGCTTCAAATCGCAATCACCTTTCAGCAATCTAGGATTCCGCCACTCTGACCTCAGGCATAACGGTTAAAACACAGACTTTTACCGGTTTTTCTAACATTCTGAGGAATCAGTCAAAGATAACGAGTACCGATTGCATCATCCTTCAGAAATCATGTTATCTTGTGAAGTAAAACGCTGACCTTTACCAATAATGTTCATGCGTATTTTTCAGTGCAAGGAACAACCAAGTTTAAGTAAAAGGGGCGGATAGTGTGTGTAAAAAAATCAGAGCAAAGTTCGGGTTGTTTTTTCTTCAGAGGTTTCCTTGCTGCTTATATATTTTTGGTTGTATAAAAAGCGACCACAGTCTCACCGCGTAATTATTTTTTCGGACAAAATGTGTGTTAAATTTGCTGGCTTAAGTTGAAAAATAGTCCACAACGCAGGCAAACCTTCACTTCATTAGGAATCCCTTTAATTATGCGCTAAGAAAACACAGTCAGATAATACATTCTTTGAAAGCAGAATTTCCTCCTTGACACTGTAGTCTAAACGCTACGATTCCAGATTGCATTTTGAGAATAAATCTTGTTATCCTAACCAGTCCAACTACTTCCTTATCTGCAGGGAGAAATACCTTATCCTAATATTCAAGTTAATATTACATAAATGTGTTTTGTTAGGTTTTATCTTGAGTTCTAAATGCTTGTAAAACCCACACTGGTCACGCATTTGCTATTTCCCATACTAAAATGGAGGGAAGTATGGGCAGGCTCAGGCAGCGAGCATAGAACGGATATATGAACTCTTGAACTATCTCCTTAAAGTGGTTTTGTCTGCATAACAATAAGCATGCGATGTAAATATAACTTTTTTCCTTTTTATATAAATTTAAGAAAACTACGCCGTCTACCTTGAAAAACGCCCATTATCACCACCCAGCGTCATAAAAATACTAGCTTGCGGTTTTGAGTGGGCAGTCGCCTGTGGACTTCAAAAACGTTGGGCAGCTGAGGCGAGAATTTTTCAGTTCTGAAGTCGATATCGCCCTTATTAGTTCGGAATAAGAGATTTCGCAGGTTTGCAAAAAAAGAGATTCTATGGAAACCCAAAAAAGCACCAAATGTTCATGCGCTTATGACGCAATTATGTCTCCGACGTATAGTCACCATAGGTATTGCCTGCTGAGCAGACCTCCTCTAACGTTTTGCTCTCAATTATTGATGTCACAAAAGCAGGCTTCTCAAATGAGGTTTGAAACTGAACTTGCCGGCTATGAAACACGATTAACTTAAACACTTCCCATCTTAGATTACTGATCCTTACGTATAATTAGAATGTGCTAACCACTGTAATAATCCCACAACCGTTTGAATTTCGGGCTGCTTTCCGTAATTAAGTGAACGTGGCAAATGCAGAAATGTTATACAACCCACTTTACCATTGAAGGATGACGTCCTTTTTATTACACTGTAGCTTTCAAGTTCAAGTGCCTATGCGTGGAACTATTTATTTGCGGGGGGACAAAATCTTTTGAATAATTTACTTTGTACTTGAACATCTTTTCTAATGAAGTACTGTTGTATCTGAACTGATCCTCCCGTAAGCGACTTCAAAATAAGGAGGTGACAAATGTTTATTGAACTGATGTTATGTTGTTAATCACTGCTGTGTTACTTTTGCAAAAAGTATTTGCCATTCCACACATTCTTCGGGAAAAAAGGCTGCTGTGTATCTTCTCTTGTTATCCTAACAGGCACCATATCCTCCTCCGCCTCCGTATTTTACACTCTTGGAAGATAATTCTGATAGAAACTGCAGTAGGACTGAATACCGCCAATATTTGCTGGGAATCTGCAAGTAGGCGGACCTTGCATGACATTTAATAGCATTATGTTTAGCAGCAGCCAGGATGGGATAGGAGCCGACCGAAAACAGTGAACGCCAGGCTGGCCATGCAGAGTGCAGAACATTTATCAAATCCACCGAAAATATCTGACTTTCATCTGGGGTCTGGAGTGTTTGCCAACGAAACTCTGCCCCTCTGTGTACAACTGATGTTTGTCTGTGTGCGAATACTCCTGCGCAGAAATTGACCTTTTAGAAATCACATTGGCACAGATATAATGGATACTTGCCGCTCGGAAATTCGGCCCCTAAAATAGTACTGTCTTGTGCGTAAAAGAATGCGAAGCAAACCCAAGGAACTGCCATGGAGAAATACCACAGTCCTAGGGCAATTTCACCGATAAGCACCATCCGAGGTACGCTGCTGACCACACTTCAATCGCTGTGGAAATGCAGAAGCAGAAGATGCGCTTGTTGAAATAGGAAAGTTATTGGCCTGATGTTTTGTGTTCTTACCTGAACCCATCATCGGACATGGAGACACGTGTAATTATCATTGAACAGGTCGTAAATTCTTTTCTGCTCTTCCCTTTATATATATTTTTAATTGTCCAATAGTTTATAGTCTTCTGCTAATTTCAGGTTTTTCTTGCCGTTTTGAGGCCATCTTGTTATGCTTAGGTGACCGATAAAATGACGTTATCTCAGGAGGCTGAGACCGGTCCAATGACCAACTAGATGAAGCACTTGTACAAGAAAACTTGGAAACTTCTGGAATTCCTGCCTCCATATCGTTGACTTAATGTGAACTTAAAGATGGTTAAAAGTAGAAAGGGTATATAACGGTTGGTTGCTGAGTCAGTGCGTTCAAAAACCTGAAGCCTTGATATGCACACAATGTACAGTTCCAGCCAGTCTATCGCTTATGCGAAAATACATTTTAGCTACTCATGTTACCAGGCCCCTTATGTGCTCCTATTTCTACACATTTTAATACTTGAATGCCAGAGCATAAAACTGTGTGGTGGCAAACAATACCTAACATTTTTTGGCCAAAATGAGGTATGCATGGTTAAACGACGAATGAGTGATAGGCCGAACAAGCAACACAACCTATATAATAATCATATGCGTAGAGCACAGAGTTCCTTCTTTTCAAAGGAAACTGCCCATCATCTATGCCAATTATGCTTAGGAAAGCAGTCATTTATTCATTGAAATATTGCCACTGTGAGTACATTGGAGAAAACTGTAGGTTATATACCGAATCAATAAAGCAAAACCCCCAGGCTCGTGTAATACATGACCGGTGGCTATAGAGGTTTTACAGAAGGGGCATTACAGCGGGTAATAAAAGGTGTCTACGGTCCTAGCATATTTTGTCCCTTCTGCTCTTTGAAGTAACGAAGTCTATGGTGTTATGATCTTGCCTCAAACCTTGATGGTCGCCGTCCCGCAGCACGATCGAATCCCCAAAATAGAACCCAGCAACAAAGGTGGAAGAGTAGAAGTCTATTGATATCTTATGACAGCGTATTTAATGCAAAAGAACGTACGAGTATTTAAAAGGTTGGGCTGCAATTGGACCAATCCGATAATGTCCTTGAGGGGTTAGCATCTCGAATGGTCTTCTGACTAATCCGAATGATTCAGTTGAACACTAATCCTGTCAGCAGCTTGCACATCCTGTGCGTGGATCGATATTGCAGCGTGGGAGCAGTCGTCTAGGAAGTGTGAGCGAACCGGTTAGAACGACTCCTCCTAACAGATAGTGCGCATTTGTTATAAAGACACCAAGGATTTGATAGCTATGGGTAATAGTGGTTTAAAAGCCCTGTGCTGACTTCATGGCCGTTTTCCTGGCAAAACCTTGTTACAATCTTATTGCTTCAGCACAGATGCAAAAAAGTCGACAATTTCTGGCGTGAAACCTTCGCAAATTGCACGCTTTTCCATAAAGCAAAACAGGAGCCTGGGGTTTCAGGTTTGCTTGGTGTTGTACATAACCTACGTTACCATATTAGATATAACAATCCTTAGCCATCATTCTTGGAAGGATGTTTTACCTTACGTTGAACTATTTATAGTAAAAGTTAGAATGTGAGCTTAAATATACCCTACAATTCGTTTCTTAAAGTCCTGAAAAATTTATGCCAGACGAAAATTCCCACAGAACTTTTGAAAGATCTACACCATTCCTCAAGGCATCAGGTTACACTTAGAAGGCTTCAATTCTTAGCCAAACTATAAAAAAGTAAAAAAATCCTTTAATTCAGCAACGGAGGTGGCTTTGTAGAATAAAAGGTAATGAAGTAAATTCTGTTTCCATAAAAATGCTCATAATCTTCAAATACTAAGTTCCATTGTTTGACTATTTCGTAGGGGCCAAAAACGACAACTCAAGCCCCAGTTTGATAACCTGGCCGTACATTCAAACTTAGGAAACACATTGGACTGTGTCTTGTGCAATAAACAAGCCCAACTTATGTTTGATTGACAAGACAACCATTACAGTCGAATTATATTATTTAATATGGGTTTTCTTCTTCTAAAACCTCAAAGATAACCTTAATATGGATAGATGTAGAAAGATTACCTCAGCTATAAGGTGAAAAATTAAAACTTTAAACGTATTATATTTGTCGTCGTGGATAGTAATCCCAACCGATATTTCCGCTTACAAATGAAAACTAGTCGGTAACGTAGCATTACACGACAGTTTGAGAGAGTGATAAAAGCGTTTAGGATTATTTCCAACAAAATAACAAGAGCATTATTCCTAAAGTGCTTTAATTACTCAAGTTTGTGGGTAACACAGCCAATGTACGTAAGGAGAAATTATATTTGCCGACAAATACCTGCATGAGCTCAAGCGTTGGGTCCGTACGTAAATTTAATCTTTCTGATTAACAAGACCTTTGCCAAATTGTATGCCTCGTTAGTTTCTGTTTCTAGCGTGAATAAAAATAGCTTCCAGTGCATACAACTTGAAGTTTGTCCATTTGGCATTATGACAATGATGACATTTTATATTTCTTTTAAAATTTATGCGATTGTACCTCAATATCCTAGTACTCAAGCGGATAGCCTTCTAGATCAAATTTTTATCTAAAAACATTTTCATAGGCTCACGCGTAATTTAAACCTCTACAGAAAAGCGGCTTGAAATGATCATCTTGACTTGGAGGAGGTCGTCTTTTTATACTAATGTTCATTTCAAAGTTTTTCAATTTCACCTTAATCAGAAGAGTAAGAAAGTCCTTAAGTCTGTTTTGCCTGAGAATCAGTTTGTAAATAAAGCTCCCAGGCAGAGCTTTTAGGCAAGAGGCCTATAGAACCAAACGATATGCCTGTAATATGAAGCGCAGTTTAAAAAATTCCATACGACCAATCGTTATTCTCTCAAAACCATGTTTTTGGGTGTGCAGCTAAATGCCCCGGTTTAAAAGTTCAGTGACTAACTTGGATTTTCTCAGGCCTATCGGCGAGCACCAACTATTATTACTTTGAGCATGTGCTTGCAATTTTGCATCGGAAAAGAATGCAGAAATAGATTATTTGGATTTTTAAGGTATGAGAAGGGGACATAAAATGAATAACAAGTTTCGAAACTAATATAAGCAACCTTATTTATCAATGTTTGCGATAATAAACCTAACGAAAGCAGAAATGTTTATCTTGTATTTTGGCAGGAACATAGATTTCATTCAAAAAATGAACGAAATATTTCGTCACACAATAGCACAGAAGACTTGTGCGGCGAAAACAATCAAACGACCTTAAATTCGTTAACTTTCAAATAGTAATATTTATCTTTATCAGTACCATCGACCAGGAAGTAAGTTGGTTAGTCACAAAGAATCTCGGAAAGCCAGTAAACGTCGGATTCAGCTTGTAAAATTGGCCAACTCTATAAACCACGTCTGCGTGGTGCCACCAGTCATCAACGTGACTCAGTAACGTTTCCCTATTTCGCTGCAAAATATGATGCTTTTGGTTTAAATGGCTTGGAAATCGACTCTGCTGTCATGCAGCAGAATTATTCAGACAGTCTAACACGAATCACTTGTTGAAATCCAACTAACAAACAATATCTTTTGAAAACCAACATCGAAAGGGTTCATTTTGACATTCAGATAACCGGGCTGTCTATATTTTTCAACTCAACGTTGTATTAAAGCGTGAAAAAGAAATGACGTATTAGTGTGAAACATAAGGTGGCCAGGAAACCGAAAGTGATTACGTTTTGATTTTAAGCTCAGGATAAGAGCCCTTGTATTTATAATGCTCTCACACTTTTCTAAGGGTCGATAACCAAATTGCAATGTCCGACTGCTGCCTAACGTATAAATGGAATTCAGCAGTTTACCAATCCAAAATAAACCAAAAGTATAATTGCGAGCTTCCTAAGTTTTCAAATTAGCACTTTCTATTTATAACTGTGGATATGCATCCAAGTAACGGGGTTCTAGCCTGTCATTACAGACACTTACTTCTTTTTGCTCGACGATACCTTGTCGATTAATTAGGCAGGTAAGCAAATCAGTGATTGGGATTTATGTCTCCTTCCACTTTGAGTCCTAAACTTTGCGAAACTCAAATATCTTTGGTTGCCATTGGCATTATCTTGTGTCGTAAATCGAAAAAAGGAACAAAGGAATAAAATTTAACAAACGAACAGGACAGAAAATTAGGAATGTGTGCACATGCGCTGCTCTACTAACTTTTAAAAGAGCGGTAACAGATTGTTTCGACGATGCACATGGATGGTTGGGTAAGGTTAAAGCAAATAAAAACTGATTTCCATAAGAGACTAGTTTGACTCCAGTTTACCAATTCAAAGAAACGACACTTACGTCCGTAAAGGAAGAACGTATCCTTAGGATGGATAGTGCATGCCACGCCCGGATCAATTTTTACTTGCCTTTTAACGTTTTAACTTGGGTATAGGGATTAAAAATCCGTCGAACACATTGAGATGCAGAGATACGGACTTTTGTCTGAAATATAAGCGCAACCATCACCAGGCAAGTATAAAGCTCTGTAATCCAGGAGGGAATAAGTTTGGTGAATATTTTGTCCATATGCTTCTCACTAAAGCAAGCTTAGCCTACAAAAAATGTTTTCTCATCGTTAGTTGGCGATAGTCCTATGCCGTGTGGCATTTTTAATTCCCAGATTTTGACTTTGGTGTAGGAAAGGCAGATTCACAAAACACTTAACAAAAACAGATACCAGATGGGCAGAAAAGTCAGAGCTGTAACCACCTGGCATGCCATTTACTTACTCGCTACATAGAACGTTAGACTGGCGCCAAGACAGCGCAGTCAAGTTGCGCGAAAGTGTTTTTGAGCTGAAGCCTGCGTCGTCTACTTGCAGATTCTGACGAGTAAGATTTTCAAAAAGATCGTGAGCGTGACATTTAGAAATCTGCTTTACTTATTTGGGTCCACCAGAAGAAAACTCCTTTAGCGCTTTGGTCAAAGTCGAACAGCGTGTGCAAAAGCAGTTTTGATATTTTAAGGTCTGCAGCGTAACGCTCATGGGGTTTTGAAAATGAAATTGTTAATTCAAAGACCTTTTTTGGACAAAATACGTATGGCGACTTTTTAAAGCTATCGTCACCAGGACCGTTCAAACCAATATGTTAAATTTTAGAATGGAGATTACTAGCATTTGAAGACCTTAAATATAAGCCTTAATTGTAGTAAAATGCGATCCTTTCACTGTAGTGACAGAGAGCTTACCCACTCACATTACAAATCTTTAACGTTTACTAGGAAGTTAGTAAATAAGGTCAAAATTCCAATAGATTTTCGCTTTGTTCGTTAAGCCTATATGGAAGCCGCTGGTTGTTTAACCGATCATAAATGACCTTGGCCATTTGGACTAATCGATTGTAGCACGAATCAACCTTCTGTACTTCGGAAAAATAACAAAAAGGCAATAAGCAAACAAAATATGGAGACAGAAAATCAACTACTGACCATCTCATGGACATATCTCCTTAGAAATAGTGCTACCTGCGTGTGGAGGGTTAGCATTTATAAATGCACTGTAGATCCTCAGATTAGGAAATTATAAAATGATAACAATTCAGCTGAGTGAGAGTTTAATTGTATTTGCAATGTCAGGCTAGATCATTTCGGTGTTTCAAGACATTTCTTACTAATGCAACTCACAACTATCAAGTAAGGCAGAAGTGCAGTGCTATTTTCCATGCATGCAGATTTCCAAATCTCCTGACACAAGCTAACTCACTCAAGCTCAAATATTACCTCAGGAAAAAAGTGAACCTTGCTAAACGTTTATCACTTAGGCTTCCAGATATTGAAGATATATACTTTTCTATACTACTTTTAAATTTATATCGAAAAGCTTGTGTTAAAGTAGTCATCTTTCTGATGAGAAATACCCAAATTAGTAACTCTTATGCCTTAATTGGCAAAGATGACCACAACATGGGTCGAGACAACGATCGTTGGATGACATCCAGCGAGGTAGTCTTACTCTTCTTGGCCACTCTATTCCCCACTAGCACTTTCCCTTAGTGTTTTTATGTCATAATTTGACAAAAGGAAAGGTTACGTTGGGAATAAATTTGGCTGGTTTTGCACTTATTAACCAAGCTTTAATTGCATTGACCCTCGAAACCAATGAAGTTATTTCTTTACAAAGATTTGGAGACCTCCGCGGGCCTGGGCTCATAACGAAGTAAAATGTTGTTATCTTCCAGCTACAATAAAACACAAAGGCTACCAGTGGTGGATAGAATGATAGCTAATTTAATCGTAGCTGCTTACCGTACATGAACTGTTCCTTTTATTCACGTGCACCAAGATTAGGTAAAGGATCTTCGACTTCAAATACATTACGGTGACATAAAGCCTCCTCAATACGGCCACTGTAGTGTGCCTGTCAATACCGAGAAGGAATTAGACATCCTATCAGCACTTAACATCTTAGTCCAAAATTTTTGTTTGCCGCGTTGTTAAGAAACAAGGTGTTTTTTAATTAAGAAAACACGACGTGGAAATAGGGTGAAGTATATCTGGGTTTCTGTCCTCCGCTCCTATGCTGTTGATCTGTTCAAGTGAATCTGAATGGTAAGAAGATTCAGCTGTGACTGACGTGGAGTAAGGCAACCGTCTCAAGTGTGCCCCACAGGTGTCTCTTTCAAACGAAGGCTGTGATACGCTGCTGTAACAGCTTATATAATGAAAATGGAATAAATACTAGAAGCCTCACCTTATTTTACGTTTACATAAAGAAGCTGATCAACGTCGGTAAAGGGAAGCTTTTATTTTATATCGAAAGAATGTAGAAGCGTTGGAGCAGGAGGAGGGTGCACTCTTCCCGCTGAGTACCGATTAGGCAGGTAAAGACATTTAAACATCAAGCGGAATGTTACGAGACCGTGCTGAGTTGCCAAGGTGTCCGGAGGCAAACTCGTCAAAGGATTACATCGTAACCTAGGCATCGTACCCTTGGCTAATTCCACCTGATGAGCCAGCTTAGGGCGCTTCCGAAGACCAGATTTGGGAAAATATCGCAGAATTTTATAAATTGATTTACGTGTCTCAGGATTCATTCGACAATTGGCGCGATAATATCCTCGGAAAGGCTATCAGCAGAGTAGACCGATGCGGTCAACAAGCAAAAGGTCATCGTGAGTATGGCGGCTAGAGAAGGCCAATTTTCAAACTTTGTTGATAAGATAGTCCAACTTCCACACCTTCAAATGTGTTAATTTTCAAGTAGATTTAAAAGTTTGTTCCCATTAGGCAAGATTGAAAATTCGAAAATAGCTGGCTGGTTTGTTAGCCTCTTCAACTCAATTTACCTTTGAATATTTGCAATTCCTTTACTGCATTGGCACAGACAAGACATGCCTCTGAAACCCAGCGGCTCAAACTGAAGTAAACTGGAATGCCCGTCTCCTGTTTACTTTTGACTCTCACCCAACGCAGTTCCGTACTGTAATCAACCTAACACGATAGTTTGATCGTCGATTCTGATCATTTTAACCATGTTTGGCTCAGCAGGATGGGCACAAGCATAGTAACTTACGCATTAATTTTTTTATAGTGTTATAAACGTGTACAACAGCTAGCGCACCCTTTCCGTTGCAATCCATTTCGGCCCGGTGTAAAGTTCAAGTCAAGAAGACCTGGGAAAAAATCGGGTGCAGGTGACTTTATGGCGTGATGTTGCACCGAGACGTTCCAGCACACATTTTCTGTGTGGCATTTGCTATGGGGTGTGCATACTCATTAAGGCCTGTCATGCTTGATCTAGTTCCCATGTCTTTCCCGTGTATCCACCGCTTAGCTCATTTTGGGGATACAGTGTAACCTGCATAGATCAGCAGACGCTCCCCTCCGGTAGTTTTGCTGATTCTTTTCAAATTCGAGTCCGCAGCATATTGGCTACTCAAATTAACTAATAAAGTAGTTTATTCGTATGAAAAAAATTTTAAGAAAGAAGTTAGCTCAAAGGCATAAGAAAAAAAGCAAGCACCTTTCTTCTGACTCCTCTGACGTTTGCGACGGAACAAAAAAAGTTGTATTTAACAAACTCTGACAAGGTACTGCAAACAGATACGTCAATTGAAATGTGTTAACAGTGAGGTCACTCATTACATACCGCAAAATATAGTACTGCAATCTAAACACTTTAACTTCATCCATAACAGTTAACGTTAAAAGTTTGTAAGCAGAAAAATCAGTTAAAAAAATGCTGCGCAAAGTTTGTAAGAAATGGACTTCGATCATTAACCCCACGCTAATTCTGGGGAGAGACTATCAGTGGGACTGCTCTGCTGGTTAGAATAAAAGGGGTTCGGTTAAAACAATTTCCAGTGGTTATTGTTAACTTTTGTATTTTTCAAGCCTAATAAGGAGGAGCGGGGTTTAACCACGTACATCCAGCGTGAGGTGAATCACACTAAAAGTCCTCGTTTGCCCGCACGTCAAAAGTTCGCATGAACATACAGATTAAACCCTTATGCACATATGCACCCCAGTCTGACTGCATAGTTTCCCACTCACAGGCCAAAAATAAAGTATCAGAGACATACGCTTTATGTTAAAAATATAAGTTCAGAAATTTCAACATAGAAGCCTCCATTCACTGTGAATAAAATTGGTACGCAAACGAGATAGCACCGGACAAAAACAGCCGGTGTATAGTTACGGAGATCTAAAACTGTCAGCATCATGAACGATGGTCCATGAACGACTTGCAACATTTTCGTCAGATTATTCAAAAAGGGTGATGACAGCGTTTGCAAATGGCCACATTATTTTAATTAAAGTATACAAATAGTGGTAAATAGCAGTATCTAATTAGAAAAATGGGTCAACCCGTATACATAAAAGAAAATTCACATATGAATCGAGGAAAGAAAAACGAATAACTGTTCGATTTCACAAAGTTAAGTAAATAAAGCAAAAGTGAGCTATGCCTTAAATCAAAAGAGACAATCCGCGAATAAAATGCTTGCATTTGCTCAACATTTTAATCCAAATCAACATATTTTTACAGATCAACCGGGCAAATTAAGTAAAAATATTATTTTCTCGTTCTGCTAAGTCACATTTTGTTGTATCAGCCTATGACCAACATGGAACTCTCTAAACACTTTTCAAGCGGTTACAAAAATAGCACTTTTTTGGGGTCCGTTTGATCTCATTTCTCACTTTGTTTCTGGTTTTAAAGTATAAAGCAATTTTCTTGCTTTTAAACATGTTCCCATTTCTGTCAACTTTACAGGTATGTAACCTTCCAATCCCAACCATGGTCATCATGTTTAATATAAGTTGCAAAATGCTTTAGGAAATTTTAATATTTATTCCAGTCAAAGTAAATAATCCTTAAACCTCAAGACAGTCCTAAAAATATGGGTTAATTGCAAAGGATAACATGCTGCAATAACATTATACAAATATATAGTTATATTGCAAAGAACCTGAAAGGTCTTTTTGAATTAGATAAATTTACTCGACTTAGCTCTCAATTTGTCCAAATCCTGCTTACATATGTTATTAAATTTACGTTGCCTCATCACCAGTTCAACACAGACCTATATTTACTCCACCGAACGTTTTTACGTACATACCACTTTCAAATCAGTCAAGAAGGAAAACGAGAGTCTTCGCGTGCCAAGTTCATACCTTAGCAGATTCCGACGAAAAATGGAACAGGGCGTACACAACAGGGGAAAGGAATAAGTGAACTGGAGGTATTCAGGACAGATCTCACCGGAGATATTAAAAACGAAAAGGAATTATTTTCACTTGCGGTGTTTTTTATTTTATGCAATTTAATTGATGCACCATAAAGAATATTTTCATCTTTCAGTGCGCAAATGAAAGTCAGGAGGTGTAAAATATCTTACTTCTTTATTCCCATTAAAAAAATAAAACCTGCCCGATATATACTGACACAGAACACAGACACGCCTTGTTTCGACACTGTTGACCTTCCTTTTATGTCCGCGCAGCCTTATTCCTAATAAACCTTGCCAGGATTTTGAATAGCAGGCTTATAAATTAGCCAGTAGCCATAAGGACTTAAAATTGACTGCGCGTTGTTTGCAGTCTTGTTAATATCTGTTCAAGCATTCAGTCGTTTCTTATTCAAAGGTCAGCAGATGGCAACGCAGAGCAAAATGAGCTCGAGAATTCAGACGGTGGCAACTATCAAGTCGTGCAATTTGTCTAGAAGAGATCGCGATTTCACTATCAATAGCCCGTGAAGGGTAATTTGGGTTGGTTGTGTACTTTGCAGCGAATTATGGAAAAACCTTGGGTTAATTGGAAAACGTAGCCCCATAAGCCTGGTTAGAGAAAGAAGTGGGGCAAAAATGTCTACTTCCTTCGTATTACAGTGGTTTAGATAGTATAAAATCGTTTTATCTCCGGAACCCAGTGCTACTAGAAGTTATTCCACATACTGTAGGCTAAAATAATTTTCTACGCACAAGAACAGTTGTTGTGAATAAAAAATAGATAATGACAATCATCTTTGCTTTGAATATGCGATTGACCTGATATGTATAATCAATCATCATCTCGAACAAAAAAATAACAAGAGCGTTGGATAAATCGGATAAATGGTTTGCTAATGGTTGCATTGTCTTATTTAGTATGGAATATCAAGTTATATTATTGATGGTTTATATGGTGATCTTAGTTGACACTGATAACGTTTGCGCCACTATTATAAAAATCAGAGTTAAGTGACATCCACCAATTAATCTTTACTTCAGGATGAAAGGTGGACGTTAAGTTTTCTTCGGTGGTCATAAAATCGTTTGCCTACCAACAAATGTTGATTTAAGTTACGCAAATGTGAAGGACTCTCTCACTTTGAGATCTTTCGCGGTCTAAGGTTGGTGATTTATGTATAGGCCTGCAACTATCGCTCTGTGATAAGGACGGCACCAGTTTTTGGAAGATACTCTATCAAAACTCTTTTTAACTGAGTAAGCCCAAAATGAATTCTTATTAGAAATGGAAGAAAGTCACTTAGAATGCGTCAAGGCTAATTAAATGAAAGGACATGGCTTGCGTACTTCCCTCGTTTTAAACCTTCGAGATTGATAAATCAATTTCAACCCTATTGCTGTTTCGTCTGCCTTAAAATATTAAAATACACGAATAACAAATTTCGGACGATTTTTGACTGCAAACAACGTAGTAACGACATGTATATAATTATTTAATCAGCAATTTAGCATAACCGTGGAACGTGCAGAAGAATTTGAAAGGCGTTATTTATCCCACAAAACGTATGACTAATACTTTTTCATTTTCGGAATATAAACGAATTATTTACATACAGAAGATTCCCTAGTTCATTAAATGTCTACCAAAATTTTGAAACATGATTTCTTTTCAAACAAATTACTTATGTAGGGTTGTTATACTGATTATTTTGCAGCCTAATTCAATGATATTTCAGTCACAGTGGGATGTTGGCTTTTGAACGGGCCTTTTACGACCACCTACGAAGAGCATACTGAGTAAAAAAGGCTATTTAAGTTCTATGCATTTCTCAATTATTTTGACTGTCACCATAAATCCAAATATATTTTATAGACATAAAATGCACAAATTATTCTTACTGATGCTTGTTTGAAAGCAAATTGCGTCTTCTTAAAATTCATCACTTGAAGAATGGGTAACTTTCTGTTTTAAAAACGTTTCGAATAATGAGATTTTTAAGACCTAGAAATTTTCATTCAAGATACATTGTACCCATCGAGTTATTGATATTGTGCATCATGAACACAACAGCATCCACATTCATTGCTAAATATAATGAGAAATCTTTGCTTTTTCTCATAGTGTAGAGAATTGTGTGATTTTCTTTACACAGAATGTAAATAGCATTAAGTTAAGACACCTTAAAGCCTGCGTCCTACTGTGACTGAAATATCTTAGTTGTAGGCTGCAAGATGATCAGTTTAACAATCCCACTTGAGTAATTTATTCAAATTGAAAACGCGTTTCACAATATCAGCCAAAATTTCATGAGATAGGGAATGTTTCTGTATATATTGTATAAAATTTGTATTAGAATTATGCAAGTTATGTCGGCATTTCGCAAAATAATTTAAGTAATTTGATTGCTTTCTCGCCTACACTTCCATTTTTTGCTTGCTGATATGCAACAAATTTGTTCTTACAACGTGACTTTAGTCAAGTTTCATCGGTTTACGACCAAATGACATGAATTTCTCAGACTTTGCACGTTAATCAGGGATAATGTCTATCATTCTACACGCTCCAAAATTTCTATTTATTATAATACAGGTGCATTTAAACAAACAACTTGCTTAACCTACAAAAGTGATTTGGTTAGGCAGAGCAATTTTACATACTATATGTTCGTGTGTAGGTAACACAAAGAATGCCATAGACTTTAAAATATATCCAAAATGTGCTTTAATAAGCTTTTTAGCCAAGCCACCTGTTTTATTGTACTGTCTATTTATGGCGAGTTTTCAGTTTCAGTGGATGAACCAGGTATCGCAACATAATGAAAAACCACAATTAGCACTTTTTTATGAACAGCCAAAGTTAACTCAATCATTATATCTGAAAGCAGCTCCTGACAAATATTAAAGTATGTAAATTGGAGCTCGCATGTGCATTTTTTAAAACTGCTTTATACGATGTTTAAAGAGGCAGGAGTTTTATCTTACAGGAGATTTCACAACTTCCAAAGTTTCCAGGGAGATAGGGGTTAGATTTAAGGTAAGATTATGGATAGGGTTATGGTAAAGATTTGATTTAAGTTTGAAGGTTCAGCTGCAGTTAACATTATAATAAGGACACTGAATTGGTAACCTTCCAGAAATCTCGGACAAAACCACTTGGATTATGGACAAGGATGTTCGTTTCCCCGTTGTGCTAAAACGTGTGGCCACATACCCGATTCCGAGCAAATAGCTTCGTGTATTTTTTATTCTTTCCAAAAATATTGAATTTGTTTTAAAGATTGTTTTATGCGTGTATGTAAGCCTTAGCTGGTGTTTTTACTTCAAACATTTATTTCTTTAATATATTTAGTTATTGGATGTGCAGGTTTTCCATTCATTAAAAATGCATTTTCGAGGAAACAATTTCTAGTTGCAGAGGCATTTCAAGCGTTCCATCTTTTGCCTAAACGAAAGGCTCTACAAATGCATCGTCTAAAGCATTTCTTCAAATAAGTTTTCGACTACGCAGACCTTTTGTCTAGAAAGAAAAAGCTGATGATCTGACGTTGATTACTGGCTGCGCACCCAATAGGTTATTTCATCCTTTCCTCACTTTGGCTTTTCTGAGGTTTTTTCATTTCGAAAGCCAAGTGTAAAATTCTTTTCTTTTCATTTTCAAGACCTTTATCGAAGAGTATAGGGAGATAAGCAGAAGTTGTTACGAAAGTACGCAAAACGTTTTGGTAGTGGGTTGACAATAAGGGACTATTTTTACCATCCGTGGGGTTACCCACTCAACCCAGATTTAACGTGTATCTGGTTAATTGTAATGGCTTCTAGATAAAAAATTAAACAATGTAAGTGAAAGGTTGCTGGAAATTGCACAGAATATTATTGGCAGGAGAAACGAATGAAGTTAAATTTTGTCACGAGCTTTCTTTAAAAAGTTAAATTTTTTAGTACACAACAAAATATACTATACTTCGTTTAAAGTATTATTCATTGAAATTAAAGTAGCTGATTGTGTCAAAATAAACTAAAGAATAAGTAAATCATAAAAATTAAAGCATTTTAAAAAAGACCGAAGTTTATTATTTTACGGTAAAGTTTAAAGAAGCAAAACGATTAAGCAAGACAGATAGAAGGCGTTTGCTCACAAATAAGCCATTTACTTCGTGTCGATTATTCAAAGTCATCAATAAACTCCATATTATATCTATATTTTTCAATATTTTCCTTCTCCCATTTGCGGGAAAATATGGACCTCAATGAACTCATTTTGTCCTTTAGATTTTTATGCTGACTCAATTCCCCTATAAATGCGCCTGTCTGATAAAAATGTTTGAAAAACAAACACATGCTGGCCAACTGGTTTTCGGAATTCAGTCATGTTAATTCTTGTAACCATAAAACATTTGAAAGATACTGCTCTGAATGTTTCAACACGTATCCTGTAAAGCAGAGAGAACTGATTAAATTTATAAGGGTCCTTATCGACCACTGAAAACAATACTTTGAACACTGCGGTGAATTGCCATCAAACATCTGACAGTATACGCCAGGAATAAATTATAAGCCCACATGTCAGGGCGAAAGAACTAGAGCGTGACGTGTGTAAACGTGCTACCTTTCTGGAAACTCCAAAGGAGGTTAATTGATGATAATTTGGCAGTTAAACATAGTCCAAAATTTAAAAACGGGCGGGGGCAAAGAAATCTTCACTTCATTAAAGAGTGCACGAAAGGTAACCGAATAAAAGGTTTTGAAATATGTAAAATGGTATATTAATAATCAATCTCCTATAACCCTTAATAAAAGACCATCGAATTTACTGTAACTTGGTCTTGAATTCTGCACGTCTCCTCGAAAAGTTAACCAGCTAGAATTACGAACCCAGTTTGAGAATCTTTGAAATCAGAGGCACGACATACAGACAATAATGTAGACACTGATCAGTTGCAGCTATAACTACTTAAACGAGTATGCGAAATTACGGCAATCATTACCAAATACACATAAAAATGTTTGAAAAATTATAAGAACAACTATATCTTGGAACCTTGGCCAAATAAGGAAATATAATTTATCATAATGAACTGATTGGCCTATGAAACAAAGAATGAGTCAATTTCGTCGGACCATAAAAGTAGGCAAAGAAGAATATTTCACAGACGAATTTGAGGCACAACTGACTTACTGTTTAAGAAGACTCTTAAAGGTATCTTTAATAAGTGGTTGTTAAAATTGAAAACGGTGCCTATGCTCCTTTTCTTAAACGTCCCTTTAAGCAGATATTCCATTGGTAGCTTTCCAGGGAACGCCGATCGAAAAAACGTTTTCTGTATTATATGCGAATTTCAACGGTTTCTTACTCTCACAAGAGAAGCCAAATCTATTTCGTTGTTCGGTGCAAAGGCTTACAAAACTTGTATTCAGTGGACAGAATCTACAGGAACCATAGGAAGATACAGGGCCTACTTTAAGAGAATGGGTGTCATCACTAGTTCAGTACAAAGAAAATTAAGGCAAGAATGACAAAACACACCACATGGAAGGTGGAAAAGAAAGGCATGTGCTTGAACGTCATGCTAAAGTTGAAGCTAAAAGTGAACCCCTTAGAAGACGCGTTGAATATAATGAAAGGCTACAAGCTTACCCCTTTGCGTGATCGTAAAAAGCAGGTTGCAAGAGTCATCGCGTAATTAAAAGAATACGCAAACGTCTCTCAGTATGGATGATAAAAGACTAACCTACGAGCATAACCCCACCACTTTCACACTTTTTTTCGATTTCAGATATTGTTTTCACCCAAATAAATCCTTCCATGTGATATATGTCATCTGAAATGACTAACGCTTTGGTATCTTCTACCTAAAAGCAGATGTGAATACCAGTTGCTTATAAAAGCAGGTCCGCGCGCACAAAAATACCTTCTGCAAGCTCCGCGTTTATCAGGGCCAAACTTTGATTGCCTGTGTCTGCTTCTCCAAGTCCTTCCCCTGCCCGGCCTTTGACCCGCCTCCTCTTATAGTTAACTACCTTATAATTCTCTGTCTCTTTATACTCTCCGTCGATATTCTTACACCACATTTGTGTGAATCGACGAGATTTTATAGATTTCTATGGTCAATGATATAGATAAATTGTATCCCGTTTCCATATCAACATACTGCCCTGATAGGAAATAATAGCATAAAATTTATGCTCACTATATAGTCTTCCTAGTCCAAAAAGGTAGCTATGTAACGATTGTCTTGTTATTTTTGTCCACATTTGTTAGGTAATATGCACAATTTATGCACAATTTAACCTTTTGAATTGTACAAATACAGTAAAAAATTAAGATAAGTATCAAAACAAGGAGAACGTATTAGTTCACCTTGGGATGCTGTCTTTATAACAGATAGTATCAGCCATATTTTTAGTTAGCACACATCCGATTTTCTGCCGAAAACCATTCTGCTTTCAACCTGCTCCCACCCTTGGAAGACTTAAGTAAATAACATATTCAGATTAACATCAAAAAAGCCCACGTTAGTCACAAACTTCAGTAAACTCTAAACAGGTGTACTTTTTTCTTCCAACGTTACTCTGAACAAACATTTTTATATTATTGTCTTCATTTCCCGCTAGCTTATATTTTATAACAATTGATCCAATTTAGGGCTCTCTGACGGAATATAACTAGGCCCGAATTTTGTCTATTTCGGTGGATTATTAAAACAGTTGAGAGCTACAACATCACACAGCCAAAACTAATGTCTGGGAAATATGAACAAGTTGCTAACAGTCACTGTCCGAAAAGCAAAACTGGCGCAACTCAAAGTACGTTTAGAGTGGCCAAAGCACAACAGTGCAATACGAATAAAATTAAAATTCTTACTATATACATAGATAGGTGAAGTCCACAATATCTTATTTATGTTAACATAATTATTTTTACCTAAGACATTGTAGCGTAAAAAAAGCAACAATGATTAAGTTTCCTACATTTTTGCATTTGGCTGTCAGAAGACTACTTAAAAATAAACGATTCAGTCTAATTATTTGATTAATTGCATTCACCTGTGCCATAGCTGACTTATCTGAACTTCGTCAATTAAAATTTGCATCAACCATGCCGAGTTGATATTCCGGCAGACAGTAAATCATTACTTCCATTCAATCACAAGAAGTTGATTTATCTATGATGTTTTCAATGGCTTTAGTTTTAATTTGAAATGTTTCCTCTTCAAAACAAACAAAGGGTTACTAAACTAAGATAATTAATTTTAACAAACATAACGTCTATTTAAACTCATTAATAACCTGTTTAAAGTATAATAACCTATTTCTAGTCAGTTTTAGGGAAATTAAGGTGGATCCAAGACTTATGGATTTAAATTTTAGGAAGCTCACAACTTTTTAATTTTGCAGCAAAACGCATAAAACGCAAAAACTGACAGTATGCAAAAGTAGGCAAAACCGTGGTGTTCTCATGAGGAATTTAATGGAAATAAACGCAGGGTTGGTTATGGCTAAGGCCCGAAGTCAAGCGTGCTATGACAGAAGGCGGCTATTTCCTTGCGTTTGATTGGACAGTTTTTGGCCGCATGATTAAACGATCGGGTTTGCCTTATTATGATGATCGTCAAAGTTTATTCTTCCTCTAAATCGGCAAACCTGTAGCTGTAAACTGCAGTTGGATTAGTGCTTTCGTGAAAGGTGTACCCTCAGGTATAGTAAAACCCTTAACATTGTAAGGATTTAGAATTTCGAAAGCATTTGTCATTACATTTTCATGTGCCCTTTATGCATTTAGAGAAGTAAAACACAAATATGATGTGCCTTTTTAAGCACATAAAAACCAGTCCTATCTATATTAATACTAGGGCCTGTCAGTTACACGCAAATGCGTTTAAAAGGTGCACTTTAAAATAGTTATAAGCTTAACACTTCAACATAAAATATCTTTGCAGTATTTGTATCTCCTCATATCATCTTTCTACGATAGATTACTGAAAAACTGTACCTCTTGTAGAAGAAAGAGAAATACCCTATTGCACATATTTGGGCTATTTTAAACTTCCATCATATACTGTGTTCATTTTATTTCTCAAGCACAGTAACATTACTTTACCATAATACAATATGCCGTAAAGTAACCCGTGCGCGGCTTTTCTGAATTTTTCGATGTCCAGGAAGTTCTTTCTCAGGAAAGATGACTTCCGCGTTCCTATATTTAATTCATAACCATAGAAGAAGAGCAACGAAAATGGCAATATAGCTATATAAAACGTCTAGTGACATTTTATGGCTTAAAACCCTTGACACGATAGTAAATCTTTATCATTCAAAAAAAATCGAATAATAATTATAAAAAGGAATACTAGAGAGATAAATATCGACTTTTTAGACAAACCATCAGCAATCTCTAGTCCGTTTCGGTTTTGATTGCTCTATTTTTGACAACCTAGTAAAAGCTTTTTATACAGGCAACCTTATTGCGTGTGTTTGATTTACAGTCGTTTTAAGTCGCAAAATGGCTACCTGAAAACCAAGATCAAATATTCATTGGAACAGTATATTCGCTACAGTGGCAATGAGAAGGAGAAGAGGATATAGTGCACTTTCCACGAAGAAACTATATGTGGTCTTGCTTCTTTTGTGCGTTCTAGCTACCCCGAATCTGGGTAGCGTGCACACAGTCAGTGGGTTCACAAGCGCCTCTAATCCGCTCAAAGCTATGCGAATTATTGTTTTTATCAACGAGGAGATTCCAATAAATTCAACTATTTTCACCTTTGATCAGCTTATACGGCTGTCCAAGCTTTACCTGCAGAAAGATTTATATACTATTATTTTGGATTGGACACAAGAGCAGAACGTAAATGAAATGCTTCGGAATGAGCCAGCCATCGATCAGAATATGCGATGGACTGACTGCCAATCAACCTCGCAATTCTTTCAAGTAGATGAAGACGGCAGAGTCAGAGTCACTCGACGGATTGACTTTGAAGATGAAACGTTTTTACGTTCTGGTTGCTCCAAAAGTAATGACTTGAAAGACGTCATCTCTAAATTTATCACGACGCCCGAGGAGTTTACTACCACTGTGGCAGATGAGGAAAATGTGGTAACATTTATTCAGCAAAGATCATCACATCCTTCTGCATATTGCTGCATGGATTTCAACCTGACATCGGCAGACAAGGAAAAGTGTCAATTTAGAATTGAGATTTGTGTTGCAGACGTGAATGACAATGCGCCATTTTGGCCAGTTGAAGGTGCAAACTCCCTGAAAAAATACAAAACAAAAGAGGTTTGTTTGTTATTGAAAGTTATTTTATACTTTTTGAATAATTTAGAGGAAAAACGTAAAAAAATCTTATTTAGCGTAAAAGTAGCTTTGATCTACTGTGAGGCGGATTTTATAAACAGTTTACGAAACAGTAAACATGCAGTTTCATTAAAAAAGGCCAAACAAAGCAATTTCATGTAAAATGCTAGGATTTATTAATTTTACCATCTAATCTTGAGCAAACGTTTAATGATAAAATTATATTTTAATCACAAAACACTCGTTAAACTACACATTTATTGCAGAATACTGCACCCACTTCTAGAATAATGCCTCTTTCCCTAACTATAACAAAAATGTACATTGCGTGTGATGACGTTTATGAAAAATTAAAGAAAATCTAAGGAATTGGTTGTTCAGTATTCGCGGATTCACTTATTCGAGAGTTTTGGTAGAAAAATCATAATATGTTTGTGAGTTTTTAATTTATTTTAATGATCAGATATAGATTTGATGTTAAAAATAGTTTCCTAATATTCAAGTATTCATAGTTAAAGTATTACTGAATGTAGGGAGTAACTTAACTGTTCTTATGTATATTGAAACAATAGCCAGAAATGTCGAGGCTTACTAAAAAAAGTCCCACATGGAGAAATTAAAAGATCTCTTGCAAAACAAAGTTGTCCTCATAACGAGGCCTGATAAGGGAATGGGCGTTGTCTTAATGGACGGAACAGATTATATTATGAAGCTTCAAGCAATTCTGTCGGACAAGGAAAAAGTTTTTTTAAAGACAGAAAAGGAGAAGGATCGGAATGATGAGGTAAAAGCACAACTGATTGACTGTTTGAAAAATTTCAAACGGAAGGTCTGATAAGCGAAAATGACCTAGAGCGCCTCCGCCCCGTCTGCAAGCATGAACCACGATTGTACGGCTTACCAAAGATCCACAAAGATGGCACAACCGTTCGTCCCATCCTAGATATTAAGAACTCACCGTATCATGTGATAGCAAAATGGTTAGTGGACAAACTAAATCCGATACAGGATCAGCTAGCGTCAAATAGCCACCGAGATACTTTTGAGTTCGTTGAAATCGTGAAAGACCTTGACCTGAATGGCATGACGATGTTTTCACTAGATGTTTCGTCTCTTTTTACGAATGTGCCAGTCACGGAGACAGTCAACTATATCTGTAAATTCATTACTTCCAGCCAACAAGGTAAAAGAATACCAGTGAATGCACTCAAGGAACGGTTATTAAAATGTACATTTAACGTGCAGTTCCTATTTAACAACAACTTGTACAGACAGATAGATGGGGTAGTTATGGGCACACCCCTTGGTCCATTTCTGGTGAATGTTTTCATGGGCAAGCTGGAAGCTTTACAGCTCCGTCCGTAGATAAATCGTTTAAAATATTATGGGCGCTACGTGGATGATATCTTTGCAGTTGCATATGAACAAACGGACGTTTCAGCTGTAATCGATACCATAAATCAGGCGCATTCGTCCATCAAATTTACACTGGAAGAGGAAAAATTCGGATCGCTCCCTTTCCTGACGTGCTTCTGAGTAGAAAGCCTGACGGGAGTATTCCACGTAGTGTCTATCGTAAGAAGACATGGTCCGGACAATACACCCACTTTGGGAGTTTTGTACCACTGAACTTTAAGCGTAATTTGCGCGGTGTCTGACACAAAGGGCGAAAAGGATCTGCCCGGCCGATAGCATCGACGAAGAGCTTTACGTTGTAGAAAACACTTTTGGACAGAATGGATATCCAGATAGATGTTTTGCTAAGAATATAACCGAAAGACCACCAAAGCTGCCGTTGCTAACGGCAAACAAGAAACAACTCTTCATCATGGTCCCATTTCAAGAGGACGCAGCAAGTGACCTCCTACGAAGGCGCCTAAGCCAAGCTGTTTCAAACACCTTTCCAGCAGCTGATGCCCATGTACTGTTCTCGACTACTCCCATCCTATGCTGAGGGGGCAATGAAAAACTGCCAGCCCAGACCACCTCAATGTGCATTTATTATTTCACCTGCTCCAGTGGGGCAGAATATATTGGTCGTTCGAGCCGGCGTTTGTCCAAAAGAGTACGAGAACACGTTCCAGCATGGTGAGGAAAGGAGCAGATAACAAACATAAACAGCTCTATTCTCGCGCATGTGGTAGACACAGGCCATCGTGTAAATGTCAAACAGGCCTTCCGGGTAATTAACAAGGTACTCTTAACCTATTCAACATTGCTTGGACAGCGCCTTTTGGCTACGGCAGAAGCAGCTGCAATCAGGCTACGCAAACCGATCCTGTGCGCTCAAAAGAACTTTATACACGCACCACAATTACCGTGGCCGAAAGCCACCAATTTAGCCGCCCACTTCTAGTTACCTGGCCCAGTGGCCATCATTCCTCTGACCATGATCAGTAAACGGACCGCAATTTGTTTCTTTTCCCCCTCCCTTACCCCACCCTGACAACCATACAGTTTGTTCTACTTACCCGAATATTTGACTGAGTTACACAGTGATATAAATGTAAAGGCCAGATGAGAATTTATCGAAAGCTAACGTATGCTCGCCAAATTGTCTTTTGAATTTTTCAATGGAAATTTTCACTACTCTTGTATATATCCTCATGCGGCGTAATCCCAATATTTCGTACTTAGTTCAAGATGCCAGTCTTGGAATGAGCTTGTGTTCATCAGCCTGGAAAATTGACCATTTTACAAATGATTGCGTTAGGAGTGTGTTATTTTTTGAATGATTTTTGAACCACTTTTATATTCAGACATATTTGGAGAAGCAAGCAAATAGACTTAATTCTCGTTATTATTTGGTAGCAGGTTAAGTCTTTTCAACTATTATACTTGATGAAAGTGTATCTTTCAGTGTAAAAAGTTCATAATTATGAGATTTTAATACCCTAAAATGTTCTTTCCGAGCACATCTAGCCGCTTATCTGAATATCTTTCAGTTTTAAAAATGGTTCCATTTTTGAATGTTTTAAGTTCGTTAAACCTCCATCCATTAGGCATTTTATCTTTCCACTTATGAATGCTTCTTTTAAGATTTACAACATAGTCCATATCAAATGCAAACAATTATGTGTACAGAATGTATATCACCTGTAATTTCGAAACTCTAAATACATAGTAATGATAGGTCTGGTTCAAAATTATTCGCGAATTGAAAATGATTTTGAAACCGAAAGATACATTTTTTTCCTGTATAGAATTTTAAGAAGACTTAATGTCCCATGAAATATATACAAAATGAAATTTTTATGTACGTTTCTACAAAATATATTTGCATGTACAAAGGCTTCAATACTCCTTGAGCAAACGTTAAACTACTAAATGAGTTGTTTTTATATTGTGGTATTTTTGCCGGCAACCAAAAGAAACTGGTTTGAAAGCTGGAATCTTGGTGTGAATGAAATATCATGGTGATTAGCCTGTAGGATAACGAATATTTCAACTATACTTAAGTAATTTACCTCAAAGCGGTAATACATTGCCCATTTTCATTTGATATTTCCTGAGGTAGGCAATCTACTTTGTTTGCTGTTGGAACATTGAAATTAACAGATGTAGGCGTTTGTAGGGAATTTCAGTTATTCATGGTTATCAATGATCATTTGCCGTCGTGAATACCTTGGTCGGTTGTTTATTCACGAAGATGAAAAGAGTAAACATTCAGGCTTGATAGCGTAGGGAAAACCGAATTTACGATGTGGACTTCGGCCTATGGTTAATATTTTAGTAGAATCTCGTTCAATCGATTTATCGATCTGGCGCCGGCATACTGAGCCTGCGCATTCACATCCGACGGATGTCACTGATGTCTGCTTGGCCCTACCCTATAACCGTTGCTGGTTTTTGTCGCTTTTATCTCGGACGATGCACTCCAGTAAGATTTCGAAGGCTAAGACGAATAAAGCGTGATTCTGAAGAGCAAATAATCTACATTTTCGGAACGCTACTCTTCCGCTCCTCTCAGTATTACAAAGCAGCATTAATAACCATGAGCCGAAATATTACTTGCTCTGTGACGGTAAAACGGACCTGCAAAAAACAATGCAAGGCCATATGGATCATCATTCTGCGGTACTACTCTTGGTCCTGTGCAAAGTTTAGGAAGAAAAACATTTTACGGTGCACACCACCGCTTTAACACTAAGCTAACCTGCATTTTAGCCTTAGGCTGAAGACCTCTACATCATTTGCTAGCTTCTACGTCACATCACAGGATACAAGTGCCTTTTGAAAACTTAATCAAAAGAGGCCAGACAACTTTTTCAAAATGTGACGGATTTATTTTGGTAAAAAAATATCTAGGGAGCGTCATGCTCGCTGCTTACTCGAGTTATTTAGCATAAACGGTTACCCATTGCATCTTTGCTCCCTTCCGTCAATCAAATAGACATCTAAAGGCTGTATTTACCTAACTAAATTCCTTCCGGAATCGGAGTACTTTGTAAGCAGGGGGTATTCGATTGTTTGAAGAATTTCATTCTGAACAAATCCGTCATGTCAGGAAGTGCTTGTAAAGATTCCTTGGTCTATCTAACTGAACTGTGCAGATCTCACAAAGACCAACGACTTCTGAAAGAAAGTTATTTGTCTTATATTTACTTACCCATCTGATCATTTGTTTTGGATTAATCTACCTGCGTTTGTGAGCAACGGGGTGTTTGCTTCTGAAGTGGAGGATACGCATGGTTGTCGCATTGGCCCTGCCCGAACTAACTCGAGCGTTTTGCGTATCACCTGGTAGGCGGGATGCAAGTCTATGGCTCTGTTAAGTGTGCCCGTCGAGGACCAACTTTCGAGCAGCAGTCTGGCCATCTTATCGTTGGCTCGGCCGATTACCCTCGTTTTCTTAAAGGCGAAAATGTGAAATGAAATGTGTTTTCAGCTCTTCCCCCCCGGAAATTCTGGGCCAGATACGTTGACGACACTATCGTCATCATCAAACGGAGCAAAGTGCAGTCTTTCAAGACACTTTTGAACTCCATCTTTCCCGACATCCAGTTTACTATGGAAGAAGAGGTCAACAAGCAGTTGCCCTTCCTCGAAATACAAGTGACTAAGCTAGCAGACGGGAAAATAAGGACAACGGTCTACCGGAGAAGGCAACTAACACCATGCGTATCCTCCACTTCAGAAGCAAACACCCCGTTGCTCACAAACGCAGGTAGATTAATCCAAAACAAATGATCAGATGGGTAAGTAAATATAAGACAAAGAACTTTCTTTCAGAAGTTGTTGGTCTTTGTGAGATCTGCACAGTTCAGTTAGATAGACCAAGGAATCTTTACAAGCACTTCCTGACATGACGGATTTGTTCAGAATGAAATTCTTCAAACAATCGAATACCCCCTGCTTACAAAGTACTCCGATTCCGGAAGGAATGTAGTTAGGTAAATACAGCCTTTAGATGTCTATTTGATTGACGGAAGGGAGCAAGATGCAATGGGTAACCGTTTATGCTAAATAACTCGAGTAAGCAGCGAGCATGACGCTCCCTAGATATTTTTACCAAAATAAATCTGTCACATTTTGAAAAAGTTGTCTGGCCTCTTTTGATTAAGTTTTCAAAAGGCACTTGTATCCTGTGATGTGACGTAGAAGCTAGCAAATGATGTAGAGGTCTTCAGCTTAAGGCTAAAATGCAGGTTAGCTTAGTGTTAAAGCGGTGGTGTGCACCGTAAAATGTTTTTCTTCCTAAACTTTGCACAGGACCAAGAGTAGTACCGCAGAATGATGATCCATATGGCCTTGCATTGTTTTTTGCAGGTCCGTTTTACCGTCACAGAGCAAGTAATATTTCGGCTCATGGTTATTAATGCTGCTTTGTAATACTGAGAGGAGCGGAAGAGTAGCGTTCCGAAAATGTAGATTATTTGCTCTTCAGAATCACGCTTTATTCGTCTTAGCCTTCGAAATCTTACTGGAGTGCATCGTCCGAGATAAAAGCGACAAAAACCAGCAACGGTTATAGGGTAGGGCCAAGCAGACATCAGTGACGTCCGTCGGATGTGAATGCGCAGGCTCAGTATGCCGGCGCCGGATCGATAAATCGATTGAACGAGATTCTACTGAAATATTAACCATAGGCCGAAGTCGACATCGTAAATTCGGTTTTCCCTACGCTATCAAGCCTGAATGTTTACTCTTTTCATCTTCGTGAATAAACAACCGACCAAGGTATTTACGACGGCAAATGATCATTGATAACCATGAATAACTGAAATTCCCTACAAACGCCTACATCTGTTAATTTCAATGTTCCAACAGCAAACAAAGTAGATTGCCTACCTCAGGAAATATCAAAATGAAAAATGGGCAATGTATTACCGCTTTGAGGTAAATTACTTAAGTATAGTTGAAATATTCGTTATCCTACAGGCTAATCACCATGATATTTCATTCACACCAAGATTCCAGCTTTCAAACCAGTTTCTTTTGGTTGCCGGCAAAAATACCACAATATAAAAACAACTCATTTAGTAGTTTAACGTTTGCTCAAGGAGTATTGAAGCCTTTGTACATGCAAATATATTTTGTAGAAACGTACATAAAAATTTCATTTTGTATATATTTAATGGGACATTAAGTCTTCTTAAAATTCTATACAGGAAAAAAATGTATCTTTCGGTTTCAAAATCATTTTCAATTCGCGAATAATTTTGAACCAGACCTATCATTACTATGTATTTAGAGTTTCGAAATTACAGGTGATATACATTCTGTACACATAATAGTTTGCATTTGATATGGACTATGTTGTAAATCTTAAAAGAAGCATTCATAAGTGGAAAGATAAAATGCCTAATGGATGGACGTTTAACGAACTTAAAACATTCAAAAATGGAACCATTTTTAAAACTGAAAGATATTCAGATAAGCGGATAGATGTGCTCGGAAAGAACATTTTAGGGTATTAAAATCTCATAATTATTAACTTTTTACACTGAAAGATACACTTTCATCAAGTATAATAGTTGTGTGCCACACTTGGGATTGGGTATGACTGGCTGATGACAGCTATTAAGCCAGAAATGGCCATTCCGGTCTCCCTTGTCTTTGTCGGTTCCATTGCATCATATGCTACACGTCGCTATGCGACCGCCTGCGAGGGCTCTAGTCTGAGCTCCAGGGCACAACGGAACATGCATGTTCCTTAAGCAGATCGGTGAGCCCCACACTATCATCATATTTTCGATCACAATCGACTAAACAACGAGCCCGTGGCTCAATGGTAGAGCGTTCGACTCAAATACCAAATGTCACGGGTTCAAATCCCAGGTGTGCCAAACTTGGGATTGGGTATGACTGGCTGATGACGGCTTATAAGCCAGAAATGGCCATTCCGGTCTCCTTTGTCTTTGTCGGTTCCATTCCATCATATGCTACACGTCGCTATGCGACCGCTTGCGAGGGCTCTAGTCTGAGCTCCAGGGCACAAACGAACATGCATGTTCCTTAAGCAGATCGGTGAGCCCCACACTATCATCATATTCCCGATCATAACCGACAAAAACAACGAGCACGTGGCTCAATGGTAGAGCGTTCGACTCAAATACCAAAGTTTACGGGTTCGAATCCCAGGTGTGCCACACTTGGGATTGGGTATGACTGGCTGGTGACGGCTAATAAGCCAGAAATGGCCATTCCGGTCTCCCTTGTCTTTGTCGGTTCCATTCCATCATATGCTACACGTCGCTATGCGACCGCCTGCGAGGGCTCTAGCCTGAGCTCCAGGGCACAACGGAACATGTATGTTCCTTAAGCAGATCGGTGAGCCCCACACTATCATCATATTCCCGATCACAATTGTCAAAACAACGAGCCCGTGGCTCAATGGTAGAGCGTTCGACTTAAATACCAAAGGTCGCGGGTTCGAATCCCAGGTGTGCCACACTTGGGATTGGGTATGACTGGCTGATGACGGCTAATAAGCCAGGAATGGCCATTCCGGTCTCCCTTGTCTTTGTCGGTTCCATTCCATCATATGCTACACGTCGCTATGCGACCGCCTGCGAGGGCTCTAGTCTGAGCTCCAGGGCACAACGGAACATGCATGTTCCTAAAGCAGATCAGTGAGCCCCACACTATCATCATATTCCCGATCACAACCGACAAAACAACGAGACCGTGGCTCAATGGTAGAGCGTTCGACTCAAATACCAAAGGTCGCGGTTTCGAATCCCAGGTGTGCCACACTTAGGATTGGGTATGACGGGCTGATGACGGCTAATAAGCCAGAAATGGCCCTTCCGGTCTCCCTTGTCTTTCTCGGTTCCATTCCATCATATGCTACACGTCGCTATGCGACCGCCTGCGAGGGCTCTAGTCTGAGCTCCAGGGCACAACGGAACATGCATGTTCCTTAAGCAGATCGGTGAGCCCCACACTATCATCATATTCCCGATCACAACCGACAAAACAACGAGCCCGTGGCTCAATGGTAGAGCATTTGACTCAAATACCAAAGGTCGCGGGTTCGAATCCCAGGTGTGCCACACTTGGGATTGGGTATGACTGGCTGATGACGGCTAATAAGCCAGAAATGGCCATTCCGTTCTCCCTTGTCTTTGTCGGTTCCATTCCATTTATATATCTTCATGGCCAACGGATATCCCTGCAACTTCATCGAACACAGCAGACAGTTCAGGCCAAGCCGAAGGCCAGTGACCGAACAGTCAAAGATGTGGTGAGCGTTGCCATACATTGACAACGTTTCGGAGGCGGTCTCCCGTCTCCTAAGACCACTGGGGATCGGCATAACCCACCGGCCGGAGTCAACTATTCGACATCTGGTTCTGAGACCTATGGCTCCCCTATCACGAGGGGAATCAACAAACGTCATTTACTAGTATCAATGTAATGTCTACGCAGTTAACTACATTGGAGAGACCGGAAACGGCTACAAACCCGAGTCGGAGAAAATATGAGGGCAGTAAGAAGGATAGACCTATTGTCTTTGGTGGCGGAACATTGCGCAGACGCTGGACACACGTTCGCTTCCCAGAATGCCGAAATTCTGGGTTGAGGAAGTGACCGCGTGGCAGGGGAAACAATCGAGGCATCACACACGGGAACAATCTCCACAAATCTTTGTTTGACACTTCCTACGGTATCCAAGCCCTTCGGACGCAGATCAATGCACAAAATAGCCAACGCGAACATGGGCCTAACGTGCATCCGAACATCGGTGGACATGCACGCAATCGCACCACAACTCAGACCCAAAGAAGGAATATGTATGACCTCGGCCAGCTCAACCACTTATCCGGCAGGTTCGAAAACACACAGAGGTGTGATCGCAACCAAGATTAACAGCCTGAGGCGGCAGCTTCGGCCGATGGAGGTACCGCCGACTACTGCCAACGTGCGAACGCCGGCCCCCGACCAGATTGAGAACAAGCCATCACCCGCCCTCCCCCGTCCACCATGGGCTTGGTGTACAGGTGAAGCCTGATCACCAAGAGGGAACCACCGTTCTCCTCAGCAAGCAGCATGATGACTGAGGATCACCCTGCCAAGCCGGCCCCTCCTCCACGCAAATTCAAAAACCTTAGTAATTCTGTATTAAACTTAATGTCACCACCTATAAATACTGTGAGGCGTGGTACAATACTTACCTCCGATGATAAAATCTTGTTTGATTTTGAAACGTCAGGAAAATATAACCATATAAACATAACCAACTATAACCATATACATATATGGAATGGAACCGACAAAGACAAGGGAGACCAGAATGGCCATTTCTGGCTTATTAGCCGTCATCAGCCCGTCATACCCAATCCCAAGTGTGGCACACCTGGGATTCGAAACCGTGACCTTTGGTATTTGAGTCGAATGCTCTACCATTGAGCCACGGGCTCGTTTTTTTGTCGGTTGTGATCGGGAATATGATGATAGTGTGAAGCTCACCGATCTGCTTAAGGAACATGCATGTTCCGTTGTGCCCTGGAGCTCAGACTAGAGCCATCGCAGGCGGTCGCATGGTGACGTGTAGCATATGATGGAATGCAACCGACAAAGACAAGGGAGACCGGAATGGCTATTTCTGGCTTATTAGCCGTCATCAGCCAGTCATACCCAATCCCAAGTGTGGCACACCTGGGATTCGAACCTGCGACCTTTGGTATTTGAGTCGAACGCTCTCTCATTGAGCCACGGGCTCGTTGTTTTGTCGGTTGTGATCGGGAATATGATGATAGTGTGGGGCTCACCGATCTGCTTAAGGAACATGCATGTTCCATCGTGCCCTGCAGTTCAGACTAGAGCCCTCGCAGGCGGTCGCATAGCGACGTGTAGCATATGATGGAATGGAACCGACAAAGACAAGGGAGACCAGAATGGCCTTTTCTGGCTTATTTGCCATAATCAGCCAGCCATACCCAACCCCAGGCGCTGAGATGCCTGAGGCTTGAACTCGTGACCTGTTGGGCAGAAGTCTAACGCTCTACCCACTGCTGCACGAGCTCGTTGTCTTGCCGGTTTTGATCGGGAATATTAACTATGGTAAGTAGGCGCTCTCCGATCTTTGTCGGTCATGTTATTCTGCCTATATCTTTAGCTGCCTTGTGGCTCCCGGCGGGGCTTGAGATATAGCCCTAAGGCACAACTGTAAATTCGCTATTAAGTTTGGCATTTTGCTCCCCACAGTTCGGAAAATTGCTGGAAGGTTTATTTTTATCGAACTACTAATCCTTCAAGTATTGATTCTCTTTTTGTCCAACAGGCGTCACAAAATCACCATTAGCATTTTACATGCTAAAAAGATGAGCGAGGTTTACAAAAAAACAGGAAAATATGAATGGCCATATCTATCTTATTAACCGTATGCAGACAGAAGCTCCTGGAGAATTTCGGCCCAGTGTTAGAGAATTATTACAGTCTGAAGCTGGCAAACAAGCCATAGGTGGCCGTAAGAGTGTCACATTTAAACCCTCAGTTTTAAGTCAAATTAAAAATGCTATCTTCCCTCCTATCTTCTCCATATATCAGTGAACACCTTGCTTATGGCGGTCATTTTCGATTTCCACGTCTCCTTATTTTGAACAAAATTCCACAACATGAATAGGTGAAACGGACTTGCCCAAACGTTAGCTTATTATTCGGTTTTTATTGACAAAACGAAAATTTTGGAGTACATTTGGAGCAGATTAGCAGATTAGACAGATTGTGCTAGTAAAGAACAGGTAAACAGGTGAAAAAGAACTCACTTTTCTTCCAGAAGGCTATCGGGTATGCGGATAAAGTTTTCCATTTAACTGAAAATTGCAACTTAGCACTATTTCGAGACAACCATTTTATTTTTAGTAAGTTACTTCTTACTATAGAAAGTAAGGAAAATATACTCTAATTGCTTTACCCATGCTCACGACACTATCACCGAAACTGCCAAAAACCAAGGGTACTTAATTCACAGTTGAGGTAGTTTCAAGTGACCGCGCCTAATTATTACCAGGCAAGTTGATCCGCACAAACTGCGTCCTTTAGTATTTTACCACTTTCCAATGCAATTAACCATCTTTGATCAACAAAACTGACCACAAGGCCATATAGATAAATAAATTACGTCTTCCTTATTGGTGCAAGACGCGTAATAGAGGAGGAAAACAACTTTTAGCCGATCCTAGAAGGCTGCTGGTCGAGCTGACACTGGTTAATAACCATACTTTTATTTTGTCCGCTGGAGTTAAACTTTACAGCATCCTTCTGAAGATTGTGTGGAGGGGTTACCCATAAACCTAACGCAGTCTTTGTGTATGGGTTTCACACTAAAATTTTAAAACAAAGAATGAACACTTAATTTTTTTACTTAGTTACGCGTGATGATTCCTATTAATGTATGTATGAAACTTGGGTATATTGTAGAATGACAGTGTTAAAAGTGCCAAATGCAGCAAGGACCCAAATCTAAATGCAAGAAGGAGATTTTTAATTATAATTTTGATTCCTTTGCTGGTAGTGGCTACAGCCCTGACTAAGGAAAAATCAGATATACACTTTAAAATGATAATCATCATTTCAAATTTCTTTTTTAATTTGGCTAAATCAGCATGGCATTTAAGAGCTTTTCCTTTGAACAGATATCCAATCAGACAATTTGATTAATGTCTCATAATTTCCACAGGTTTTGCAATACTGCCACTTATACGAAATTATCCACCTGCAGAATTCGCGTGTCACGTTTGATATAAGAAGTGTTTGTAATAAATACTTTATTCCTCGTGCTAAACATAACTGCATTGCGTGCGTGGTCACTGTTATTTCCAGAAACACGGATCAACGAGACTTAGATTTTTGTGAGACCCGAAAGCGTTAACAGGTGCATATTGCGCCGATGTGCTTAGTTTCACGCAAGTTCAACCATATGTGGCTACTGAGTTAGCCAAACTGATCAACTGATTTGGAATCTGCATGAATAGATTTGATAGGAAGATAGAGCTGCTGCCATAGAAGAATGCACCTTTAGAGAAAATATTTAGCAATAATCTGCCTAGAAATTATTATTTTGCGTGCATGCAACCAGTAAAAGAAGGCCTGAAACACGATAGCTTATGAATAACTTGGTGCTATTTTTATGGCTAATGATCTATCATGGTACTACGGAAAAAGATAAAACATTCCTTACAGATTCCTAAGGTGTTAAAAAGCCAAGATTTCATATTCCTATCATCTAACTTGCTCTTCACTTTTTTAATATTTCGGACTTGATAGGCATTAGCTATTTCACTTACGGATAACCTATGCAACAGGATTTCACATCTCTTATAACTCCATACTTATTCCGCACAAATAATCAAGTTGACTTCACAGCGCAGTTTAATAACTACATACGTACATGCGGTTGGGAGTATACTTATAAACAGATCATTGAACATTTTAAGCAAAAACCTACCTTCTTGTTGGCTCTTCCTCTTAAAATACCCGGATGCAAGTGAAAACAGATAGAATCCGTGTTGAATGGCAATGGATTTAAATTTCATTTAATTTTCACTCAGTTATTTCTATAATAAGTATTTATTCATTGGGTAAAACATGGCACTTACCCCTCATCAAACTTGGTGCATGGCTTGCAACGTTTGAAAGGATGGTTTTTGTTACCGATTGGAGCTTTCAGAGCATGACAATGCACGAATATACACAATGCCAAAACTGCTCAACTAGACATACCACCCAAGAATAACAACTTCATCGATACCATGTTCATCACATATAATTTGAAAAGAGCAAGCCTAAAGTTAGCATTTTAATTTTAGGTGGAAAATTAAAAACATCTATCTACTTATTGCGATTTTTTATTTTAATTTAGGCTACAGTTCTCATTATTTTCATGTGCATTTCGGCTATAAAACAAAGTCGGGTAAATACCAGTACTTTCTATAATCCCAGAAGGTATCTGTTTAAAATGGGCCCATCATGATCATAGCAAATCACTGCAATTATAACCATGACGTACGTTCTTCTTATAAATCGCTTGTATAAGTTCCACTAGTTACTGTTTGACATCATCTGGTTTCTGTAACTAGCGATTCACGAGGTTGTGCATATCTTTCAAATAAAAATACTTTAAGAATTTAAGGGTAATTTATAGTAATGGTGACGGTTGAAATTGACAGTCTGGGAAAATAGCTTCAATTAGATTAAGCGCATGAAGTTTTTAACACTCTAAGTGCCTTCACCCGATGTTATTTGTACCATTCTACCGAAGACTTATCTCGAACCAGGGCCCTGGACATGTCATTCGACTACTCTTACACTTATCCCCTTTGGCTATGGAAAAGTAACTATTGATACCCAGAAATTACCGTATTTGACAGTTTAATTAATGAGCTCTTCACAAAGACCAAGTTTCGGTATTCGGGAGCAATAAATATGTGACTTGATGTTCCTTGATCTTGCATACTGAGCCATAACCAACGTTGTCGCCTAAAGATGGTGCCTTCCTTTCTCTAAACGTGAGGAAATCAAAGCGTGCCGAAATGCAAGCTGTGTTTTATCTTTTGCAACTTTCTGTGCTTCCTTATGTATGATAAATGTGTCTGCATATATATCGCGCGTATGGCCCAAAATGTTGAGCTTCATGTCTGCTTCAAATTTTTTCATCGTCTAACCTTTTTGCTAAGAGAATCGTGCACATATGCATACTTGGAAGGAAATAGGTGGTCTTTGCGGGTTACTCTTTATCAAAACAGCCCGATAATGGAAAATACGATGAAGTGTGTCTGAATAAATTAATGTTGACGGAAGGGGAAAAAGGGGCATCAGATAAAAGACCTAAACTTAAGGTCATTTCCAATTTTAATGTCAGAGCAGGGGGTTATTGCTTACGTATTTCTTAATCATATTATGTGCCATCTACTACAGAAAGAATAGGTTACCTTTTTCGTACGCTTCACATTTTTCTTGGCAGCCTAACAGCTCTTGAAAGAAACATATTTCACCGTGCGTGCTGGTCTAAAACAATATTCAGTAATTTTCAGTTCCGCTTGCTTAACTGGATGCTAAAATGTAAACGGACAATACAGACTTCAAAGGCATACGCGAAACCTTTATGGTCTCCAGATCAACGGCTCCAAGGAGTTTAATCAAAGTCTCTGAGTCCGATAGGTTGACAGTTGCAAACGACAAACGTCTCCAGGTGTTCGGTCTGGTCGTTATTGGCGCTCGAATGCATTTGAAGAGGCCCATACTTTTGACGGATCTGCTTGACTTGGAATAGTCACACTCACTGAGCAACCTGCGTTCTTTTTATTATAGACTTTATTTACCAACATAAACCGTAAAACAGCATTGAGACCAGTTATTTGAAAACCTGACTTATTAAGATGCAGACAACCACTAAGTCTGCTTATGGTTAATATGACACTTAAATGTTAATCGATATTAAATAGTGATCTGTGACGTCATACATTTTCTGCCGTTTGCGTTCCCATTAACCATAGACTCATCGCCTAGTCCTCGAAGAGTAGCCAATTTTGTTTACAGTTCCCTTAGTGTCAAATGGTTTTACGTGGGAACTCCAAGGCAAGACACAACTTTGGGACGGAAAAAGTTTCATTTGAATCCATAATTTACATGTTACAAACTTATATCAAAACATTTCCGGAACTGTAACTAGTTTGGATAGGAGTTAATGGGGGATCGTGATGTTTAGTGACGGAAAACAGTTCGCGTGACCATATTCCCTATTCCATGTTTATTAGGCCTCAGACTAGGGAATCTTCATTCATTAAATTGAGAGTACATAGACGTCAGATAAGGATGGAGGCATTGCAGGCTAACTCACAGCTTATAGAAAGAGTCTGTTTGGCGCTAGCCGAGAGACATTCATGTACCTCAAGCTATGTTCAATCGCATTGGATTGATTGTAAACCGTTTATATCTGTCAACTGGCTATAAATCTGGTCATTGTGGTATATGTAACGTGAAATTCATGTACATCGATAGTAGTTAAGGTTTTGTGCTGTCTCGGGACAGCGAAGTTAGTGTGGTTAGTTAGTTGCGCGAGGCCGAAATCCTCACAACAGGTGATAAATACGTTAGCCACGAGCTGCTAGAGTCATGGTTGGTCAACAAGCGCAATGACATCCTCTTCCCATGTTCTGTTATGATACATTACCTGAGCAGGGGAAAGTTTCTAGTGGGAAGAGTGCGGGTGACCAACATCCAGACGAGCCAAATGGCCGCGTAATTATCATGTCAACATCCAACATGGTGGATTAAATCGTGGTCGTTAATGAATCGAACGCGGATGGCCAAGCATTCATCGCATCAATTACGACCCCCAACGGTGATCGCGAGATCTGTTAAATGTTGTACGTATGCTATCACATGGCCACTGTGTCCTATAAAAACTGCGCATCGTGTGTTCCTATTACCCTTAGTTGTGATTTTCTCTGATGATGAGTTTCGAATGGGAGACCAAAAACGTCAGGCTAATAACTTTTGTTCAAATGATCGCATGTTCTCCTCCTAAGTACGTCCGTGCCATTTGGGTTCACATATTACTGAACATACAGCTTGTACCTTTTTCAATACAGAATGTCATATTCCTAACAGTACCATAATCCTCCTGTCCCCCTCAGTGCAACTAACTTAGTTAGACTCACCCATACTTAATAAGTGAACAAAAAATGGTAAAAGAATTTCTAGGTTTTGGCATTTGGAACGAAAAATTCGGAAGTAAAACAAGGGAATAGGTGACTCAAAGCCAGTAACACACGAGGATTTACGTGAACGTTCAACACGGTTAAATATTCAAATGTCAAAAGCTTAAGCTGAACCCAAACTTTGATCTTAATGTTAACAAAAATACTAACTTAACCTTATCGCTAACTCTAAACTTCGACTCCCTAGAAAAAAAGCGTCAAGCCCCGTAATAACGGGCTCCTTTACAAGTGTCTTGTTCATTCTGAACCCGTTACCCTTCAGTTAATCGTTCGTTATAACTGTGAAGCAAGTAAATTTGAGCTTTAAAGGAAAGGTTACTCAAAAAACAGCTAATTCTCAGGATCAAGCCGGTAGGTATTCAGTTAAGGGGGATCGTTAATGGCCGAACTTTTATGACCTAAAAATTCACTATTTAATTTCAATATTTGTCTAATTTTCATGTAACCTTAAGCAGGCTTTAGGATTATGGTGTACTTGGGAAAGGCTGGTTGTAAAGTACTTAGCTTCAGCGCTGTTTTACACTTTATGTAGGTAAGTTAAAGCTTACCTAATGGAAGTCAGGCCGCTGGCAGTTAATTAGTAGAAACGTTCAGCTTTAAGTTAATGAAAACTTTAGCAACTTGCATATTCATATTGCGTAATCGGTACGTGAATAATAATGACGGTAAGAACTCCGCGTTTGTCGGCATCGATAAGAATATCCAGGTGTTTGTATTTAAGCACATTTTTAACAAATTAATAGCCACGGTAAAATGGTTGAGGGGTTGAACTTTTCCTTATAACACAATTGGTAATACTTTTGTGTGTGTATATTAAAATCATGTATCTTTTTAGTCCATTGATTAGGTCAAACCCTTCTGACGGGCAACGTTTATGGTAGCTAAAATGAGCTAACCATGAAAGAATGCTAATGCAGACCAATGTTCCCTAAGTAAGCAGTGCAATATCCTATCGAGATCTCTACAACAAATATCACACTGAGCAATCCAAGAAGAATATTTTTGCCATAGAAATTATTATGACAAACTTTTTGTATCTTTCTTCTACTGAAAAATGCAGATACATTCTGTTAGAACTACTAAGTTTGTTGTTTTAGTTTGTCATTTTAATGGTATAAAGCTAAATTAATGATGATATTAAAAAAAGTAATGCGTTTTTTCTCAGATATGGACAATTTTCAGCTATACGCAAACATGAGCTTTAACGAATTTTATATTTAGATGACATTCCCTTATTCCGTCAGAAACTTTAAGAGAAAACTTTTCAATTTCTGGAATAAAATATATTTCTGAACTATATTTCTTATAGTCTAATTACCCTGTCTACTTAAAAGCAGAAGCAAGATGGTATCCCTTACGTCTCTCTGTCTATTTTTGAGCCTGTAGACACTGTTGATCAGGAGGAAGTAATATCGAAACATTTCACCTCTGATGTCTCTTGTGTAAATATATATATATGTCTTTTTGTCTTCCTAGCGCTCAGTTTACAACGACATTGTTTCTCTGCTTACCAATTCGCATCTTTCAAAGTAACATTTTATCGAGACGTTTGTGGTGTTATCCCGGGGTACTTTTATCGTGTTTATTTGAGTTCAGACTCTCTCCTTTGAAATCTCCGAGGGCACTGACGTCGGCGAGCGGTTCTCTATACCACCTGCACTTGATTTGGACAGTAGTCTGGCTGGTCTAACCAACTACGCAATCTGGCCCCCCTTGGAGGAGTTTAAGGTGGACGGTGGCGCCAGTGACTTGGAGGATCGGCCACCGGGTATTGGTAAAGGTTTATCCTCTGGAGAGCTTTCGTTAGTGCTGACGAAGAAATTGGATCGCGAACTGAAGGATTTCTACTCATTTACTCTGGTTGCCACTGACTTGAGCATGAAACCACTCAATGGCTCCATCAGGGTTATTGTGAATGTTCTCGACGAAAACGACAATAGTCCACTATTCTCGCAATCTGATTATGAAGTTACTGTCTCTGAAGGCACCATTCCCTACACAAGGATTTTTCAGGTAAGCTTGATCCGTTTCACAACACCGCACTTTGGGTTTCTGTTCAGTTCAGTTTATTTGAGTGAAATTTTGGTGTGCACCTTTGTTTCATCCTTGTTGCAACAGAGCTCATCCTAAAGTGTGACAACTCAAGTTCTTGCTTTGCACCTTTTGAACTTCTTTTGTATATTATTGCGAACCGAAAATGGATGAGGATAGATAGACTGCACAGGGTTTTTAAGCTTTTTGCAAAGAGATGCCCAGTGGAACTTTTAGCCCCACTGACGCACACGCGTGATGCAGACATGGGTAACGGTTCTCATCTCTGGTAGTACAATTTTATTTAATCCGACCTGATCCTGGGTGATAGATTAATCTCATCTGATTGAAGGTCCAGGATGGACTTTTGAAAACTAGGTCATTTATAGGATCATCATTTGGTTTTTAAATAGTCAACTTAATTTATGAAAGGTGTTATTTATTGACAACTGTATGTTCGGCTCATCGCTAACTGTAGTGTTGTGGGTCTACCATTTATTTTGTTTATTTGAATATGCATTTAATTTATGTTTTCCCGAGGTATCCATTAATCGTTCAGGCCAGAAATTGACTATTGGTCTGGTTCCAAAATGCGTGTCCATTAAAAATGATTTGCGTTACCCAGTTTTCTTTAAACTCCATAGACATGCAATCTTTATTGAAAAAAAAAGTATCTTGTGTTTATTAGCGTCCATGTGTTTGCACTCTAAATGATGTATCAAGGACTAGACGTACTGCTATTAATTTAACGTTTGTCTAAGATTTCTGAAATAACAAGGAATAGTGTGCACATAATGGCAGTAGATTAAATCGGACCTGAATTAGAGCACGTTGTTTTGCAACTGGTAGTGCATTAGACTATCAAAAAATACGTTGCTGGACATCTTAAGGATTTAACTCTATGAAGTGTAGCCTTAAATTAGATTATCATAAAGAAGTTCACCTACCTTAGCAGCAACCTTCAGTATAAGTAACAGTTCACTTCTCGAATCAAGCATGCCTAACACAAAGGGAATATTCCTCAAAATAATCTAAACAGGAAACAAACGTCAGAAAATATTTATAATTGCTAACTGACGACAGGGGATTAGCACGAAACTGCTTCTGGTATTCTACACTCTTGCCAAAAAGACTGTTATGCAAATAGACGCAAGAAATAAGCTTTCAAAAATACAATTCGGTTATATAAAAGAATGCATGTCTTGTCTGAGATCTCAAAAATCGAATGATTATTTCTATGATGAGTAACCATCATTGGTGAACCCGCAGGAGGGCTTTTTTAAGAAACAGTCGGGGATTTCACGCAGAATCAGCTTTACAACGTCCTCAGTCGTAATAGCAGGTGTGCTCTTGTTATTTTGAACAAACGTGGGCCCTTCTAATCGAGAATCAAATTTCCCGTCTAGGAACTGAAGAAAGAATTACACATTGAGATCGTTAAAACTGCGGCTTGTATTTGCTTCCATTCACAGAACAGTAACTGGACATATAGGATTTTGAATAAGTGAGTTAATCGTGAACAGGTGCTGTAGTAGATCTCCCGAAATATGCTTTATGTTTATTACAGCATTCTGCTTCAAACCCCTTGGTCGTGTGCCTGTTGCACTCGAACAGAAACACCACTGACTGAGCAGGCAGATCTGTCTTATGTGTTTTTGAAACTGTGTGCGAGAAAGACTTGTGCACAGTTTAACTCACTCTTCTGACTCGTGTCTACCCTAGTTGAATAAAATAATGAAGACTTTTTTTCTCACAAAAGTCCAAAAGCACTGCCAAGGTCCTACAGACCGGCAAGATGATGCCGCAGCCACTACACTATCTGATACCTCATTCATTTCCAAACGTTCGTTAAATTGGACCAGGCTGACTAGAGACGACATTAGGCGACGTGATCTACGAAGAATCAAAACGGCGTTCCTTCGCTCGACACGCTTGTGTACGCTCAAGTAGGCCTGGCACGGTAGTTTTGCCAGCTTTAAAAGTCTGACTGTGACCTCACCCCCAGCAACCAGCTGTGTTGGGCTATCATTTCTGATCCACCTGCTTACCACTTGCCTTCCCCCGTTTCCATTATCATAATTATGTTTCGCCTGCGCAGTTCCGCTGCATTAGAACGAAACAGAAGGGTTCTACGCATGTATTTGTTTGCTGATAAAACATCAGATATATGTAGGGAATGACAGTAAATTTGACTGAACCTGTAAAGGTGGCTTATTTATAGTCCACATCTTAGCTCACAGAAAAAGTACAGACTGTTTGTGTGTCAAAAGGAATTATGTAAACCACAATCTATGTCGACTACAGAAAGTTGGGGACCCTAGAGAGGAACTTTCTTCGAAATTGTAAATAATCTGACTTGAAATTGAGAATTGTATATGGAGTACATTTGCCTAAAAGTCATCTGGTGCGAAATTTTGAATTAACATGAATAATACACATATTGTGCCGGTGCCCGACTAGACATTTCTTTCCTCATGCGAACACCTGGGACACTAACCTTCGGATTCCTGCGCAAATGATGAATTATATACTTTTTTATGCCTTTACCTGCCCTTCTATAAGTAAAGATTTTCTACTTGCAGATAGACACTGACCTTAAGGCATGGCATTAACACTGGTGACATGATACTAAGGGCTTTGCATCCTCTTAATGGTGCTGCATATGTTTTTTACGTTTACACAGCCTGCGCCTACGTTACAAATACTAGTCTGAACGGCACATTTAAATGTCCGAAAATTATTTAAAAGGATGTTAAGTACTTAGATAGCACCTGCTTCAGGTCCCCGTAAGCTGTATCTGACCGCGTTGCAGCCTGTATGGTTGTTTACGACTGGCGCTTGCGCAGAGGAGTGGTTTGAGACGCCAGTCAGAGTGATATAAGTTCATTTGACACCATAGCAAATGGCATTTGTGACTTTGTGTTTTTGAAAAAATTTCGGGAGAAAATGTTTTTGGTATGGGTTTTTGGAGGCTCATTAAAATCCCTCTCAGGTATACTCATCCTTCTAAATCCACAATATAAAAAGAATTAAGTCATTCTATTACTGAAAATATCTCCCCCTTAATACTTGAGAATACTAGCTAACTGCAACTTAGTCATTTTACCATGAAAGTTTTGCCATGAAACCCGCATGTTTTCCTGTAAAAAAAACTTTGATGACCATAAATCTTAGAGTGGAAATTTTCCTAGAAGCTCCCATGGTTCACGTAAATTTTTTTCCTTTTCGTCTGCAAAAAGATATCAAACCAGACAGATCATGCAAAGTATTGCTGGTAGGTTTTCCGTTTGAAATAACTATTCAATATGCTCAAATTCAAATGACCGTCGAAGCATAAGGCAGTTATATTTCATATGAAAATTAACATGGACAACCTTAACATGGATATATATTGATAAAAGGGAGTAAATAATTTAAATATGGTTTTGTTTGTTCGGTTACCATAGGTACATGCCACTGATGCGGATATCGGACAGAATGCTGTCATTGAATACAAGCTCAGTCCCTTGAACGAACCTAACACAGTTCGCATGGTGAAGTTGGACCCCCATAGTGGATGGCTCAGAATTGAATGGAAGCTGGATTTCGAGAAACAGAAGTCTGTAAGTTGAATAATATGATGTTATTTATGGGAACATGGGGCTGCCTGCTTTGTCCCTTAATTATCCTTTGTAAAACTACTGACTTAGACAGCACTTGCGTGAAGATGTTTTCTATTAACCCGTCACCATTTGCGCAAAAAGACATTTTCCCAAGTGAATGACTTAACTGCAAAAGGAAACTTAATAGCTGTGCTGTTCTATTTTTCTTGGGGAAAATGGGAAAATCGTATCCTATAAATTAGTTCAAACGAAAAACGGGAGAGTTAATCACCAAGAAGACAGGATGGTTTGCTCAAGCATTAATCAATCGTCATCAATCGAGCTCGCGTATATTTCACCAATGAATCATGTTAATAAAAAATCCTGGCACGTTTGTACATAGCATGTAGGCTTTATTTTTCAAATTTAACGAGCAAACCGGCCGTAAATCAACATAAGTAATATATGAGCGCAGAGTGGTGGTTGAAGGCCATCGTTAACTTTCGTAGGTCCTTTTTAAGAGAAAGTGCATAAAAACCACAGATTCAACATCGCCGAGGCCTACGTGGAGGTTCATTTAAGCTGCCGGAGAGTTTCAAAAATCTTGGTAGTCTGAAGTAAGCTGGCTAGATATTTGCACGAAACATGTTTCATCCCAACAGGTCTCACGAAAGTAACCCATGAAAACGATTGGACGCGGATGAGATTAAAGGAGAACCATTATAAAATCAAGCCTTTAGTATGGGAAGAATTGTAGCACTGGCATCTACGAATATGGCTAACAAATGCAGATCAGACACTGGCTGCCCTGAAATATTTTGTCCGGAGAGTGTGAATACAACAGAGAGACGCGTTTATATATGTTGACACACACAGTCATATTGAAAACAGGGACAAAGGAAATCCTCTGTTAAGAACAGGCTGAAAAACACCACTGATAGGCAGGAGCGTGCAAGCAGACGCTTAACTACGCATCCTGTCGTTTGCCGACGCTGAAGCGCATAATCTATCCCCACAGGGGCCTGTATATATGTCGGTTCAGCCAAAATACGAGCTATAGCTGAAACTTGATGGTAATGCGGGCTTAGCGTCCTTCCCTAATAAACTCACACATGAGTCGAGGACAGCCGCATATTTGGTCAGTACGTAGTATTTTTTCTGGTGGAAAGATGAGTCGACCTCGCGTTTTCAAAGTTTCTTTTATGGCATTTCACGAACATGCATAATTGGCAGGACTATTAAACATGAACGACAGTCTTTATAGTAGGCTCTGCATTGTCTAGCCATACTATATTTTTAAGTGACACATCTATTTAGGTTAACTTTATGCCTCAAGGATCTCAAGACCAAATGTATTAAGAAGACAAGTTTCCGACCAACTGCGCCATCGGTCAATTGATTGTGACTAAAATAAACCACAATACAAAGGCTGTTTAAAGAGTTCTCCGAATTATGCACTTAAATTTTGTGTTTAAATCTGAGTTTTGCTTCGATTATATCGATATAAGAAATGAGCTGACAGTGGTAAATGTGTTTGCTTGGACTCTCTGTCATTTTGTTTTGTTTTTCTTGAAACTGTGAGAAGCTTATCCTGTTGTAGCGTCGTACTCTCTCAACAGGACGTAATACTGGTCAGACATTTTCGGGCGGAAAGACATTCCGAGCTCATTCTCACTTACGTTGCTATCCTTTTCGATGATACAATTGACACTAGATGTGATAAGCCACCCGAAATCCATTTTTACGCTGATGTAGATGAAATTTGCCGAAACCGCAACGCATTCAATTGGCTCTGTTATTGATTCACTCTGGTCAAATAATGGCGTCTCTCTTAAAGCCAAAAATGTTATTCCTCTCTTAGTTGTGTGCAGGTTATACTTTTTGATTTTATGGGTCAGGTCAAATGTTGATCTTCAGTATCATGCCAACGAGTCTGAGATTTTCACCCGGTTTGTCAAAATCTATTGACTTACCCGCGCCAAAGACTTTGGAGATAAAAGTGTGGGTTTTAGGTAACTGACTTTGGAGTCTTCCCACTACGTTGAATGTTAATTTATATGTGAACCGCGGGACTTTAAGGCTATAGAAATGGACACCACGAATCACATAGTGTTGAAAATGCTCACCCGCAAATCATTCTGCATTGCTTTTCTGACTTCAGACGTTCTTGTGTATATGTTATCAAACATATATCTAAGTAATTGGTTATTCTCACAAAGCTAATAAAGGCAAATCCTTATCTTCCTTTGTTGCCATTTTTCCTTAACTTTTCATCGAATCCATAAACTGGTAGTGTTCTTTAGATTTTACCTTGGATTTTAATTTTCACACCGGTCTGACAGGCGGATCTTTGATCAACACCAATTCTCCTTTCGGTCATTTTTCACATTTTACAGTTTAAAGACATGCTGTATACACACGGGAAGTTATTTCACCAATCCTTATGTTTGGACAACTACAGTGAATTTGTTCTTTAGCTTATGCATAAGAATTTAATGAGATATTACGCATAAAAGGGACGTTTTTCTCTATTCAGAGGTAAAACAGACTTTTCATCGTAGGTTTCATCACAAACTCTCAAGAATTTAATATGAAGAGTATGATGACAACAAAGGACGCTAGTGCTCTATCTAGTTTTGATTTCATGCCTGTATTCCTTCATCGGATCGCTTGGAGCCTGCAATTTCTTTCAGCAAACCCGTGGTTAATAATTTCAAAAACCCCTATAGCATATTGTTCACCATCTTTTAGTACAACAGCAGCATTTAAAAACAAAATATACCACAAAAATGCTAGAGGGTCTATGTGTGAGAGGATACGCTCGAGATCATGGTAGCTACAATCCAAATTGGTAAGACTGACAATTTCTCTCAGAATGTGGTGAAAGGTGGGTCCTTTGTAAACGCTAATTTAAGCATTTTTTCAAATCTTGAATTGTGCAACAAAAAACAAAAAATCGATTAGCAGGGCGGTTTGCTACATTTTTGCATCCTCGGCAGATTATTAACAGCAGCTATTAAAGAATCCGTTGATATTATCGAAATTCAACCTAACTACAAACGTATTGTATTGATTATGCACTGTCTCTGACTTTTTTAAAAAGTAGCTTCCAGTTTTATTCATTTTATGTTTACCGGGTTTGAAAGCTTTTTCAGGGTCAGAAATGGGGAGTTTTGAGCAAAGTAATAGAACTGCCGTTATTATTTTACAGAAGAGTGACTCTTGTTAAATGTTCTTTGCAATTTGTCTGGGGATTTTAATTATGTTGTAGCCTTCAGTTATTTAAAAAAGGAAAGAGCTTTAAATGTGCACAACTGCTAGCTGTTAACAAATTCATTCTAAAAGTGCCATTTTACACTCTCCCTTCAATAAATCAATGTTTTATACCAATTCCCATTTGATCCTCTTGGCACAAAATGACATGCTTACTCCTTTGCTAGTCCATTAGCAAATGCGTGCGCCATTAAATTTATTTGATTTAATTTCTTTATCTTAACAGATCTTCTTAATAGTGATCAGCCACCCACACCCTTGTTAATTTATGCACGTTATGCACTTAGTACCTTAAAAATTAAGGCAATTAAGTCCTTTTGAACCGATTGCATATCCGCGTGATATTTTATTAAGTTCACTTACGTTTGCTTTCATAGTCACCCTAAATATTTATTAGTGTAAGAATTATGCATAACTGTACTTCAAAAGGAATGCGGCATCTGTGATAATTCGGTCTCTTACAAATTATCAACCAACCGAACCGAAGAATGTTTCTGCAATTTATAGAAAATCAAAGTAATTTTACATTTTTTGAACAGCCTGTACTAATTTCTGATTTAAAATGTGACAAACTGACAAGAACTGAAAACACAAGGCTTTATATATTATTTCTCTGTTATTATTAGTCCTAATGGAATGAACATCATACGTTTGTGAAAGGTGTTGATTTAAAAAAAACATTATTTTCCATGCGAAGTTATATATGCTCCATAAGCTTCACTTTTTTATCCTCAATGTCATATAAATGGAATTATATAGCGTGTACTTAAATGCTTATTTCTGGGATGAGTGGAGTAGCTTGAAACTCAGTCTACTGCTATATCGCATCACTTTGTATTTTTACTTTCATTGTCCTCTCAATTCATTTTCGTCAATTTACAAATGGATTTAATGACAAACCTTTTTACAATGTAGTCAAAGAAGTAGCCTTTTACTAAAAAGATAGCACGAATAAGGTTATGCTGAAATTGATTGTTAACTTTAAGTTAATGCAGTATCTGTTTTTGGGAAGGACCAGAAACCAAACGATGAGTCGTCGGTCTGATAATGCAGCCACTGAATTTTGAAGGACAATGTTTTCTTATTTATAAAATAAAATTGGCTGTACTGCATGGCAGCATTGCCTCTCCCCTCACTAATTCCTTTGTTGTGATATGAAGTTTGTGGAGTTTGACAGGTGAACGCGCACTTCAACATTCAAAATTAATAAGGAAGCACAGTTGCTCATTTTACACGTATTCAATCCCGTCTTCCACTAGCCGCGTTGCACGCAGTAACACAAATGATCAGTTGAATTGGCATGATCATGCTTGTAATTGGCATTAACAGTTCCGACACTCACTGTCGAGTAACTTGAAACTTATTTTTTCAGGGTTGATATGAATTTTATAGACGTGTTGGTCTAGTTTATTTAGAATTGCCACAGGTGATCTAAGCCATAGAAAACCAGGCTGAAAAGAAAAGTCATTAACGTTGCGTGTTTCCTAAGTGAGAGTAAAGGGTAGTATCCATCCTTAAGGACTTTTCTGACGCCTTAAATTTTTAATCAACACCGTATACATTTCGAGTTGGATCTTCCCCTTTCGTATGGCCTTTGCACTCTAGTAACATTCGTTCTGATAAGCTGAGGCTGAGTCTTCGCTATAGAAATATTCCAGATGATAGTTTTATGCCATGTTCCCAAATCTCCTAATTTTAGAGCACTCTTTCAAACAGAAGTAATTTGGATTTTCTGAGGAAAAGAATAGAGATATCCCAGTCCATTGTTGTTTAGGCTAACCACACAGCCAGAACGTCATCGTACTGCTCTTTTGAGTTAACATAAGTTAACTGTGATGCTATACTTGTGACCATTTGACCAAACTACTGCTTGCTGTTATAAAGAGTCTCGCTTTGTAGCGGGGTGCATTCCGCTATATGGCTGAATTGTGCAGATAAAGAGTTAGACCTAGTTACTCTCACGCCCTTTGCTGATCTCTGCTCAGTGTTTTCGCAACCCATTTTAATAACTGCTCCCATTTTGACGTGCTGGTGGTCATTGAAAGAATGTGAACAGTTAAAGAAATTTTCTCAAGTGGATTAATTTTCCTCAGACCGGCTTACTATGTAACATTGGCTTCCATGAACAGTGTGATGGCTTTCGAGCCAGTATTCAACTGCGAAACTTATATTCAAAATGTGCATTGTTTTGGCTAACAAAAACTCTATGCAGCTGATTTCGCCTTAAATGACTTAGTTTGTGCATTCGATATGCTCTTAACGTTTCGCATAATGCGAAATAATAACCAAAACTTGCTCTGATTATACTTTGCCTTCATGGTTCAGTTCTGTATATGAATAGACCGTATTAACCGTTTAGTTATCTACATATACGACGCAAAATGGACAATTCTGTATAATCCTGTGATTATGTAATCCTGCTACAGCAGCTAACCCAATTGTACTAGAAGAAAGGAGTTACTGGATAATTCTTTCGAAAATTAGTCTCTGGTGTCACTAATCTTGGCTTACATTCTCCAGCCTAATTGAAAACCAGTTATTTCCCCTTGACTGTTTGCCTCGTGGAAGTCAAACTTGATGGCAGGTCAGTTATTGCAGATACGCTTGTAGAAATATATTTCTTTTTAACCGACGATTTGGTACCTGTGCAAGGCAACTTTTACAGGAAAGTAGATTTAAGATTTTTCTATGTCCAAACCTTGTAGGCACGGAAGCCATTTCCTCAAGTGCCAAAATTCTTATTGACCTAATAAAAAGAATGGCTGAAAAGGGATGCGTGCTAAACCAGTGCAACAATGAGGCCACAACCCGTGTACGTACGTTTTCCTCCACTCTCATGGTTGGGCTGGACTAAAATCTTACGTCCTGGTCAGCGTCTCCTGGCGAAATGCCAATCTCTGCCTACCTTTCTTGGCCCGACACGCCCTAACTTATCACTCCACCCCGTGGTCAGACGAAAGTGGGTTAATCTTGACAAGACCGGAGTGCAGGAGTGCCGTCCGGTCATCACCGGAAGCTGCCAACGTTTTTTGATAAGTGCACTCCTGGCAATGTACTTTGGTGCCACGATATATTTGCACGATACATTGACGTGTCTTATTTCCCAAACATCCCAAAACCTTACAGAGCCTTTTAACAACTGCTTGGTATGACAATATGAGCAAACCTGTATTTTTTGACGGTAATGAGAGAAGTTTTGGTTAGAAAATGCCATCAGTAGTACAATGTGGCGCACTAAAGTGCACAGTAAAAGATTAACTGTGATTTACACGTATTGGGGAGGACTCCTCTATAGCCATACATATTTCAGTAAACTTACAGATCTTATTACAAATGGCTGATGACTAAAAGTGTTGGCATTTTACCTATTCCGCTAACTTGGATTTAATTGAAATAATTCATACTCAACAGAAAATTGACATTTGCAAAGATCCCACGTGCATTCTTGGGTTGACATTTCTATTCATATACCCGTGGGTATATAAAAGCTTTTAAGAAGGAGTTCCTTTTGAACAAGTAGGTGGCGGTCAGGAGAAAAATTGAACTATTATAACGAAGCTGGAGATAACCAAACGTACACAGATAAGGGCGAACAGAAAGTGGCTGAGACACAGAGACTTGACGAGGAGAATAAGAATTTCGTAGCCTGTCATTTATTAGTGCTGATGAATTTAAAGCCTTGGGCAGACAAAGTCCTCCCTGCAGCAATCCACTATTATTCTTTCCAAGTACTTCGATTACCTCGTCTGTTCGATGTACTTGTTTGTCAGAACTGTGAAACCGTAGCCAGTTTGGCGGCTTCTACTTACAATCAGACGAAATTTCTGCACAAACTCGTCGCCAATTACGTAGTGCCAAACCTTATTTCACAATAAACTGCTCACCAGAGAGCTGTTGAAGTAAATGAATTTTTTTATGAAAGGGGATGTTTGTTGCTTAGATCGTTAATCGAGACTTCTCAAGTACTGCCAGAGAATTTTGTAAAACAAAAAACAAGGTACTACGATGAAACACGCAATAAAGGTAGAAGACTCTTTCAGCAGAAAATAAGTGGGCGATTATGCAAATGGAGAGGGAGAGCAAGGCAGAACTGGAAGACAGGCTTGCCGGCGTACGACGGGCGCTAATAGCGAATGGCTTTATATACAATGGCTAATCGATAGACAAAAAGGTGAGATAAGAGATCAGCCGGAACCAACCCCACAGTTGATGCAACTTTATTGTGCAGTAAGGATGTCTCGGAAACCATTAGTCGGTTTCTTAAATTGTCAGGAATTGGTTTGCACAGATAGCAGCGGTAACAACCCAAAAGCAAGCGGGGATTTAAATAAAAGTTGCCACGTCAATAGCTGTCTGCATACTGAACCCCAGAAACGAAGCAGTACAGAAGAAGATATAATCCCTGGGACAAGAAATCTATAGTCCCGAGGTGTCGGAATCTTTCACAAAATTATCACCAATTAAAGTCACAGATAAAGGCAATGAAGGCACAAACAGTACAATTTTAGTAGAACGCAACTGCCATGTAGCAACATGCACGTTAGTAAGCAGCTCTCACTTCGTCACTGTGGCCGTACCGGATGCTGTGATTGTTTGTCATTCGGCATCTGAGTTGACAGTTGCCGTGATTCCATCACCCGTGTTAGACGTTGGCGTAATCGTCATTCGCACTTTGGCTCGCTCTCACTGGAACTTATGGTTGCCCTTCCCCCACCCTCCTTGCGTGGCTAAATCCTTTGCCCACACAGAGTCTCAGCAAAGAATATGGAGACGGGAGGTTACTGCACTCTTTAATGGACTGGCACCAGAGAACCAGGTGGAAAACAACTCGCAAATTATCAACTTCAACCCCCAACCATGGACACGAGAACTGCGTCCCGTAAATAGAGCACCATTTTTGCCTCCACTATCCCTGTAGGCGCCTGTCTATGATAATTTTTTCGAGTGAATATTTGAAACGTAAAATCGGTAAACTTCTTGTTCCAATGATTGCACATCTGAATCTTCGTACCATCTCTCGGGTACTCGTGAACAAGGCAAAATAGACCTGCGACATTTACAGATTTTGTTGATTTGGGTGGCCGAACACGCACCAACGTTTATAAACGTTCTTAAGTCTCAACTTTATCTGTCGGATACATCCATCTCAGCGGGCTTAACGATGTGTAAAACAATGCGACGGTTGACAGCCTCATACGTACGTGCTTCCTGGGTCAGGATTCTTCAGCCCCAGATTATCAGCAGTCGCAGTGTTCCCTGTCTTTATTTATAATCATTTCGAACTCATGTCTGACTTGTCTCTGTCTTGTCGTTGTACCACGACGTGCGGGTGTAAACATGCATGCTGGGTTCATCTTCGGCCAAAAGAACTATAGGGCCTATATGAACGCTTTATGCGAGCACGATTTTTGGTTGGGATTCTTCATGATTAGTATTACCTATAAATGACAGCTTATCTTTTTTCTACCTATTCGAATCGAGCACGTAATCGAAACACTTACGTTTATTATTAACAATTGAGTGTTTAAATTTCCTCCCCTGTAAATGATTCACAAACACTTCACTTGCTCAACATGCTAGAATTGCCTGGTTTGGTTGCATCGTGTATTTCCAGTTTAATAACGTTTACTTATGATAATGTTGCTATTCCTATAGTGAACCTTTTTGTGGGGCAAAATGTACACGCTTCCCAGCATTGGTGCTAAAATGATTAAATTGGTTCACAGGTGCCACCGTGGGTGAGCCAAACCGCGACGCTTTCATACAGAAATATACAGTGGTACCTTATTTTCATGAAGTATATACGCTGTTTGTTCATTTGGTTTCGTGTAGTTTGAAGGATATTTCGAGTATAATGTGGACCAGTTTATAATTTTTCTTAGATTTGCTGTGAAATGGAAGCACAAAATTCGAAAATATTGTGACAATTTTGTATACGTTGAGAGTCGAAAAGTGTCTTTCTTCACCAATTAAACATTTCTGAACTTACAGCCCAATTAAACACACCACATCTTAAAAGCTGCATGCGAAAACGATCTTCTTAAATATCAGGGTGGGTAAAGGTCAAAGTCCCTTTCTATCGATGCAGCCGTATACGTAAGGTCATAGTGCAATCTTGTCTTAATTTTATTATATCTAGCACGTTATTGCATGCACTTATGCAGAGAATTTACCCGAACTACGGCTAAAAATCAGATATCGTGTTGGGAATGTCGTATTCTGGAGAAACCAAGTTTAATATAAAAAGCCTTGTGCAATCATTCTTGAAGTTGTAAACCAGAAAATATTCGTACTTATAAGCAAAATGTTCAATGAGGAGGCATTTTCATTCAAAACCATGTTGAGCATATACGCCTCTTGATCTGTCCAGGGAACTGCGGTCGAATGTTCACAAGCATAAAACTTCAATAAAATAATAAGGACCATATAATTAATGATTGAATCGCGAGATATTTTAGTCCATTCGACCGACAAAATGCTCAACTAGATGTCATCATTTAAAAAAGTGTAATTTAGGGTAAAAAAGTGTAATGACACTATTATGCATTACTTTCTTGCTTTTGAAAGAGTAGTTAGTCAGTGTTTAACTAATATCGTTTCACATGATTCTGTCCGCTGCTAAGACATCCACTCTGCTGGGATCGCTGAGTTATCGGAAACACAACATGTAAAGCCACACGAACTACGCCAAGTAATGGTTTGTTCCCCGTGTGGCAGCCCATTTTCCAACTTCCTTATTTTGCACCTCTATCGGTTTGCATTTCCGCTAAATTAGATGTGTTTGGTTTTCTTAGTCACCGGCCACAAGTGAAGTTTATTGGATTTTGGGTAAACCTGTTCAAACAAACAGTTGGGTTCATGTTCCAAAATCGAATATATGTACACCATGCGTGAGGAAGAGAACAGACGAAGAGCCGATAAGTGATCGAGAAACTTAGAGGTGTGTTATTTTGAATGCTATTCATATTATGGGTATTGAAATAAGAAAGCTAACATTAACATTTCGCGCAAAGTGGTATTTCAAAAGGGCAGATGCAAGCAGGGTTCCAGTAATTCAATTTAAATTATGGGAAACGCACTCTTATTTGTTGAATAGGTACACCGGAAAAGGTTGTGAAACTGTTTGTAGTCTAAGCTCGGAAATTGCATAACTGTGGCTTTTACCTTCCTACAGTTGGCGATTTCGTTAACATAAGGGCCGCAAAAGGAAAGAAGAGGAGTAACTTACCACATATCCTTGCGTCTGGCATCAACAAAAATGAAAAATGCCAATTAAAGTTACTTTGCCCTGAAATCAACGGCTTACTGGGACATACTGCTTTTGTCCTCCCATAAGGCTAAACATCTAAACGTTGAGTGCGTGTGGTACATACAGATTGGTGAGCCGCGCACTACCATCATATTCTTGATCGCAACCGACAAAACAACTAGCCCGTGGCTCAATGGTAGAGCATTCGACTCAATTACCAAAGGTTGCGGGTTCGAATCGCAGGTTTTCCTCACTTGGGATTGGGTATGACTGGCTGATGATGGTTAATAAGCCAGAAATGGTCATTCTGGTCTCCCTGGTTTTTGTCGGTTCCACCTCAACAGCATATGCTACACGTCGCTATGTTATCACCTGCGGGGGTTCTAGTCTGAACTCCAGGGCATAACGGAACATATATGTTCCTTAAGCAGATCGGTGAGCAGCACACTACTATTATTTTCCTGATCGCAACTGACAAAACAATGGGCCCGTGGCGCAACAGTAGAGTGTTTGACTCAATTACTTAAGTTCGTGGGTTCGAATCCCAGGTGTTCCACATTTGGGATTGGGTATGACTGGCTGATGACGGCTAATAAGCCAGAAATGGCCATTCCGGTTTCCCTTGTCTTTGTACGTTTCACCTTAACAATATATATGTTTATTGACCCATTTTAATTAATAGAACACAAGGAGAGTTCTTAATGTGGGAAAATTTTTCAAAGCAGTAGCAAAGTTAAAGCTTTGAGGGATTTCATGGAAAACACAAGAAACGTGGACGCTTGATACTAGGTCATTGTAGCAAACTAGCAACAATCTGGGTATCGTAGTAGTGCATTTTAAAGGCCTTTATTTTTTAGCCTTGATAGTTCTAAGCTATTAGTAGGTTTTCCTTCGTTTACTTGTAAGTACGGAAACAAATTCCAATTAACTTTTAGCATAGATTAATTAGCTCAGGACTGTGATGTATCATTTTCTATGAAAGAAATTTTAAAACTAGGGATCACGTGTTCAAATGCGGTACATTCACTAAACATTATAAACAAGAAAATAGCCTGGCCCTCAAGAGTACATTTGACTTTATACTTTTATTATTTTACAAGCTAGTAAGGTTCGATGAGAGTAAGCAAACTGTTCATGTTTTCTGTTTCTCTCCACTTCTGCACGAATGAGTATTTGGTTTTTAGTTCTGTGCCCGGCCGCGCGTAGTCCTGGGCTTACACTACATGATCAATGAGTCGAGACCTCGCAACTGGACATGTGCAAGTTCTCTTTGTCTCAAACATAAGCGACTATATTTTACACGTTGACGTTTCTTTGTCTGGCTTACAACGAGTACAAATGCAAGTCAACAGTCAGTTTGAACTTCCACTTTGATGTACAGCGGTCTTTGTTAGTTTGCTATTTACTAAGCACAGGATCACCGTAGTTAAAGCTCTCTTCTTCCTTTTTTTCGAGTCTCTGTCAAGTTATTCCAGTAGTAAATCAGACATGAACATTAAGCGGAGACTTTCACCATGTTCATCGGAATTAGCCACGTTTTTTCAATAGCCCACTTCACCCGGATATAACCGTTCGTTCAGTGCCGGGCCGAGAACCAGTTACGACTTAACTTTCACTTTGGGCAATTGTTCTTGGAATAATTTTGAGAGGCATGATCAGGATCACTTTTAAATATGAACTACATTTAACCATTCGATTATTCATCTTGCCACAATCTTGGATTCTTACTTTAGCGTCAACATTTTTCGTTCTTTATCTAAAACTGGCAAATTAGCTGTTACGTCCAATGTATATTCCATTCTCGATCAGCATTGAAACATATCATTGTCTAGTTTATCTAATGTGTACATTCTGACGGCATAATCTGATACATTCTAGTACTAAATAGGGATATTGTGGTTAAGCTTCGACTCATCTGGCTTACACAATTTTATACCGTTAAAAAATGCCGTTCTTGGTGCGATCTCCTGTATGCTCGAGAAATGCCAATGAAGCTGTAATTGGCTGTTAGATGTCAGGATTATGCGGCATTGCGGAATGCTCTAAAAAGAGATTCAGATGAGAAGCTGGCCTTACCTGTTTACCTTACCTGGCTGATTGCCTAAATAATTATCTTAAATTGTTACGTCCACGAAAGGCCTTTCCATGACAGCGAGAGATTGCAGGGTCTGGCAGCCTGTGGCAAAAAGAGCCAGCTAAAGTACATCAGTACTGTGGTCGGTTGTTCGGTCATTATGCGCAAAAGGCGTCTTTTGGTCTTCGCTATCCCTTCTAATTAACCTTTCACTTGTATACAGACTAGGACGGAGGGGATTGCAAACCACGGTCTGTCTGAAGCCGGTAGCATCTTTTTAGTGGTGATTTTAGGTGCGAATGTAGGAGGACATTTATGTCTGCCAACTTGTTTTTGGATCTTATAAGCTAAAGTGAGACTAATTCGGACGAATTTCAAATTAAATTAGAATTTTATGCACGACGACCGCTTTCAATTTGGACAAGATTCTGTCAAACAAAATAGTGCCACTCCATCTGCGATAAATATGCATTTCGCTGATTTATACAAAGAAAGATACGAGAGCTGGTGCAGTTTAGACCCTAGCTTATACGTAACTGGCTACTGGCCGCAATGAGGCTGTTTGCCAAATATTCGTAAATGACTATTTTACTAGCAATATACATGTAAAAATAGTAAATGCTGGTCGGATCGGTGCAGGAGAGCGCGTGTAACCTTTCAATGCCTTAGCTCGTCCTAGAGGGCTCTGGTGACATCCGACTTGGATCTATGCAGTTACTATAATCCCTTTGGATGAAGATAGAAAATTGTTTAAGCACATCCAATTCATCCGTAATGTCAAATTTCCTTTTTATTCGCAAGTGCGTACTTTTTCATAGAAATTAAGGTACTTATTGAATTATATTATCGTTATAACATCGCTGCGCCAATCATAAAACCTACTATGTTTGTTCAATTTATTCACGGACGTGACGGCCAAACACTGTTTTTAAGTTCAAGGTTTTTAATGGCATTTCGTGAACCTATAAATTCCTTGGACAACTTAAACTTTAAAAAAACATGCCATGTATGCTGTGACTAGAGTTTTCTGTTGTTACTAAAGGTCTTTATCGGTCATATTAATCTGCCCATCTCATTAGCCGCCCTGCGAATGCTGGTGGGGCTCAAGAGTGAGCTCCAAGGCACAATGAGACGAGTGGGTCCTGTAACCAATCAGTGAGCGCTTAATTACCACAATAATAAGACACTAGACATAAGTGGAGCATTTCGCAACGGTTAACGATTTTGTTTTACTGAACCACAACACGAGTAATTTACTATTATCAGTTCATGACCACATCATTGATGCCCTAACGCAAGCCTGGTAACTGCAATTTATCCTGATATGGTATAACAAAAAGGCATTTGCACTTCCGTTGACTGGCGCGGAAAGATACAGAATCAGTGAGCATTCTCTCCTGGGGTTGCACGGTTACAGCAATGCCAAACTGACTGGACTGAAACATCTATACAACCTTCGAAATCGTTAGCCAACCATGTACATTTTGCAGCTATTCTTGCTTCATTTCTCCCATGTGAATTATGTAACCAAATGTAAACATAATGGGCTTTGCCGTGCTATGCAGCATGACCTACATTCCATGGCCAATTTGACCATTTAAGTTTCCAGGTGATAATGTAGTGAACACAGATCTCATATTAATGCGAGATAACTTTTCTTTTTTGGATTGCATAATGCAGCCTACTTTTCTTGGTAGCAACTGCGAAAAAGCATTTGAATATACCAGGGCATCAGTATATTGTTTAAATAAATCATATACATGGCAGGACGTAGAAATAGTACTCCACCTTAGTATTTGGACCTCTTGTTAGCTTTCGGAGGGATGAGGGTTATGCTTAGGTTTGGGAGGAAGTAAATTAGTAAAGGATTTTGGCAGATTTGAAAAATTTAGTTGACCCAGTTGTGAAAACCTCTGCCACATCGGTGGACTTCAAACCCTGGCCGCCAATGGGAAAGCTTACGTATAGTCAAAGCTCTAACCAACTGAGTTATGAGGCCCACTGGGAGCCATGATTTTAATCTCACTGTAGCTTTGGCTGTACTTCAGTTCTCCCCTTGCTGGCGTAGGTTCGAATCCCACCAAGTCCATCGAGTGTTTCACAATCGGGTCAATTGTATTGGATTAAATGGATTTTAAGGGGGTTTAGGAAAGAACTAAAGTTAAATTTAGGGCTAGATATAAGGATGAGGTTAGGGCAAGTGTTTGGGTTCTGAAATACGTACACGTCCATTAATTATGCGCACAGATATCTACAAAGTGTTACTTGGCCATAAAGCGGTTACCTATCTGCCACACAGCAGAATACGGGAGATAGCGAAGCTTTTTTGCTAGCCTTGAGGTCTGTAGATGTGTTCATGAAAAATTTGCTATGGCATTGAAAAAGACATCGCGCATTACTTTTAACTTTCGAAAAATAAAATCATGTCTCATCGAAGTCCGTGTGGGTACCTCTTAGTGCAAAAAAATAAACTTTGGAGTCGGTGGAATTTGTTTGACTTAGTACCCGTATCTGATACTGTCTCTGATGATGGGTTCGAGTTGGAATCCGAAACTTAAGGTGAATAAAGCTCTTATTCGAGCGATCGCATCTACCTCTTCTTAACATCGGCCGAGTAATCATCACGCCAGCCTCCAACCTGGGTGATGAAATTTCAGCGAATAACGACCCGCATGCCGGCCATCAAACAAGTAAAGCACCAGAGCGCAGTCGTCATTGCTGAAGGGGAGCTGTTACTTGCCGTAGGCGTGCAGTAGCATAGTGACGGCATTCTATAAATACTACAACTCCATGTGTACGAATTACTCGAAGCTGATATTGTCTCTGATGATGGGTTCAAGTTGGAATCCGAAACTTCAGGTGAATAAAGCTCTTAACCCAGCGATCACGTTAAATTCTTTTGAATTACTTCCTGGGACTCGCATTTTCGCTTGTATCAGCATTATTGATGGTTGACAGTGCATGTTGCTTAAAGAATTAACTGCAAGGTGTTTGGGGTAAACCTCCAAAATTAAGCAGCAACCATAAAACTTTATTCATGCATAAACTCTTGACAGTTGTAGCGTAGACAGAGCAGCAAAATACTCGGCATATTCCGTAAACCGATCACATGTATTAAGAGGCCAGCATTTGGCATTCTGCTTCACATGTCAGGAAATTCGACAAAACGACTGAGACATTGTAGATTTCTCTACGTGATCTGCGCTAAGCTCAAGGTCATAAAATGAAATTATAATTTATTTTTTCTTGACTTGTTTTGAAAACCAACTAATTTTACCTGACTGTCATCAAAGGCAGCATAATTATGATATTTGTTAGTGAAGCACCATGACAACGTCTGGTTATTCCAAAAAGGGCAGGTCATTCGTGGACTTTCATCGTACCCTGAATTGAGAATTTGCTCGAAATTCATTAACGTCCACATCACCTAGAACTATTGACCACTTGGAATCATTTTGACTCAAAAAATGCCTTGAAATTTAAAAGTGAAAACATTAATTTTACTGTGCACTTGTAGCGAGATGAAACTCTCTTACGAAAATGTGCCCATATGTTCAAAATTTACTGTTTTAATGTTCAAGCTATGTATATATATATATATATATATATATATATATATATATATATATATATATATACGAATTTATTTGTCAGGGGTGTGATGATTTAAGTAGAACTTTAAAAGTAAGTCCTCCTGAGGCTAGCAGTCTTAAAAGGTGAACCAAAAGGAATTTAATATTCCCTTGTCTAAGCAAGGCTTGAGAGCAGGAGGAAAATTTATTTAACGGTATTGGGCCTCTTCAAATTTCATCATGCTTTCAAAGTTAATCACAGACTATTTAGTAGCCAATGTGCGTTAGAATGCACATACGAACAAAATGGAATTTATTTTATTACATATGTAATGACCATTCAATTTCCTACAGACAAAGGATTTTATGAATTAAGATCACAGCAGTTGAAGACTCAGGACTGATTGGTAGGCTAGCTTCACTTGAAGAATTTTGTAAAGGGTTTCAGTGAGTTGCGAATTTAAAAATTTTGCGAATATTATTTCAACCATCGTAACATTGCTGAGCGTCAATAATTTACTAAGCCGTATTTGGACAAAATGTAGTTATAAAGCCTGTCCTAGGTCTAATGTGGAAAGAAAATAACTAATCAGCCCCTCATATTTTTACGGGATTTTTAACAACCTTAACAATTACTTTGCGGTACTTTATGATCCATTCACTTACTATTACGCTGAATAGTTACTACACAGGTAATTATTCCTCAAAGGCCTTGAAGAATGAGATAGTGAGGTTAAGGCGGTCATTTTAAGGATTGAGGGAGTTATTGGTGGCAATTACTAGTAAAATTTAAGCGTTTTGCATCAACGTATCTTCAATTCAGATGAAAACGTTTTGGGGTGTCGAGACTCTTTTATAAACTATGACTGTTAAATGGACTATATTTTGAGGACCAAAGTTTCCCAGTTTAATATTGAATCAAAAATACACCGATTTCCCTACGAAAAAAGGTTTTATTTTTACATTAACTTAGTTCTGCCTTAATAAATTTTAACTGCAATAATTCTTTTAGCATTGATTATTCATTTTACTCAGATGGATGAAGCAAACGCTGATAGTTTCAAAAATTGAAATATTACTTATACGTTTAGGACTGCTTTTGCTTTTTTCTACTAAAACAATGCATGAAGGCTTAATTTTGAAAACGCTTGTGACCATAAGAAAGTGTTTGAAGGCATATTGTATAAGAAGGTTCAGAGCATGGTGGAATGCGTTAGATTTTGGTTTAAAATGGATTGTTACAGAGGTCTTATCATTTTAAAGTGCTCTTTGTTGCTCGTTTCCTTAAAGAAGAGGACAACAGCCAAAGCGCTTGTATGTTTAAGGTAAAATCGAGACTTTATAACGTTATTATTGAGGCTTTTCCACCTCTGTTAATTCATGAAGACACATAACTTTATTACATATGTCATTAAGCAGTTTCTAGGATTTATGCGTTACAATACAATTTGATGCAAAACTTGATGAAAATAATGGGTTCGACGTAAACTCTACTGCCCCAGATAAAATAAACACTAAATTAGCATAATTAACACTTTATCATTTAATAATTATAAAGTCTTCTTTTATGTATAACTGGGGATTAACTACTTTTGGGGAAAATAACTGGTTCTGGAACTTTCTTAAGTAAGGAATTGAGAGATTATATTTAGTTCCGTAAGGAAATGAACATTGTTGGAGAGCTACAGTCGAATGACAGGAAAAGACATCGTTTGTTAATGTTCTCACTATGCCCTTGACGAAAAGTCCCCATTTTTTATCAATTGCATGGGAGCTATTTTTAACTTAAAGGGTGTCATCAATCAGCAGTGATAAACATGAAATGCAGTTAATTGTAAGAATTACTGATAGGGCCTCAACTGCAGGAGTGGAGGAAAGAGTCGGTGGATGAATTTAAGGACACCGGTGAGGAATAAAACTGCATACAATGAAAAAATCACAAATGGAAAAGAAGAACGTGTTAGTATATGAAAACTGAATTTCCAGAGGTACACGACAGCTTTTGAACTAGAACAATATCCGTTTGTTCCCACTGACGAAGCTGATGTTATTAATAATGCAAAATTTGAATTATATTTCACCTTTCATATGCTGATAGACAGTTGAACGTAAGGCCGTCCTTATATTTTAATTAATATTTACTGTCTACACAGAGCGCCATCAGATATTCACGGTAAAGCATTTTGTAAATATTTTCCACCGTACTCCAGTTCATTATTAATTAGTTAATGAAATTTGTGTTTAAGACAATACACTCAAGTTTAATGACTAAAAATGCTTCCGAAAGACACCGCATTTCTGCATCTCCTTTGTGCTAACCGTCACGATTATATTTGTGCAAGAACAAGGTAGAAATGGGACACATTCATTCGCATTCATCGAAGTTTACTGCGCTAAAGAATCAAACGAATGTCCCAATTTCACGTTTTTAAGCACCACTCTGTTTTGGATCACAAAAGCCGCAGATCCAAGTTTTTCAACACTTTTCATCTAATCGCGAAACTATTTTGTGCCTGTCATGCACTCAAGCCTTTTTTTGTAAAATTCAAAAGCAAACAAATGTAGGGCAAAAAATAACAAAATGTTTAGTACATATATTTTTGCAATTCACATGATTTCTCACCGTGTTCTGTTCGCTGGGAAAAAAGATTTCAAAAACTTCTGGAATAGCAGGAGAAACATAACATATAAGTCATAGCAATATACGAGTTCAAAAATACAAAACAAGTTACTCAGAACTGTTTGAAATTTTCATGCATTCATCTATTTTATATCAAAGCAGAAAAGCGGCTTTCATAGCGATGTCAGTCATTATCAAAAATACACAAAACCTCTTTTGAGAAGAGGAACTGTTAAGAACGTCACCCGCGTTCCATTAGATGCCGGGTTTTATGTCATTTATCACACAGCATAACTACCAAAATCTTTCAACTGAAAGAGAGGTTCAAAAGGCTATTTGTTTGTTTAGCCGTGTTTAGTATTCAAAAATGTTCAATGAGTATATTTACCTAATTTTATTCGTCAAATTGTGCGTTAATGAAGGTATATGCATAAAATAATCCTCTTTCTACCTCATTTGCATTCAAAACGAACCATGACGCATAAGATACAACCAAATGTTTCCGACATGGCATTGCAATATATTTATTTCACCTGCCAGATATTATCTGCTTAACATGAATATCTGGGAATATCATTTGTCGACACAAGTGAAAATTGAATGTCTAGATTAATAAACCAGCTCATCTTATCTCAAAGGAGCCAAAGAAGAAGTGTCCATGACATCACCACTTCTTATCCGTCTTTCTTTGGGGATGATGAATAGACTACTATATACATATATAGTGCTAGTGAAGGGCTCACCGATCGCCTTACGGCACTGTGTGGCTGCTGGAGGGCTGTTACATGAGTCTCGATGCACCAACTTACTATGATGTCTCTTAAGGTGATCGGTGAACGCCCCACCACCTCCTTATATACCTGTTCTTAACTGAATGGCCAACAAACCCTTGGCTTTATTTTAAGGGCATTAGGCTCCTAACCAATAGGTGCCGATTTCGAGTCCTAAGGGTTAGGTATATCTGACTGATGCTTGCTATGAAGCCAAAAACAGTCATATAATCAGTAAAATCCACTCACCGTTATAATGGAACCCATTCGCTAGCCTACTTTGATCAAAATATTTTTGCCTTATTGTCTTTTCAAGACATTGTCACAAAGCTTGCTACTTCAAATATGCAAATTCGAAATTATATTTTTAGAAACGGACAAAGGGTAAGCTGGTAGTTATTGTAAGATATTCCCATATTGAGTCCTCACTTAATACGATGTTCCTATAAAAAACTATGGTTAAGCCTCAGATTATTAGGCGGATTTTATTTAACTTGACTCGTCAAGTGTTAAGGGTAGCATATTTTAATCCAAATTTGATATCTTGACATACTTTTGTATGCGATGTCAGCAACTCTCAGTAATTATTTTAAGACAATATGCATAATTTTATGTATAGGCATCAAATGTCAACGCAAATGCATCTAAGATAATGTACGTTGACTGTTATTCCTTTGTAGGAATTACACAAAATAGTACACGGAATCCACGAAGCTACAAATCGTTGAGCTCGACGATATTGTACAAGATAAGATTAGAGGTTTTAAAGTGCAGTTGCCGGTACTGAAAGTTAACTGCAGCCTGATGCCTCAAAAAGGTCTTTGTATGGGACAATACTGAGCTAACCATACCAAACTGTTTCTGATTGCAATTACTATTCCTAAAAAGAACGCATTGTTCAGCTGGATAAAATTTCTCCAGAAAATGTCAAAGCAAAAAACTTTAAGATGAGTAACGACCGATACTCCAAGAGGTTTGTTCCCTTTAATTACCTATCCTCCAAGTGTATCCACAAAATTTCCCGAACGTCATAGCGAAAAATTAGATTGCAAACGAAACATAAGTGATTTTGATATACCTCTGTCAGACTAACCGACTTATGACTCATATGCTGCATCTCTTGCAATAACCTCACACTAAACTTCTCCACTGCTAATTTTGGGATGCCCAAGTTTTTCCGATAAATGCTAGGCAAAGGTCTTGCGGTACAGGTTACTGACCATTTTTACATATCAAGGAAATTTCATGTTGACATGCGCCAGATGATCACCAACACAAAGCCTGTAGTACGCGCACTATAGGTGCTAGTGAAGTAGCGGACTGTAGGCTCTGATAGCGAGATTGATGTTGCTATCTACTTAATACTTGACCTCATATTTATTGAGACTGTTTTTGTCTGTAAAGCCTATGGTTTGAGGAAGCAGGGGGTATTTAACCCCAAAAATTGTAGATTTTTAATTCCAAATCTTGCCTAGTCAGTCAACTTTCTCGAAGATTTGCCGAGTATAAAACCTCCACTTAAATAACAATAACGCTAAACTAGGCAATTTTTTAAAAGATTATTAGCAAAAGGTTATTCAATCTTGACTAACCAACGTCAGGTTAAAAAGGCAATATGATGTCGGTTGTGAACATATTCTGCTTCTCTACAGTATCATTTATTAGAAGGCGCTTTAAAATAGACTTCCATAGTGTTCTTTTTTCAATTTAACATTTTTAAATTGAAACCGATTTTGAGGTTATGTTCCCGATAAAATTACAAGATAGCGTTCTTCGTCTTAAGCGGGGCCTGCTTTTTTCTCACTCTTTAAAATAAATGGAGTCCACTAACTGTTCTCGTTTTAGTGGCTAAGAAACGACCGAGTCTGCTTATAAACTAGGGTTACTATTTGGCATGCTTCATGCCAGTTTATCTACTTGTAGGTAATATAGGGATGGTTTATACGTATAAATGATTGGAGTTCTCCTAAAATATTAAAGTTGAAGGAAAAACGAATAATGCAGCGAAAGGCTGCAATGGCTAATTCTAACTTATTAGCCATCAATAGCCAGTCATACTCAATCCCAGGATTTGGTGTATCTTAGATCTTTACCCGCCATTTGGTCGTTAAGTTGAACCTTCTATCATTAAATCAAGGGTCAGTTTCCAGCTAAATTGCGAGTGGACATTTTAATAGTGTTGGAATAGGGTTTATGGGACAAGCATGTCATATAACCCGGGTCGATGACAACAACTTTACTTCAGTAAATAAAATAAGCAAAATACGCACTGCCTTCAGGTTAAATGGAGCTTTAAATCCTGCACTTCCGAATACCCAGAATTTGATACAGTTTCCGTTGGTGACGTGAGATTTCTCAGAACCGGCTAATTTTTTCCACTCACAGAGCATTTATTGCGCAAGCATTGCTTTTTTCCGTCCTATTGGATAGAGTATATACTGCTTATAGCAGCGATTATAGTACTATCCGCCCATAACAGTCCCACAGTCATTATGCAGTGGTTTTCGATCTCCCCCTTGCAGTTCTTAGTCACAATTGAGGCGCACGACCTCGGACAGCCCCCGAGGCATTCCGCCTGCCAGGTGCGCATAACGGTTCTAGATGAGAATGACAATGCTCCAAAAATACTCTTTGAGCCTGGAAGCCTGACCAACTACGCTCTAGTGCCTGAGAACGAGGAAGCAGGGCGCATTGTTGCCGTCTTCACGGCCACCGATGAAGATAGCGAGGAGAATGGACAAGTCGACTGCTTTATTTCCTCGGTCTCCGCCAATGGCTTTGATGGAGAGAAGCGACAGAGCCCCAACGACATCTCCATCTTAATGACCTCAGGGGAAGTCATTGTAAACAAGTTCTTTGAACTGGAGAAAATAGAGCTTCCATTTTCAACAGTGTAAGTGCAACTGACATCGAAATACATAAACCTTCTTAGTTGAAAGCTTTCTTTGATTCTGCCAATAGCTGCTATGCTTAGTAAGCAATTTTAAAGTTCTGTCAGTCTGAGTTGTACCACTTTAATAGCCTGAAGGTGTGTTCTCATACTTTCAAATAGTACCTTAAATTGGAGCCAACCGACAGTCAGTTGACAATTATATTCACTATTTGTCCGAGGCAAACTAGGAGATGAAGTCCAGTTTCCTAAATATTTCAGTAGTACATCACATAATTACATAAATATTTCATGATAGCAATGTTTGCTGGAGTGGCCTACACGGAAAATAGAAGGCTTTTGGTTCAATGTTTTCAATGAATTTCCGAAAAACTGAAAGGCTTGAACGATTTTTCTTACGTTAATCACCTTGGGAGTTTTTTTGATCCTTTTTGTTATACGTGAACTGTTTTGCCGACGAGGACTTTTTCACTACATTCAGGTATCAGCTCCGCACTGCTACCACATTAGACCGTGAGGCTTCCGACAGGTATCGAGTGGGTGTCACTTGTTCGGATAAGGGAACGCCACCACAGAAGACGACAGGCTACATCGTTGTTCGAGTTCTGGATGTGAATGACTTTGCGCCCAGTTTCAGCAAAACGCACTACATATTCTCCCCTACCTGAAGACCAACCTCTTAATTCAACCGTCTTCAATTTAACAGCCATGGATCAAGATGAAGGTGAGAATTGGAAAACGAGCATAAAATACTGACCGATGCTAACCCACTGTGTCTTGTGAAAGTGATATCTCTGGGATGATTTTCTGAATTTGCTGTTGGTTTAAGGAAAGTAGCCTCTTTGTCGGAAAAAATATTTTTTGGTGAGCAAGTCAAATAAGAGGCGCAATTCGTAAATTAGACTGGTGGAGACAATAAAAGCCAGCATGTGAAAAGGTATGACCAAAGCAGAGAATCATTGGTCACTAAATCTGTCAACAGTCCTTAAGAGCAAATTCCTCTGGTCAGCCCATAACGATCAATTTTGCGCAAAAAGTTTTCAGAGGTATACTGCATACCCGAAATACGGACTGTCCAGGACTTCATGGTTTACGCAAATTGGGACTTTAAATGACTGTTTTCTGCTTTCATTTTAATGTCTTTTCTCTGTGTTACATGCTGATTCTTTTTGAGTATTCGCTTAACATACAGTCAGTGACTGATCACATGCAAGGTTACCAAAATGCTAAAATGCGTTCTAGATTAGGAAGTTCCAAAACGTACATTTTTAATACCGGAGCATAATTCTAGAATTGTTCAGGCACAGTGGGATACTGAAGTTTAATCGAACGGCGTTTCGGGCATACTTTATGATATAAATTAATAAACAAGCAAATACGGTGGAATTTAAATTGACATTTTTTCATAATTTAAATGTCACGAGTTGAAACTCATTTAAATCAATCGATGAGCTTTTTTCTAGTGGCAATACTGGAGGATTAAGTTTCTGGGAATATTTTCAGGCCCTCTACATAGCGAGGTCAACGTGTAGAGGTCATTGGGACTGTTTGAAGGGCAGGAGGTAGAGTCAAGTATGGTGAGTGAACATTACTGTCCAGTACGCGTAGTGAACAGCCGTCATCAGGCGGTGGAGATGTCATGTGAACATAATATGAAGTGGTTGTTGGCCACGGAAGAGAGAGTGCCTGTACGAGCGTCCCTGAAAGCACAGTGCTGGGTTTGTTAGCTATATGGCCACTGCCTCTACTGTTGCAAGCGCTGGTTTGCGTAGGTTTTTAGAGAAGTGGGCCGGCGTCTGATGGACAACCTGAAAGGCTCCTTTGGGGGTATTAGTATCAACTAGATTGGAGAGAATAGAACTCGAGATTGATCTAGTTTCAACTTTGCCTAATTAGACAGGTATGTGTTCACGTACTTTCTTTTAACTTCACATCGTTGTAAAAGCAATGTATCCGGCTCCACGGGAAATATAATTTGCTATCAAATGAGTACAAGAAAGAATACTCTTACCTTCGTTTTCTATAAAATATATTTGAATTTGTAAGGGCATTAAAGTTCTATAGAAAAACTGCACACTTCCTAATTGTCCTAATTGTTTACCGAGCGATGTTCTTTTAGGTGGCCGAAAAGACGTTCTTCCAAAAGCCGATAATCAATATTAATCAATATTACAATTTGCACTTGGTAATCTTTCCTTATATAAATGCATTTTAACATTTAGGTTAACTGTTCGAGCTGTTAACCTATCTGATGCTGTAATTGGGCAATTATCACCCGACGGGTCACGGGTTTGAGCCTCGGGTGATTGTTTATGATAAGCCGATGACAGCTAATGAGCCAGAAATGGCCTTTACAGTTTCCCTTGATTTTTGGCATTGTTTACATACCAGGTTGTTGTCTGCTAGCACTAACCTCACAGCAGTTCAGTAGAAACACGTATGTTTCAAATATTCTTCTATATTACAGCTTCTGCTATGCATTTTATTTTTAGACAAAAATTCAGCTGTGGAGTACAAGTTAGTTGGCGCTCATGCCCACTTTTTTGCCATCAATGCAGACACGGGAATGGTGAAGTTGCAACAAAGTCTTGATCGAGAAAGTCAAAGCCAGCTCAATTTGGCAGTTATCGCATCTGACAAGGGGATACCTGCGCAAACTGCCTCGGCAGACATTACCGTGGTTGTCACCGATGTGAATGATAACGCGCCAGCGGTTACCTCGAAGATGGCCTTCTCTGTTTTCGAAAACCACTCCGCAGGTGGGTTCCAAAAGGCACGGGTAATTTTTCCACCACCATCGGCAAGTAACTCCCTAATTGCCACAACTGTCAGTTTTCACGAATTGTGTCTGCAAGATTCCTATAACCAGTGAAATTAAAAGCCTGAATATTAAAAGCATGCCTCAGTTTAAATGGGGAAGGCTGCTTTTGACGCTTCCTGTAGTTATTCATGCTGCGAAATACTTGTAACAGAGTTATGCATCTTCGATTAAAAGGTCTACGACACACATTAATTTTGAGGGAAAACGAAATATTCCTTCTGAGTAGGCTGCTCGAATATTGGTGTGATTATAAGAGTAAAAAAGGGGAGCGTATCATGTAAATCTGAATTCTCTTTATACAAAGGCCAAAGTGTTTGAGCTGTTGGCGTAACACAGCTCATTGAAGTAAGATTATTGCAGAAAACCCCAAAAAATTGAAAGAACGACGCAACAGGAATTGCATATTACTTGAAGAGCGTCGGAACTAGGTAGAGATAAAAGCCACCAGGACGGTATAAAAATCAAAAAGGTGCTCGCCAGAGGACGAAAGGTATGCTCACATGGAATTATGGAGGTTCAACGTGCCAAAATTCTTATTCCAAATTCTTCCATTGTAAACTATTCAGCAAAACACTCATCCAAAAGGAATACAAGTATCACAATATTCGGCTACGAATAATGCCAGAAACGTTCTTAAAATAAGTAAATAGTTTTTATTTCGTTGAAATTCAGTTTTTTTTAATAGAATTGATGTCAAAGAAATTAACTTTTCAAAATTAGCCTAACATCAACTGAGCGAAAGTTGTATATGTGATTTGCGCATTACACTCTTTCGATACTTTCACTTATATTGAAATATAATTCAAAGTCACTTAATGAGCAGAATTCCTCAAAGCTTTACAATCAAATCGGAATTATTCAGCCTCACTGTTGGACCTTTCAACCATACTTACCCATTATGAAATACGGTTCAGGCTTTAAGTTGAGTTTTATTGTACATCTGAAGATTCGAATTCAGTAAAGCAATCATGAACATGCACTTAATGGAGTAAGAATTTTATTAATGGTATAAAACATCATCCAAGAGAGCATCGCGAAGCGCTGTTGAATCCCAAGTGTTTTAACATTTATAGGATTCACTTGCTACGCGAACAAAAATCGCGCGTAATTTTTAGCTATGGGGTTCACCCGCAACGGTCGTACTTTGCGCGGTCATGGCGTGATTAAATAACTTGGAATTGCTAATGGTCGCAATTTCATCACCATTTGCGCGTCAGAGTCATAACCACCTGTATATTTGGATTGTTGCTAATGTCACATGAAGTAATATCCAGCCGCACGTTCTCCGCGTGAAAGCTTTCTCTTTTTAGCATTTCCTAGGTAGATAGGCCTTCACTGGGCATTTTGATAGACTGGCGCAAACTGTTTGCAGCTCAAATCACTGTCAACGCTGACGGGGTTTTTAAAGTCGGCGAACTTGTAAATGTCGTTAGGCTGCGGATGGTGAATCGGCACATGAGATTTGGTGCCATTCTTCCTTACTAGTGCTGCACGTTCACTTATTAGAGTAGTGTCACCCTTAAATTCCCCAGACGCAGAAAACGACTTCAGACGTTTTTTACCATGGCAGGGACTAGTCAGCCTCGCTAGAAGGCATCTGGTGTTTATCTCAGCTCCATCACGTCAAACGGATAAAATGTTTGCCTGGTGATCGAGTATCCTGCGTCTTAGTGTACTCTTTTTTTTATTAGTTACCAACACAGTTGATAACTGAGAATAACCTTAATATTTTATGCTATGAAGACTTTTTGTATCATCCAAAATGAAAATAGAAAATGAAGTTTCGTTTCCTTCAGTCAGACAACTATTTTCTGAAAATTTATTATTTTTCCTGCTTTATTTTTTGCCTACTCTCTGAGCAACAATTAACTGATGGTTTTTGCCTCATTCTATCCTACTGTTTGGCGGGAGAGATCATACATGTGTACGACCCAGAGACTGTCAGGCTGCTGAAAGGTCATCTTAACTTATGTGCATTTCTTTGTTATATAATTAGTTATCGCAGTCAATGCTACCTCTTTATAACCCTGTAATGTTCGAGAACTGAAGGGTGGCCGTTAGAGACCCTACAAGCGACTCAAAACCAAGTCTTTCCCGAACCGTTTTTATGCCAGGCGAATGGAATTTCCACTGGCGAGTTTGGTGTAAAGACAAGCTATTCTATAACTGCACTCTTGTTGTAGTGATTGTAAGAGTTATAGTGAAACCAGTTATAAATATTCTGATAAATTCATCGGACAGACTTGTCTTAATAATAGTTTTCAGGCACATGAAACACTATTCTCATTTGACTGACATTTCAGTCTTTTGTATTTGCTTTTAATGTTATTTATAAGTCCTTGAACATTTCCAAAACGTAAACAACTTTTGAAGTTGGAGACAAAGAGCATCAAAAACTGATCAACATCTCCAGTTCTTCTTAGCTGAAAATATTCAGAAACATTAAGGCAGTCAGTTAAATGCTTTCAAAAATCATGTAGCGCTTTGAAAGAACATGTTGGAATAAAGAAACGAAGAAAGGGCCAGATGCATTTTGTCGAAGAAAAAATGTATTCTGGATATCGTAGATATTATTTGCCAACGTCAGCTTTTTCCGTAAATTTTAAAGTGCAAAAGTGGTAGTGAAATATTCGTTTCTTCTAGCCTACTGGCAAATTTGGCAAAAAACATTCCTTTTTATTTTAAAATGGGCACCTGGTGTAGATGTTGCTGCAAAATCATTTTTAAGCTTTATAATTTTTTATTTCGTTTCTCATCTATCTGATGTAAATGATTAGTTTTATGCATTTTTCAGATGCAATACTTGGATTATTTTGGATTTAATGTACACTTTTAAGGGTTTCGTACGCGTACATGATTAATGGTTTACAAGCATATGGATTTCAAGTAGTTTATATATTTTATGATAAAATAGTTGGTTTGTGCCTGAAAAGTGCTCCAGAATTTGTCTGTCTTCAAATAGTTTGTGGTATAGTTGTATTCCACAAAGATTGGGAGCTTATTGTCCAGAAATTCATTTGAACGTAAAGTTTAAGTTATATTGCCTCGGCTGTGAGGGAGAAAATCTGTTTAAACGTTTGCAATTCAGCTTCTTTCACAGTAATCCACGGTGGGCTAAATTGCAATTAGTGAGTGCCAAATAACGTTCACTTCCATGATTCTCCGACACACACTTCAAAATGTAGCTACAAGATGGACCGATGTCCACGACAATAAATAGAATGGGTTTAACTTACCTAAAACTTAAAGACAGTAGTTGAGCTCACGTTGAGCATGGTTAATTTGTCATGTTCAGAGGTGAATGCCTAGCTCTAAAGGTAAACTGCGCATTGCTACAATAACGGTTGAAGAAGATGCATTTCCTTACCAACTTTTATGCTAGAGAGTCAACTTACAAACACCGAAATCAATCTTTGTTCTGCCAGTTGTTGTAGTGGCTGGTACCTTGCCTGGATTTTATCAAAAACGCACGTCACCTGTAAAGCAGCTTTTTCAACCGACGCTTATTTATATATTTCTTGTCTCCCGCATCGGCTGTAAACTTGTCGTTAAGATTCGAAAAGAAATCCCTACTAGCTTTTTATTACTGCGTTTCTTTCACCGATAAGTTTGTAACCCTAGGGGTTTTACAAGTGGCGCATTTTCCGGGTATCCAAATGGAAAAGCGGGTGTTATATTTGTTAAACCGATATGCATACTTAATCAGAATTTTAGCAGACTGCCAATTACAGACGATTTTATGAAATAACAACTGCTGTAGTGCTCAGATGGCCGACAGAAACATGTCAGTCGATTTGTGTAGGTTTCAACTGTTTTCTTTCGTTAGATATGTAACCCCAGTTTTACATGCGGGAATTATTTGCCTACCTTACTAGACAGGGACTACTGACATTATCGCAACTGATTCTAGAAGTTGACATTTGTGTTAAAATTGGGTTGATCTTCAATACACCCAATATAAATCAGTTCATTAGTCGTAAACAACGGTTTCCACCATGTGTTTCATAGCAGGTTGGGCACAGGTTGGTGACTTTCACATGAATTTGGTTTTAGTGGTAGGATACTTGCGCAGCATCTGTCGCACTCTCTCCTCTCTCACTCACCTTGGCCTGGTGGCAAGACAGAGTCAAGAAGACCGGAAGATGGCTCCAGCCGCTCTGGTTGCCAGGGCCAAGCAGTGTGTCTAGGCGCGGCCGACACGCCTGGTTGAGACATGTTGGACCACATTTTCTCAGAAACAAGAAATGGTTGGTTTTGGTCCCATCTGAGTGGACATGCCATAGAAGCCACATCAAGAATGAACCATTGACGCTTGACCTCCTGTTCTGAGAAGGCCTTGTTGTTTTTTTCATTTGACAGCCTTCCAAACCACGAAACTAAGCGGGTCTTGATAGTTTAAAGTGAGACATGTGCGGAAGAGTCATGAGGATGTTGGATTCCCCAGAGTCGACCACATTCTCTCTTACTCTCCCGTGAACCAGTCCGCCGCTCGAGCAGGTTAACTATCTACTATTGGGCCTGGGCGCCAGTAAATAACGGAGTTCAATAACCCTGTCTAGGCGGGCCACGTACGAGCTGGCCTCTTCCCCAATGCACGTGGTTTCCATAAAAGGGGGTTGAAAATACAATTAGTAACTAATGCAGTTGAGTTCTGTTAAGCTTGAGAAGTCTAGTCGGCAATCCCGTGTTTTCGGTAATTCTTCATCGGGTCTGTATAGTTACAAGGGTAATGAAAATATGAGGGGTTGGCAGGGTTTATAAGCGTCTATTTGTTAATATCGATCGTTCCCACGCCACGGGCACAGCGAGATCGGCGTGTTGAGTTCATCGGGCCTAGGGGGAGGTAGGCTAAGGTGTGAGCGATTTTTGGAGCTCGTGCGCGGAGTGAACAACTGTTGTCAGGGCGTGGGGACTGCGTGTGAACAACACCCGAAGTCTAGTTACTCCTATCAGCTTGCTGGAAGAACACAAAGAGCCTTCTCCCGAAGGCATTGAGCAAAATTTGTCAATTAATTTCTAAAGTAGAAAGAGTAACGAGGATGATTATAGCTCAACATTCCTCTCTGCGGTTAGGCTGACACGGAGAGGTCTAGGATGTTCTCCGGTCTACCAGATAAATCAACCAGCTTTGATGCTGTGAGGGGACTATTTTAAGCCCTTGTAATCTGGTCAATGAAAGACATATTTACCATACACAGCCCCTCCTTTGGAAAGAGCGGTATGGACGCACGGGCTGAAACAAATGCGGACTCTGTCTTACTCTTTTTGCCAAACTGTTGGTGCAGTAGGGTTTTATCAGTCTTTTAGCCATTCCTTGTCTATTTTTCTGTGGTTTATTTTTAGTCACGCCTATCGGAACATTGACCGCCTCAGATCCTGACACTGGGCTAAATGGAAAATTCTTCTTCAAACAGTTGTCTGTTAATCCATGCATTTGTCGAGGCGCAGCAAAACAGACACGATCAATGGGAAAGTCTCCCCTTACTGATGACGGTCTATGCACATGGACTTCTGAAATTGCCAAGGACTGTGATTCAGCCATCACTCGGGATTCGTTTAGAAGATGTGGGCAGCAGGCGACTGTACCGCATTCTTCATGGATAGGAAAAGAATACCAAAGGTAATAAGCGTCAAGTTTAACCTATCCAATACTGAGTTAAAGTCACCGCTTATTTTTTCAGCGACTGACAATTATTGGAAGGCACTGACTCCTTTTATGCGTAATTTCTAAGGAAATTAAGGCACGAACTTGGAGTACGTTCTCTGGATCAGACCTTTTTAGACTCGCTCGGAAAGTTGACATGAATATTTTAGCCGATACCCATCAGCTACTGCGTAATAACCAATTAATATTCACAAACTATCAGCAGCAAGTCAGCACTATATAACCAACTTGTTATTTACCATACTAACAGCACCGGTACCAGTTAAAAACCCAAACACGCGTGTTTCGCCGATCTTGTACCGCTGTCTGACGCACTTACGGATGTTTCGGCTCATCACTGGGTCCCCAAATGGTCCTCGTGTGTTATGTCGCATATGAGCGCCAGTTTTATCCTGGCTTGTTTAAATTGCAAGGAAATTAAGGCGCAAACTTGGAGTAAATCCTCTGGAACAGAACTTTTCAGGCTTGACAGTTTGGTTTTACCACTTACATTTCAGGAGGAAAAGGGCCCTATCGTCGGTAAACCAGAAATCTGCTTAAGTGGAAATGATTATGTAATTTTCAGAAAGATTTTAATACTTCTTATGCTTAACTGCAGAATGTAGGCCCTTGAGTTTGAAAGTCAAAGGGAAATGCTGTGCAACATTTTCCTCCATACAGTTTGAAAACAAATATCAAACTAAAGAGGGAATCGACAGAAAAAATACGTTAACATCGCAAGGTGATGGGTTAGTTTTTTCGTCTTACCCCAGGGCTATTTCATAATTTTGTCTCTTTTGGTGTCTCCGATAAATACTAACAGCTGGAGTTAATTCAGAACACGGAAGGGTATTGGTTACTTCACTCGTAAGTTTACGCTTTTCATGTGAGAATAGTATCTTTTCGCATTTTCATATCAACTGTCTCAGTAAAACATGTTTCTCGGGGTTGTTTATGACACACAGAGACGAACTATGTAGGGTTCTCGATCACTGCGCCCAATCTCATACGCAATTGGTCGACAGGCTCGGACAGTCGGTTGGTGCAGAAGAGAGGAAAGAGAAAGTGATTGCTACAAGGATAATCCATCTTAGTGGCAAAGAAACTTATCCATCATTGTAGAAAATCTGACAAACTTGAATTGATTACTACTCCCTAGGAATCATGGACTGGAAGGTTGTCAACTGACGTTATAACTCGGTATTGCTGAGTGACTGGAGGACCGAAAGTCTGGCTGCAATGCCTCCATCTCAATGTGGCCTTCCTATTAGTCTGACTCATGTGACCTTGATGATAAATGCTGTGTGTGGTCGGCGTAGACGAGCTATTGGGCTTTCTCTGCAACTGCGTTCGAAAGCACCGATGGCAGTCCTGGCCTCGGAGCAAAGTGGGTGAGGGAAGATAGAGTGCAGTAGATGCTTTGAAAGTGTGCTTCCTTATAAACTAGTTGACGTACAGGTCACCGGTGCGGCACCCAGTCCATGTGGGATGCTTTGGATATTGTCGCATGGAACGGTTGCACTGCTCACCGATACGATTACCTCCTTCAGGAGTGATTATCAAACTCAAGGCAGCTGCTGGCTTATTCCCAGATAAGTAGATATTCGAGATCACTTTCGCGCCTGCGCGTTCACTAAATTGGCTGGGCTTGCTCTATCCTTAGATATATTCTTCCGGTGGTGGGCGCCACAGGTGAAGCGAAAATGGCCACCGCACCCCCGGTGATCCTCATCGGTTAAGCCCAGCAATTGAAAAACGTAGCCCCTTTGTATGCCATAGCTTCGTTGAACCACCAATCACACAGGGAGAACCGATTCCTAATCAGCATCCATCATCTAGGAAACTATATTTAACAAGATGTCATCCACTTTTTATCTTCCCTTTCCAGTGTAAGATCCACCTTGATTAAGTTGAATGAACATTATGCTTTTCTGTCAGCTAAGCTTTTTTTACTCAACGAATCAGACGTGAAGCAGGTGTCACGTCTAGAAGGAAGTTTGCATAGATATCTGACATCTTATGTAGAGTAGCCTATCTCTGACCCTTGCTTTATGAACACACTTTCTTTGGGACAGTAGGGCAGACTTTTGTACATGTGACATTTAAACTGCTGCTAAACATTACGTAGCACTAACAGGGAGGAGAAATGTTTTTAGACGCATGTATTATGCGTGTCTTATAATCTTTCCTACAGATATGTATCAGATTGCTTTATGGCTTGTCTTAAAATCCAGACGAGGTTTAAAGTAGAGCAACAGTTTGCCTAAAGGATGTACTGTTAGTAAGCTCAGTCAAATTCTCAGTTTCTCCAATCTCACGGTAAAAGTTGGGTTCAAGGGAAGAAATTAAGCTTGGTTGAATTTCGAGGGAGATTGTGACACCAAATGACAGTCTACGTTAGGTATCCAATAGCTACTGTCTAGTGTTGACAGTGGACATCTTGCATAATTTCCGAAATACATGAATCCGTAGTTTAAAATTAATAGCTTGGATTACTTTTAAGAGCTTCAAAAGGAAAAAGATGTCTTTCAAAATGCAAGGAGCCAGATGGACAGTTTTTTTCTATCTGGAGACAGAGGCACGCCTGTGAGCAGCCTGTAGCCTGTGAATTCAAGTCTATACTACAAATGCACCCTATGGTAATCGTTTTAGCTGGCCATCTTGATCAAACGTTCTAGTATCTGGAATAATCTCTCTACCATTACGCAAGGCAAAAAATGAATTATTTGTTACTTATTAAAGTTCCCGTGTAATAGTGAGTCTCCGTATCACCTTCGAACGACTTCAAATTTGACCACTGCCTGTTAAAAACGGTAAACCTTCGCACATAGCATGCGCTTAGGCAAATACTTCAATCTATCGACGGTGGAGAACGTTCCCATCAGTCAGCAAGCAATCCTTGACGGAAAAGGAATTGGGGCAAGTGCATTTTTGGTTAGCATATGCATCTAACCCAAAGTCCTGAATGGATTGTATTTTCCTAAGTATACTTGCAAGTGATGATAGAGCAACGCCACTGGACTCTAAAAGCTAATCTGAAAAGATAACTCACTTACAAAATTCAATAACGCGTTGTTAGTGTGAATATTTCACATGGTTTCTTTGAAACGATAGCCTTTCATCGAAAAAAAGTAGTTAACTGGAGCGGCTATTGTACAAGTGAGGCAGTCAGCTTGGCAAATGTGTTTTCTGTCTTGAAAATTTTCAGTAATGGAAAACGTGCATTAATTCACCAAGGCTGTGGACTTCAATCGTCAACAGATGCTCTTGCTAAATTCCAGAATAACAGAGGATTAGGAATAAAATATTATTGAGACAAATGAATGTGAGCCCTTTTCTTACTATAGGCAGGCTTGGAATTAATTCCAGGGGGATAAAGGTAAGGGGTAAGGCTATGGTTAGTGTTAAGGTTAGGTTAGTATGAGGTTAGCGTTGGTGTTTAGGTGTTGGGTTCCTATCACGATGGCATATCCTGGGGAAAATCATTTTTGTTTTGAACCACGCATTATCAACTGATGCGTAAGTGCGAGTGGTGAGGTCAACGACTGCTGAAACCTGAAATATGCACGGTCCATGACTGCATTCGGTCAATCAAAGAGCCGTTATTGTTGCCTAAGACCGTGTGTATTTCTGAATTTCTGCCGCTAATTTTGCCCATACCCAGATGTCGGCTTAAACTTTGGTTGCCATCCTTCATCCTCAAATGAACCTGACTTCATAATGAAACGGTGGTTAAGACAGAGGCAGCAGTAGCTTTCAGACGTACCGTTTATTGTAAAGAAAGAGACAAGGTCACTTGAACAAGAGCTTTATTAGCCTGGCATTTTGGATTCTCACTCGAATCCAGCCTCAGAGACGGAGTCAAATAAGAGTATTGGATCGCCCAGGTCTTGCAGCGTTTATAGGACTGCCGTTGCTGTGCCCCAGCGCGCTTCCCAAGATTATAGGTTCCCACGCTCATCGCACGTGGTTGCATGTGGTGCGATGATGGCCCGCAGTCGAATTGCTGACGTCCGGATTCCGTCGTCCATGCAAGGCTAATAAAGCTCTTCTTCTAGTGCTCATCTCTCCGTCTTCGCGACTACATCCTGGAACTCGCCTCTTTGCTTCACTTAGCGTATTGTGAAAAAAAAGAGAGACTTTCAGAGAAATATGTCAAGCAGTCTATTCTTTCCTTTAAAAATGCAACTTTAAAAAGATGTCCTGTTTAAACACTCATCTAAGGTGAGCATCCAATGAGCAGAGGGTAATTTTCTCACTGAAAACGCATATTCCAGTTCGGTTTTATAACAATACCTCATTAGGAAGGCACGGCATAATATCAGCAAGTTGACCAACCTAGCAGGCTGGTCAAAGTCAGATCAATCACTTACGGGAAGAAGAAAAAGAAGAAGAAAAAAGAAGAAGAAGAAGAAGAAGAAGAAAAAGAAGAAGAAGAAGAAGAAGAAGAAGAAGACGACGACGACGACGACGAGTTTTACGTACAATCTCAAAGACTTGTAGCTCTGCTAAATGCATTTTAGTCCGTAAATATACGGCCGCCGTTGGCAGAGTTCAAGATTCACGTAGGACAATGAGACATTTCCTTAAAAAAATCTCAAGAGTTTACTACTGCACAATAATGACGAGTACTTATTCTGTGCAGTTTGTAACATGGGAACGCATGCATTCCCTGGTAGTTCGTCCGTTTTCCATATTTTTCCCTTTATTGCTTTTGTATGCAAATGTCGTTCATGCCATTTATAAACAAAATTATAGAACTTCTGGCAGCTGTCCAGAAATGGTTTATCTGCGAATGAAACTTAGTAGACTTTTGCGTTTAATAACTTCTTCTGAAGGGATTTAGAAATCATCTGAAATTTCAGTATTTGACAATAAAAGAGAGAGGAATACGCTTTATTTAACGTATCATTGAAAATTTTCAGCAAAAAAAGAAATGGCTCCATTCACTAAGAGAATAGGATTAGTAAACATACTATGCAAGAATTAAAGAGTCAAAAATTGACATCTAGTGGGGAGACATCTCCAATCCCAGCTTATGTATTTTAGTCTCTTCACACGTAAGGTAGCGTGCTAGAAATGGCAAAATGAAGCGCTGATATGCCGATGTACGGCAAGCTATATGACGAAAGCCTCGGCGCATCGGACGAGAAGACTTCATGGCAATCAGCTCAGAGTGGAGGGGATGGGTAACATCATCAAGAATTCGTCTAGCAAATTGCTTGACTGTTGTTAAGTGCCGTTATGTTATCAGATCCACTAAAACAGTACAAGAAACACCAGCAGCGAAAGAGAGCATTCAGAGAGTGCGTTTTAAAATCAACAAATCCTTCAAAATCAACAAATGCCTCTATAAATCGCCAGATAAGGGTTTAAGGTTTTGAGGGATATAATATAGAAGTTTACGAATTTTAGTACAGAGAGTATCAATGTGGAGGGCGACTGAAAGATGGAAGGCCAGAGTACCGCCAAGGTACCGGAAAGAGGATCCCTTGTTGGGTAGGACGGCTGAGGATTCAGAACTAGGAGAGGGTCACAAGTGAAAAACACATTGGACAGCTTTCTCATGGTTGAGTTTAAATCCATTACCTGACGACCAAGCTGAGACATGGTCCAGGCCATCCTTCAGATATTGGTGATGGGCCTGATTTTTAAGAGGATGGCCAACAACCATATCGTCGGCCTATTTTATATACAGACAGTCGTTCGGAGGGAGAAGAGGTGAGGGGATAGGATGGCACCTTGAATAGCACCGCAGTTATTTGGAATGACAGAAGATATCCGCTTGCCGGATTGTACGAATTGAGTGCGGAAGTAAAATAGTCCTCGAGCCAAGATACAACCCAGCCGGTAGAGCCACACGTGGATGTTTTATTAAGGAGGAGATGGCGCGTGATAGTGCTGAAGGCAGAGGAGTAGTCAAGACATGTGCATGCGTACGCACGGCAGACCTTATCTAAATCTCGTAGAGTCAAATGTACCACAAGGGCAATGGCGTTTAGGGTACTATGCCGGGCCTTATATACATGCTCAATGTGGGGCAGTCTTTATCGCGACCGAGTTGAACCATCACTGCTCGCAGAGCGCAGCGTTGTGCTGTGATTTAGTTCGAATATTTTGCAAAGAATGTCACATCCAAGCATTACTCAACCCTTCCACACCCCACGGGATTCCAAGTGGGCAGTAAATGAGTGGAAACATCTGTTCAGAGTAGCTGGTAAGGCATTTATATCGTCTGCGGGTCTCGTATCCACCTAGTCGACAATCCATGTAAAACCATTCGCATTAACCCTGACTTCCTCATGGGAGAAGTTATCGTGTAGCCACGCATAGGTGGCCTGTTTAGTGGTGTACCCACTTGTGCCAGATTCTGGTATCAGGTGACAGATCAGCTCGGACAGTGGATTGTTGCGCTAGCGAGGAAGGTGAGATTTAAGTTAACTCTGAGGCCTCCATCCGCAGGGTATGCAGTACAGGTCCTAACTACAAGCAATCTGACACGCTTGGAGCTATCACGAGGCGTTAAAAGACGCACCGTGGACGACTGCTAACTGCTGGACTTACTCGGTCTTCCTCTCAGTACGGAAAATCGGACTGCAATCGCTTCTCCGTACAGTGACCCCTATGGTAGTCCCAGTCAGTTGGGAGGCGAGCCGTAACTTTTTTGCTTCTTTCAAACCCCAGTTAGTCGTGCGTGGATCTACCTTGCGCAGATGGGCTGTTTACCTTTGTAAGTCAGTGCGCCTGACCACGCCTTCTGTTTGTTGATTATGCCTTTAAACCAATTCTCGACCAAACCCTCTACTGTTAGGCGCATGGTGGATATTGTCATTAGCTATGGATGAACTGTACTGTCTACCCCACATATTAACACAACTTATTAACTAGGTCCAAATGCCTACATTGAACATACCTACTTTCATGGTCCTTCTTTTCCTAGATTCCTCGTAACTGAGAACGGAAGGATCTACCTACGGTTCTCAGACCTCGACCGAGAAACCGCACCCATCTACCTCCTTCATTTAGCCGTCGTCGATAGGGGTGTCCTGCCACGTGTTAGTCATTTCTGCGCTACCGTGATCGTCGAAGATGTCAATGACTGCAACCCAAAGTTTATATTCCCAGTTCTCAACAATAATTCCGTTACGGTCTTTCTGTAATTCAGCCGTAAATGTAGCCTTATGTTTAATTTGAAGATATTCATTTGCCTATTATTGCATGCGGCAACTTACTGCAAACCCAGAAGTAATTATTTCAAAGAAAGTCTATAGTTTCGATGCCTGAGTCAGGTTTTCTTTATAAACATCTCCTTCTCTCCCAAAATGGCCATTAGAACAGTTTGCAGACTCTTGTAACTGAATTGAAGTCCATTTGGTCCAAGCCTTGAAGCTCGACTATCTACTGAAGCCTAGAAAAGAGCGTGACATTTCAACATCATTTTCTTCGACTGCAAATTATTGGATGACATGAAAATTAAGCAAAATGTATTTTTGCTATGTAAACTCTTGTAGAATTCAACATTTTTGAAAAAACCAAATAGTTTAAATCTACGGGGGTTGTTGTTAATGGAGGAGATTTTTCTAAAAATATGTTGATGAGCCTTTGACAGACAGCAACTGCTGCAATTGATTTGCAGCGCTAAACTAGCATGAAACAGAATCCGTATTTATTTATTACCGTAGAAACCGCAGTTGGAAAAGATTTTTACTGAGGTAGCACCTATTTTTATCATTGATTTGAAACGTTTAGGTAAATTCAAAATGAAAAAGTGCATCACTGACATTATTGAAACTAAATAACTGGCTTACTTGCATTTTTACTCTTGAAGAAAAAAAATACTACATTTTTTTTAATTTTCTCCTTATTAATATTATTAAGGCTTCTGCGTGACATCTTGTGTGGTCACTAGCCTAAGGATCGTTTATGCTATCGAAAAAGCCTAAACAATGACTCACTCCATTTTTCGATGTCTCATGGAAAAGGGCAGTTTCTTCCAAGCAGCGTAGCAAGGTTTATTCATTTGTTTTTTTTTCATTTTTCAGTTTCAATTTGAGTTTCCAGTTAAACTGTCGACGGGGTTCTGTCATAGTTCTCTTCAGACTCGAAACGATAAGTGTAAGCACTGACACATTTGATCACTGGATAAACAGTGACTTACTGCCGGACATTCGCTGCGTAACTGCTGATTTAAAAGATGAAGGGAATCATAAAAGAAAAGTAAATTAAGGTTAAGATGAAATATATTTGTTAAGTATTCCCATTGCAATGTAAAACACAGCAGATAAAAGTAAGTACCGCAGGCTCATACTTCGTTTAAGCATTCTGTCGCCAAAATCTGAGGAGAATAAAACAATAGTGGACAAAGAATTCTTGTGTGGCCCCCTAACCCGGTGGCGAATTTTTACTCTGATAAACACGCTGAATAGGGTTAGGGTTAAGTTTGGTGCAAGGTTAGTGTGTATGTAGGCGTGGATTTGCAGACTAATAGTCTAATAGGATAGTCTAGGATAGTCTAATTCAGTGCTAAAATCCGGCTCATCTGACGGTTGGTATATGAGATTATTTTGATTGCTAACGTGTTACCGCCTTTTCCATCTTTTAAACTGCTCCACCTCTATTGCCATCGTCTTTGTATTGCACGCCTGCCTATCCATTGTTTCTGTCCTTAGGGCTAGAAAAGCATTCGTTAACGGTTAGGCGGGCGCACAAACATTCCATGTCCAATAGTGAATTTATTTTTTCCTACATGTTTCAAGAAGAAAGTCGGAGAAAGGAGATTTAGGTTCCCTTGACTTTAACTATTATTTTTTTCTCTTCTAGTCCCATATTAAAAGGAGCTACAGTGACACAAGTACAGGCCATCGATGCTGATGACATGGAAAATGCCCAGCTTCGATTTTCTTTTAGCGATGACTCTGACCCTCTGATTCACAGTCTCTTCAGCATAGATGGGATGAGTGGTTGGATAACAATGAAGCGGTTTGTTTCGGCCGAGGAACTACAGTTACAGAATACGTACTTATCCAAGGCACCAGTAATCTTTCGCTCCAGTTGTCATGTCAAGGTACAGGTGAGTCCACGCACACTCCCAAACGAAAAGGGATTATTTTGCACTCAATAAATTCCGATTATGGTTCGAAATTTCTTTGACACGCAATGTAAAACGAAGCAAAAACCACAATGTAGTTGGTTTTCGGTTATTTGCAGATTTTAAAGAGACCTTACTTTCATGTGATCTTGGATATACTTGCAGTTCCATTCACTAATTTGCGTAAGTATCCGCACATCAAAAACTACTTATACGTTTCCAGTACTACTTACGGGAAAATAGTAGTTCAAATGTTTAACTGATTTTTATTGGAAACCCGGTATTTCACAAACTACATTTCGACTGCGACTGACCACCGATGGCTTTTGAGCCAGAAATGTTAAATCCGCCTTCTTGAGCTGTGACAAAATAAGGTACGGTAACCACTTCCCCCAAATCCTAATTCATCCTGACTCACTAGATGGTTTTCCGTTTTTTGAAATGCTCTGATTTTGGTGCCTTATGGACTTTGAGAATGCTGTCTAATGACTTTGTTTTCTCATTACACTAGTTTTAAATAATAGTTTAAAAAACTGCAGCGGGAGCCCCTGCAAGCAGTTGGAAAAGTTATGACTCTAGCTCTGTTAATCCTGTTTGTATTCCGTCGTGTCGTCTGCCTTTCTTCGTAAAATGTGGTTTACATTCGAAGTCAAATAACTGAACATGACTCATTCTTTATACAACTCACTTTATCGAAGAATTAGTTGGTTTTCGTGGCTGTTATTAAAGCGAGCGCTTAGGAGAAAATTGAGTTCGAATGGCTTAGTGTCAACCACCCGCGTACCACACGCTTAGACTTCACCTACATTGGGTTGTAGTTAGGACCAGTGATATGACCACTGTCATATCTGCATATGATAGTCGCTAAGGATTGAGTTACCAGAAAATGTTAAAATTGTATGCAACAAAATAAATATAATCTATACCTGACTAAATTCTTTAAGTCTTGCTCGCATTAGTGAAGGTTTACTTCCCTGTTTCCCTATTTGTCCTAAATAATTTGATTCATTCCTCTTCGTTACTATTGCAATGGCAATTATAAGCTTTTAGTTTAATGTAGGTGAAATCTCTTATAAACACCGCTTATAAACAGTTGATACAACTTTAATACTGCAATGTTTAAAAGCCTGTTCTTCGTAAAACGTAGGTCCAAAAAAGTTGCCATCCCAGAAAATTTTAATAATTTATTCCTGGCACGCTTGAGCTAAGATCAACTGCGTACAGTAATGACTGCCTTGAAGTGTATTTGATTTCACAGTCGAAAATATCCATTGGTGGCGCACCTGAGTATAAATGTAGTGAAGCTAATCTGTTTTCCACCTCCAGCGCATCTTTATCGCTAGAACCTCTCCTTACGAACGTCAGGGTTGATTGACAAAGGAAACTAGGACCATTCGAACAGCTAGAAAGCATGTGCTGCTAGACGGGGTCGAACAATAAGTCCCATGATTTTTGACTAATCTTTCGGTCGACTAAGTGATGTAAGGTGAAAGTTCCAGCGTCGCGAATAATTAGCATTCCTTTCTATCTGCATATTAAGTAAAGCCTCTTATTCAGTTTGAGTGTCTTTCCTGTTGGAAGTGACAGATGAGGCCTTGTTCAGGAGAAAACACTTTGCAGTGGGTGATGCGCTAGACGCTGGACTAAGGCTCTCCATAAGTGAATAGAATTTTGAAAATAGGAACCTTAAAATCTCACCTCGGCATTGAAAAACGAGTGAAAATTAATTGTTGTAACAAGTAAAGGTATTTTGTTCGTGATTCAGTCTATGAACCATCGCGAGCCACATTAAGTGTTCTGTGTCCTAAAATCCTTAAGGAGATGTATATTATCTGGCCTTAAAACTTACCTGTTCTTGCTAGTCCGTTGTAACCTAAACTGTTTCATATATTATAAATCACAGACTTTATCAGGCATCCGACGCAATTACTTAATTAAATTTGGATTTTCCACAGTTTATATGTTGTAATATGTATCAAAGAACTTTGGGCGATACCATTTTTAAAAAAACCCTAATTTCCATTTAGTGGGTGTAGAAAATAATTGAGGCATGCCATCTGGTTTGTTTATATATTACCTCCGTTGTTCAAAAAAACCTTAGGTGAGAGATTTAGTCAGTGGTAAAGTTATAAAGGAAACATCAATGGCACGCCAGGGCGGCCGCATACATTTATTAAGTAACAAGTTGTTAGTATTGTAGGAAATTGTTCTAAGCCTGGGTTGAAGAATGCACTCAGGCGAAAAATAAAAACCGAACGTCTGCTTTGTTTTCCAACATTAGCCAACCATAAGCCGTTAAGTTCTAAGATTTGAAAGCGAGCCACTTGACCGTCAAGCCTTTGAGCTTATAATCTACATTGTAACCAGACTTGGTCATTTGTCTTTGTCGGTACTGTTCTCGGCTGCTGAGTAAACCTTGCTATGTGATCGGTTGCAAGGCAAAGAGAGTTAATTCCAGTCAAAACTCTTTCAGTTACACTCTGTTCTGCCCTCTCGATAGAGTAATGAACACTACTCCCTGTCGAAATGGATACTACTCTAAATAGGCCTCATTTTTAGATAGTTAGTCGTACGAATTTCTTTTTCACACAGCTTTATTTGCCACCGCTTTTAAAGCAAACACGATGAAACGAAATGCCTTGCGTTTAACGAAATAGACTTAGTGAACTTGACCTGACTCCAGATGCCACTAAAACACGTTGTTCCTTAGATCGCATTTGATGTTGGCCATCAAAACTGGAATTTTGATTATGTGAGTTGTGCGCGTGCATATGGGCTAAATGTTTTATTTAGTTTGCATATTGCTGTTGGAACTAAGTGTCAAGGAGGTGAATCTAGTGGTTACCGCCAACCCCTACCTCCCGCTCTTCGTTCTCGCATAGGTCAGTGACCAGGGTAAACCGCCACTCACTGCGGTTGCCACCCTGCACGTTCGATTCCAGCCTCGGTTCAGCAAAGGTGGCAGTGCTTTACTCCGCTCTCAAGACGCAGACGCTCCCGAAACCAGTTCAGGCCAGGATCTTGGTCAACAGGCACGGACAGAAGAAATTCACCAACTGGACTCCTTGTACGAGACCAACGGTTACGCCAACCTTATGATGGTTGTCTTCTGTGCCTTCTTTCTTGTCATCCTCCTACTCTTGATCATTGTTTTGATGGTCATCTTGGGCTGTAGGTTTTTTAGGACGAAGCAGAGATTCCACAGTACCACGGTGCAACCACCCATACCTTGTACTGTCTACATGTCTCCCGTGTACCGTAGTAGAGGTACATACAATTCAGTTTACCACGTGCAGAGTGAACCCATTCTTGGTGCAATTTTGACAAGGGGTAATTACGAAGATGCAACCAACCTATCACTACACTCAGAAACTGTGTAAACCTTTTCACCCTCCCCTCCATCAAAAGTAGGAGACCAAGTATATGGCCCTATGTATTTTAGGCTATTCTACAGAGTGCATTTTATATCATGAAAGTATGTTTTATATGATTAAAGTTATGATTTTGACAACGTCTTCTGTTTCGTATTTAGTTACTGTGAGAGGAAGTCATGTAAAAGAATGGAGAGAATAGTGCCACATTGCAGCATAAAATCACTACATTAGTACAATGCAAACAGGTGAGGCTGCCTAGACTTAAAAAGGTGGCAAATGAACTAGATTTACTAAAGCTTAGGTAGAGGGGCCATAACCTTTCCATAATCCTCTATTTCGGCTCGAAATTTCTTTAAAATTAAACTGTAGCTGAATAAAAATGTTGGCCTATCTGATAAAGGTACGTAAGCGAAAATTTAACGGAGTAAAAAGTACACCGTCGAGGACAGATATAATGCACAAACTTAAAATTGCAGACTGCAATCTATGAAAATTCAAAATGGAAACTGCAACCAATAACGCACAAACAACAGGCCTGCAGTTATGGAAACTTATTCGAGACACAAAGGCTAGACGGTCTTTGGGTTTCTTAGAAACGTTCTTTTAGATTTTGGTGTGCATTTATCTTCGAAATTAAAACTAAACTCTTTCAAGATCTGCATCAGATCAAGTTAAACTCTGCACTTGGATGTGAAGTTTAAAATTCTTATATCATACCTAAAAATCCTTTGCTTTTAAAAATGATACTATTTGAAAATAAGGCAGAATTCGCTCCTCAATTGGGTGGTGACAGCCTGAAAATGTATTTAAATCATTTCGATGAAGATAAAGTTTCAGGACTTCATTAAAAAACTCCTTTCTGATACGCTATTATATTCACTAATAGTTTTTGCTTCATTTTGATTATTATTTTCAGCTGATGAGGTATTGGTTTCAGGAGATATTCGTTTCATGCATCAAAGAGTCTTTTATCATGCTGATTTACATGGTATTTATAATAAAGTCTTACTTAAATACTGAAGTAGTTAATATTGTCCTTTTTCAACAATTTTGGACGCCGTGGGCCCTATTTCGAACATATGCTTCATTGATAAGTATGGAATCTTTAAAAATTTAAAGACTGATCATTAAAAGCCCCTGACAGCACTTCAGTAAAGGATATGTGGGATTGTTTTAGAGTAGCGAAAATTTCCATCGAAAAATTTCAAAAGACAATTTGGCGAGCATACGTTAGCTTTCGATAAATTCGCATCAGGCCTTTACATTTATATCACTGTGTAACTAAGTCAAATAAGCGGGTAAGTAAAAAATTGTTTAGTTGTCAGGGTGGGGGAGGAAGGGGAAATAAACGAAAATTACGGTCCGTTTTTGATCACGGTCAGAGGAATACCGGTCACCAGGACAGGTAATTAGATGCGGGTGGCTAAATTGGTGGCTTTCGGCCGCGGTAATTGTGGCGCCTGTATAAAGTCCTTTTGAGCGCACAGGATCAGTTTGCGTAGCCTGATTGCAGCTGTTCAAGGAATTTTGAATAGGTTGAGGGGACCTTTTTTAATTACACTGAAGGCCTTTTTGACATCTACACGATGGCCCGTGTCTACCACATGCGCGAGGATAGAGCTGTTTATGTTCGTTACCTGCCCCTTTCCTTACCATGCTGGAAAGTATTCTCGTACTCTTTTGGACAAACGCCGGCTCGAGCGACCAATATATTCTGCCCCACTGGAGCAGGTGAGAGAATAAATGCACATTGAGGTGGTCTGGGCTGACAGTTATTCCTTGCCCCCTCCGTATAGGATGGGAGTAGTCGAGAACAGTACATGGGCATCAGCTGCTGGAAAGGGTGCTTGAAACAGCTTGGCTTAGGCGCCTTCATACGAGTTCACTTGCTGCGTCCCCTAGAAATGGAACCCTGATGAATAGTTGTTTCTTGTTTGCCGTTAGCACCGGCGGCTTTCGTGGTCTTTCGGTCATATTCTTAGTAATAAATCTATCTGTATATCCATTCTGTCGAAAAGTCATTTCTGCAACCTTAACCTCTTCGTCGATGCGTTCGGCCGAGCAGATCCTTTTCGCCCTTTGTGTCAGACACCGCGCAACATTACGCTTACAGTTCAGTGGTACAAAACTCCCAAAGAAGCTGCATTGTCCGGACCATGTCTTCTTACGATAGCCACTAGGTCGAATACTCCCGTCAGGCCTTCGACTCAGAGGCACGTCTACGAAAGGGAGCGATCCGGATTGTTCCTCTTCCAACGTACATTTGATTGATGGGTTCACCTGATTTATGGTATCTATTACAGCTGAAATGTCCATTTATTCGGAGGCAACCGAAAGGATATCATCCAAGTAGCACCCATAATATTTAAGATGGTTTATCAGCGGACGAAGCTGTAAAGCTGCCAGCTTACACGTGAAAATATTCGCCAGAAGTGGGCCAAGGGGTGAGCCCATAGCTACTACGTCTATATGTCTAGACACGTTGTTGCTAAATAGGAACTACACGTTCAAGGTACATTTTAATAATAGTTCCTTGAGTGCATTCACTGAAAGTTCTATATCTTGTTAACTGAAAGTTACGAATTCACAGATGTAGTTGACAGTCTCCGTGACTGGCACATTCGTAAAAATAGACGAGACATCCAATGAAAACATCGTCCTGCCGTTCAGGTCAAGGTCTTTTCACGCCTTCAACGAACTCAAAGGTATCTCGGTCACTATGTGGCACTAGCTGATCCTGCATGGGCTTCTGTTTGTCCGCTAACCATTTTGCTATTGCATGGTATGGTGCGTTCCTCATATCTAGGATGGTTCGAACGGGTGTGCCATCTTTGTAGATCTTTTGTAAGCCGTACAATCGAGGTAAATGCGTGCCGACGGAGGTGGAGGCGCTCTAGGTCATGTTCGCGTATCAGACCTTCCATTTGAAGTCATTTTTAAGCAGTCAGTCAGTCAGTTTCTACCTCATCAGCGCGATTTTTCCTCCTTTTCTGTATTTCTAAACTTTTCGTTGTTCGACATTATTAACTGTAATTTCATGATATAATCAGTTCTATCCATTAAGACAGCGCCCATTCCTATATCTGGCCTCGTTATGGGGACATCTTTGTTTTGCTGGAGATCTTTTTATTTCTCCATTTGCGACTTTGTTAGCAAACCTCGACATTTCTGGCACTGTTCAAATATTGATAAGAACAGTTAACTAACGTCGACTTAAGGTATTGTACGCTGTCTGTTATAACAGGCTGGAGGTCGTGTGTTTGATTAAAGAGATTTTCAAACTGTGTTTCGTGCTCTAGTTGGCTGGGTTTGTGACGAGGGTAGCAAAAATTAGAACTAATTGATAATGCTTCGATCAACGTTTTATCAGGAGATATAGACGAAAGATTGTGTACGTACTGACTTGGGTTTTCTGGGAGCTTTGATTTTGGTCTGCCTTCGTGTACACTCTGAAGCAGGAAAGCTATTTTTATTTCTCCATGTTTTTCCGCAATGAACACCACGTATTTCTCAAATTTCTGTCTCTCATCTTTGCTCAGGTGGTCGAGTATGGTTGCACGTTGACATACGTGACGTTCTAGTTCTTGTACTTTTATATGGGTGCATTCCAGGTCATTTTCGGTATACTTTCTCAAGGTATTGCAGGTGATAATCGTATGATTCCTTCGCAATGCTCCCAAGTAGAAGTTCGGGTACTCATTTGCCTCGACACATTTCCCAATAAATCTGGCCTGTACTTTCGCCTCCACAAGTTTGGTGTTTATTCGTAGGTACCCATTGAGTGCCTTTAACACCGCGGGATCTTTGGACTGTTTTAGAGTAGCGACAATTCCAATCGAAAAATTCAAAAGACAATTTAATGATCATACTCTAGCCTTTGATAAATTCTCATCAGGCCTTTGCATTTATATCACTGTGTAACTAAGCCAAATAGGCGGGTAAGTAGAACTAATTGTACGGTTGTCAGTGTGAGGGGAGGGAGGGAAAATAAACAAAATGACGTTCCGTCTTCTGATCATCGTCAGAGGGATGGCGGCCACCGGGACAGGAATTAGATGCGGGCGGCTGAATTGATGGCTTTCGGCCACGGTAATTGCGGTGCCAGTATAAAGTTCTTTTGAGCGCACAGGATCGGTTTGCGTAGCCTGGTTGCAGCTGCTTCTGCCGTAGCCAAAAGGCGCTGTTGAATAACCGGTACGTCATCTAAAGTCTAACTGCAGGAAAACTTACTCCCGCACCTTTTATGACAATCAATGTCTTTTCGTCCTATTAGAAAACCGAGCGCATTTTTCTGTTAAAACAAATCCTTGCCAGAATATCTCCTAAACTTGATTAATAATTTTGTCATTTCTGAACTTTCGTGTTAATTATTAAACATCCAGCGATATTTCCCAAACCTGCTGTTTTATCTTTAGGGCCCTATTGATACACTTTATTGTCGACAAAGTTCTTGGTTATACTTTCTTATCAACAACTTGTATATTTTCTGTAAACAATTCCACATATCTAATTGTGCATTTCAGAATTAAATAACATTACATGCACTTATTATTATACAGTTCTTGTGCTTGAGAATATCACGTCTTCAGCGACACTTCAATTCCAATGAAGCCAACTTTTATTTACACAATGTTTACTGCTTTCTAGATAGTGTTTTATGCTTCATGCTTATAAAATAAACTATGCTTGCGAATTTTAGGCTAAAGGAATAAATAAGTTAATATCTCATGATGCTCCAAACGCAAAATAAAATAAAGTCTTGGGGCATATTGTACCTCAAATAATCATATTGTATGTGGTTGTGAGCACCTTTTATTTAACTTCAGAGTAGAATTATGACTAAGTCCCAAATTATTTCCTATACATACCAGTACTTTTACACACTATATGTGTATATTTTTACGTACATGTTTAGTTTGTGTCAGCGCTTTGCAAATTTTAGTCTACCAGTCATAAGATATAATCGTTTCTCCTCAGTAAAGGTTTTAAGGGCCTAGTACTTTCTTCGTACTTCAGTGGCAACAATAGATGTCCTTATCCCAGAAACTACTTCTCCCGTAAATATTCCGAATAATTTCATGCTTTGCAAGTCCTGTTTACCAGTCAGACACTTTCGAAGAGTTTTCTTTCTTATATATTTCTTCATACGGGAAATGTCTGTGGAATTCTAACATGTACAACCACTCTCTTGGGTTACCCTTTCTCTTAAGAACGAGTGCAGATCATCTTTTGTCTGGTTAAACTAAATTAGGGGTGTCAATTCGAAGATTGCAGAGCTCCTGCAGGTATATTTCTGACACTAAAAATAAACATAACCGCATCTGGCCACTCTTCTCTATAAACCGCTATTTCGAATTTTGTACTACCTTTAGCCCAAGACCGCATTGATTAATGGCAACACTCTTCATTTGACAAACATTCCTTTGAAGCAAATAACCAGAAGAAAGAGAGATTTTTATCCTGTCTCTGTTCAAAGGTTTGCTGTCTTTTACAGTTTACCTGTGATCATTGCCTTTGGCTGAGCTTTTATTTACTTGTATCACTATATGCAAAGATCCGTCACGTGACAGCGCAAACGAGGTGAAAGTAACCGACCGTAGCTACAGACAGCACTGTTTCAAAAGTGAAATGTGGAATAAGCAACTGCTGTTTAGTTGCTGGTTTTTCACACAATATGTGCAAATATTCTGTAAACCTAAATTGGTTGAAACGTATGGAATGTTAATCCAACAGTAGATAATAATATTTAAACATCGTAATGTGTCCTAGCTAAGTATTGATCAGCAAATAAGCTGAGTATTCAATTTTTCTAATTATAAAGGTCAACATTTTGTAAAGTTCGCCTTGATAAACGTGTTCTATAAATTGTTAAAATAGGACTTGTTATAGTTATGCAAACGTGCAACCAACTTACACCAAAATGGCTGACACAAGCTTTTTTACGTGTGGTAGGGCCCAACTACGGCATTCCGAATGCTGTACCAAATCTGTTTTATTTGGCAGGGTTGAATGCCAAGGTTGCGTAGCATGTAATAATTCCACTATTTTGTACGTCTGTTGAGAAAATGGAAAAATTATTTAGGCGGATATTTTGCCTTTTATCCTCGAGGAAAGCTTGTATACAGCCCATTAACTCTTAGTATCTTCGTCAGTAGCCTACGAGGATGTGAATTATGCCACATTTGCGCCTCGTATTCAAAAACTGGAAGCAACTTCGTTGTTATTGTCTATAGGTTTTTCTCCATTGCAAGCGAGATTTTGATTAACTTGAGTTTGTAACCGAAAACCGGTTTGCCCCTCCCTCAGAATACTTATTTTATGTGAAAATTCCTATCAGCTTAGTCATCACTCTAATGTTTGTTTCTTTCCATGGCGCAGATTTAAGCTTCCTCTACGTACTATCACAAGCGTGTTCAATTAACTTCCTGAAAAACTTCCCCATGAACCATAAAGTTACAGAGTTTATTTCTAAGAAGTTCGGCTTCGGTGACATCTACATTTCTACGCAATATCCTGCGATATCTCTCATGGAAGCAACATTTACTTCATTATGGTAGGTTATGTCCAGATACGTGCTACCCTTCTCAGCCCAACGCTTTTGATGTGGTTTTAATTCCTTATAATCCACAGGAAATATTTTTTGTCAGACTCAATAGAATTTATTCATCTGATCTTTAACTCTTGGGGCGTCGCACAAACACTGTCCGCACTTTAACCAGCAATTGGTCAACGAACGAAAAGAAAAGAGGATGTCTCCAAACTGAGGATGCTCCTTAAACAAACTTTTGTGATGCTGTTCTTTTTTACTCTGCCCAATTAATGCAGCGCAATGACTTATAAGCTGTTGCTCTAATTGACTACTCTTGTCTTGATGAGTGGATTAAAAGCTGTCAGGCTCACGAATGTCCATTTCCCTTCTTCTACACCGCTTTCTTAAAATCATTTTCCCAGGTCTGGCAATCGGAAATGTACCCCCGCCAAACAACAGCGGCAGCTTGTCAAGATTTCCTGCGGATAATAATGATGTTATATAGCTTATCGAAAGCTACCCACAGATTTTGCACACAACGGATGCGCTTAATTGAATAGTGGTTGTGACTATTTTAAATACTTTCAGTAACTTTTGAAGGGGGCCTTGGTTACTTTTTTACGATAATCCTTGCATACTTATCACCCGCTCCTACGGCACGAATCTATTTAGCATGCTTTTATGACATGTCCATACTTGGAACATATGCTGGAATAACTTTTGTTCTTATTTTGCTTTGTCTTCTACTTTTTCCCCGTTGAATTCTCTTGTGACAAGAAGCGCTTATATTTACATTTCTTCTGAATTTATGTTTCCACTTTACAACACAGCAGCTAAACTGGCCATCTGTTAGTGCTTCCAATCTAATTTTTATCCCTTATTAGAATGTTTTCTGCGTAAGCAGGCAGAAATTCTGGTATACATATGTCGTGTAGTTTTTAATTTAAGATACGCTATAATACCAGATTATTCTGATTTGACTCTTCCCATGCATTATTTTCAGAATCAGGCTAACCCCATAATTCCAATTTGCTGACTTTTAACATAACCCCCTGAATCCGCTTCCCTTTGTGTTTCTAGCTCCCATGGACGCATCAAGGTTATGTCATTGCGTACCTGACTGGGTTAAGTCCTTTGGCCAAAATATATCGGATAATGTCAAACTTCAGTGTTTGCCGCTATTTGTTGTCCAGGTTGTTTGAAATATTTTTTCTGTCTAAAGAGAATGGCTTAAAATTTCGGATCTTCTTGGTCATGAGTTGTAGTCTGATTGGACATCGGTGGCAGCTAAACTGAAAGCACAGTCGATGCCCAAGCTTAGGAGATATGACATGATATTTTGCAGTGCAGTTTGTTTTCCACACCTAGGAGCTTATTCAAAGGGATTTTCCACGCTCATTGAAAAATAAAAGAGGTCCACGTCCAAAACACCTCCAATAAGAGGTTGGTTGTTGGTTTTAGGACTATTTCATCCTGATTACAGTGTTAAAATCCATTTTCATTCACAAGGTTTTTTTGAAGCTTATGCAATTAGGTAGCATAATCTACAACCCCGGACAAGGAAGTTAGTTTTCAACTAGGTGCCAAATTCAGAATTAACTACTGAAGCATTTAGAATGTGCGCTGCAACCTTTTCAATTTTGATGGCTATATGGCTTCACTCAGAGGATATTTAATGGATAAGGTTCATTGTGGTATTGATCCGTGGGAAATTTTGTCGCCAACCTTCCCATTTGAACGAAGAAGGGATTTTTCTATATGATTTTCATTCACACAAATTTTCAGAATGCAGGCACGGCCATTCAAGTGGTCGGGATTCATGGAACTTGGTATGTAAAAGTTTAAGAAAATGGCAGCTCTCTAAGGCCTAATTAAATGTGCGGGTTGAAAACAGTATGATATATTTACCCAAACTGTTGAAATGTATGTGTAAGATATCGAATAACCTAGAGGATACTTTAAATAGTTAAAATGTTCTCAACCGAAGTTTTAAATTCTAGCCTGCCTGACTAAACTTGGGACCTTTCTGAGGCTATCCATTTTTTTATCGTCGTTTAGTATGTTCTTCGGAATTTGCTATCAGATTGATAGTTTCCACGCTATTTTACGAGTTTTGGAGCTCATTGTATTTTCTGATTGGTGATTATTAATTACTTTCCACTGGCTTTCTGGGTAAAATTTGTGCGGTCGAACAACAAGGCAAATTTACATTGGTCTGCCGTTTCCGTCCTCACTTTTGAATACTAATTGTAAATATTGGAGCAGTAACAGAGGGGTTTTGTAAGCTCTCTAACCTACGCACCACACAATGACTGGTTTTTCTCGAATTCGATTGCCGACAGCCTTCGAAACCCGGGTTTTTACGGAAAAAAAACAGTGTCAGCGACAAATGCTAACTTAAATTCTTCTGGGGAAATAAATTGCCTGAGCTGCAGGCGAGCGGAATTTCAGCTTCCAACTGGAGCTACTGTTGACTCTTGCATGGTCCACAAGCCTAAGAAAATTTGGCTTGTTTTCATAACAAAAGCATTGTTCTTGACTATCCTACATTTTATCAGTTCGAGCATTGGCCTTGGACGTTAGAAAAAATATGTTTGCTTATCCTAACAAATGCTTGTGACCGTGAGGAATTTGAGTTTTGCGAACAAATCAACGAGCCTTAGTAACTTGAGGTGGGCCTGTAGCCACAGCATATTCAGAAAGCCTGAATGGCTCGGAGAACCTGATATAGTCACGACAGACGAAGAAGAGGCGATCATTGAAACGTGGTGTTTATTGGCCCGACGTTTCGGATTCTCTCTCAAACCCATCCTCACAGACAGTTGCAGAAAAGGATCAACTGTCTCGATGATGGGTCTATCAGAAGACATGCTTCTCCCGTGAATTTTGACCAGGAAAACTTTCAAGATGATATTCGGAGTAGTACTCGCGTATCTCGGGTAGAAATTGAAGCCGTCGGTGAAAACTACTATCAGGCGTTTGCTCAAGCTTCCACGCAACAATACATATAAAGAATGGCCAAGAGATAACATCAAATCTTCTGTTTCATTCTTCTTCACTGTAATGAGCCAGCCAAATTCATCCCCCTGGACTGCCTCCTCCAAAGATCTTTGGGCGTGCAACCATACATTCCTCCGCATCACTACTTACTGGAAATGAACATTTCAAAACATCTTCATCCTTACGCTGAAAATGCTGTTCGTGTCTCTTCTTCATGTGTTCTTCTACAGAAACTTCAATTTCTACCAAATTTGGTCTTATCGCTTAGGCCTAATAGTGCATAGTCTAAAAATGACTTTTCGCTATACTTGTTCAGTCAGAAAAAATGCTCTTCTTCCTTTATTGAAAATTCAAATTATGGTAATCCAATTTTGGGGTACATATTGACGACCTGGCCACAATTTATATTCAGTAACAGTGTCCCAGACATTATGATGACGCAGTTCCTTCGTTCGTTTTGAGTTTAAGAACGAAAGAAGAGTGAATGCATGATATACATTCCGTTTCGTTTAAAGGTGTCTGAAAAGTCTTTAGCCTCTACTGTCGGGTGAATTTAATAAGCCAGGGTTTGGACTTTAACAGTAGGGATTTCGAATAATCATGTCCATTGCCTTTCATATACACTATAAATTGAATTGGTTGACTGCATGCCCCATAGCTAAAGTGGTAAGGGGGTTTCGAGTTGAGTGCTCAGAGACCCACCATGCGAGAATTTAGACATCAAATGCATTAGAACCCTGGGTTTCATGTATCACCGGCTTATGCCAAAAAAATAAATGATCTAGTTTATTTAATTTGGAAAACCCTGTGATCTTGGTGATATTTGAAACCACGTCATTAAAGTCACGGCTCCCAATGAGGCCTCATAGCTCAGGAGGTTAGAGGGTTGACTGCAACGAAGCCTTCTCCTTACTGTCGTGGGTTCGAATCCCACTGAGGCGGCCGCGTTTTTCACAGTTTTTTCAATTGAAATTACAATTTGCCATTTTAGCCTCTGTAGGCTTCACAAATGCCAGTTATGGGCTAGGCTAAACAGCCATAGCTTAAGGCCTGACGGCAAGCACTTTATTCCAACAATGCGGGATTATCCTCTAGTCAGAAGCACACTGAAACCTTTACGCTTCCATGCTTCACAAATTACCCCCAATGCCAATCTGAAACGTCAAACTGTTCTCATCTGGAAACTTTTTTGCATATTCACTGTATAAATTCATCCCGTTTGACAGTGTGCCGCCGCGTAGGTATGAGGTGTTTACTACGCATTTTTACCCCTATGAAAGAAGTAATTACCTTTTCCATTGCAAAAACCTCCTCTTGCTCAGGGGACGAGTCAAAATAAAAAGGGATTAACGAGTGCAGGAGGAGACCCGATCAATGGAACAAGAGCTTTATTATCCTGAAGTTTCGGATTCTCTCTCGAACGCATTTTCAGAGACAGTCACATCAAAGAGTGATATGGGGTACAAGGGACGCAGTGTGTATAGGGTGCGGTCACCAGGCAACCCCACGCAGTCCTCGTGGTCTTCGATGGGTATCGTAGTTTATGCGATGATTACTTTTAGGTCCCTCCCCGAATCGGTAATGGTCGTGATTTCATCACCGTTGTCGATCATTGCGTGACAATTACTCGGCAATTCGGCTCGCTGTCATCCGGACCGTTAATCCATCGCATCCTCCCCGCGTGGTCAGTAATTTTGTCCAGGCAAAAGCGCAACACAGAATATGGAGGCAGAAGACCAATGCGCTTATTTATTGACTTTGGGCCGGTGAACTAGGACTCAGGCAGCTCATGGTTCACGCGGTTGTTACCTCTGGCGAGAATTTCGGCTTCAGTAAACTTGAATGTGTGACTGGGTGCCGTCGAATTGGCCGCGATCTGGGAGTTAGCGTCATTCCTCCTCACTGCTGCTGTATTGTCGGCATTCGCGTGCGGAGTAGTCTGCCAGTTTCTCCGACGTAGTTGCTTTGTCGGCAACTGCACCAGATCCGGTAAACCATTTCTGACGTTTCGTGCCTTGGCACTGGGTCTTTCGGCCTCATGATCTGGCGCTTGATGGTTGCCTCCGGTCTGTGTGCAACTCCGAGTGTTGTGCGGAAGCGACTAACGGCTTCCGTGACGTTCTTCACGTACGGGAGCGCTCGCCAAACTACATAGTTGTTGTTTATAGGGCACTCGCTCACTAAGATGGGGAGCTGCACTTCAGACTGGTGACGGACAGATGCTGGAACCACGTTTCTCTAAGGGAAGTCGAAAGAGCGCGAGCCGGTACAAGGCCTTTAGACACGAGTATGGATAAGGCTGTAGTAGCGGTAAGTAGTCAGCTAGTGTTCTGGGGACCTTGCTGTCCGTCACGCATTCTTGAATTTGTCGTGGCTGGATTTTAAGTTGCTGGTACCCATACATGACATTCTAGATGCCACTGCCACTGCTGCATATATCTAGTTGAAGATCCACTTAAATTACATACTGACTCTCTCACAGTACTTCCTGAAAACTAAGGCAACCTTTCGGCAACAACCCAACACGACTGCTATCTGCCGGAAAAGTTGCTCACCATCATCTTCTAGTTCCGAGCGTCGCTCTACTCGGCAAGAACGACTGCAGACTCATTCATAAAAAAGCCGCTCTATGTGAAAAAGGGACGCTGAAAAAATTGCCCACGAAGCCACAGACCGCTTATAGCAGCTTTGCACAGTATAGTTCAAGCTGCCAGCAAGAAAATGTCATCGCGAATAACAATTCTGAAAATAAAAGCTCATTGGCGGAAATGTTATGTTTAGCACGAGTCACGCGCAAAAAAAGGATTCAGTCAAGTTGCAAGTGAACGCTTTCACTTAACTCGCTAGTTAGTAATATCACGTTAGCCCTCAAAAAAGCTAGACAGTGGCCAAGAGGTGAAGGTAGGGAGGGGTGGGGGAGTGGACAACCGCATGATCAAGGGAGATTACAGTTCGACCATCGATTTTGACGAGGTCCACCGTATGCTCCACACCAGGTGGTGCAGGGACGGTGACTTGCGCGTGAATTAGATTTAAGTGATAGTCGCCTTGCGCTGCAGCTACCCCACTCTCTCCTCCTCCCCCACCTGAGCCCGTTGTCAAGACAGAGTCACGAATACTGGAGATGGGAGAGAGCGCATGTGGCTGGCACGACCGGAGCCGCCCCTGGGCGTACCACCACACCTGGCTCGGATCCCACGGATTGGGAGTGCCATAAAGGCCACATTAAGAAGGAGCTATTGCAGCCTGACTCTCAGTCCACCAGTCAGCCACTACACACAAAACACACATTGGGCTGACCACGCGGTCCGAGTTATCCCATCAGTTGGCAACCTTCCAAACCACGGCTTTTAGTGCACCGTGATAGTTTTAAGCGCATCAGATTGTTTTTAGTGAGGAAAATGCACTGAGATGTTGATCTCACTCTCTCCCCAACCCCCACAATCAGACCACCGTCCGAGCCAGTCAGTTGTCTGACGTGGGAGTGGGCGCATTGGCTGACGGGTCGGCGTACCCGTCTTCGCGCGCCACAGCACGAACTGCCCCCCATAGCACACACACCAGGATTTACTTACTCAGGGGATATGGAGGAGCCATCGCCGTCTGACTCCCAGTCCACTGGTCAGCCACTCGACACAACCATCATATACACTGGGCCAACGGCGTGGTCTGGTGTAAGCGTCAGATTGGTAGCCTTCAAAGCCTTGATTTCTAGGAAACCGTGATTTTATCAGCTACATTATGAGGATTGTGAGGGTGTTGTCTATGTATTAGAGTAGATGGTATGCGCTGATGTGGCTTAGCCTCCGGTGGTTTACCGCAGATTGTCGTGGAGGCGCATGTGTCCTAATAGGTCCATGAGGTGTGTAAATGCGCGGGAGCAGTGAGGGCAGTGGAGGTGGGCGCGGCGACTGTATGTCGGAGCCCCAGGCACTGTTTCACCAGCCTCACTGCGATGGATTCGCAGGTGACCGACCAGGCCGATGCGTGATTGGAAGTTGCGGGTGCATTGTGGGCAGGAGAAATCGGTAGAGGCTGGGGGGATATCATTCATGGTAGTGGGGTCGGCAGTGGAAGAAAGAATGACAGGAGCAAAGGGTGTGCATGGCGTATCGGTGTTGTCAGCATTGCGGTGAATTCCGCTGTCATGGCTGCGTATGTGACCAAACAGGCCCATGCGACGAGTGAATGCGTGATAAAAGTGAGGGCAGTGGAGGTGGCGATCTTTGATCTGTGTTGGTGCTCCAGGCACTGGTTCACCAGTCTCTGTACGATGGATTCGCAAGTGACCGACCAGGTCGATGTGTGAGGTGAATGTGCGGTCGCATTGAGGACAGTTTAGGAGAGAGTCCCTATCGTTGATGGTGGTAGTGGTAGTTGCGGTGGTGGTCGTAACAGGCGATGAGTACTGGCATGTGGTCTCTATGATGGTGGGGTGTAATGGAATTGACGCCAGGACTGAGGGTGGGGAGGTCTGATGGAGGGTTGGCAGAATTTGACGTAGAAATTGAAATTGTCGGATTCTTGGTGTATTGCGTCCGAAGATGTCCAACCAGGCCGATTCGAGCGCGGAAGATGCGTTGACAGCGCGGGCATGTTGGCAGGGCCTGGGCATTGGCGGTGTTGGTCGGGGCGCTGAGGACTTTTTGGCCTTGGCGGCGGCGATCCGGTTGGCCTCATAGATTGCTGAACCAGTCTTCACGGATCTTCTCCACGCCGGTCTATCCTGAGCGAGGTCCTCCCAGGTCGCCGGGTTGATTTGCAGTTGCTTCAGCGATTTCTTCAAAGTGTCCTTGTAACGTCGTATTTGACCCCCCCTGTCGGCGAGCACCCGTAGCGACATCTCCGTAGAAAAGTCGTTTGGGTAGTCACTCATTGTTCATTCTTACCAGGTGGCCACTCCATCGCAGTTGCAATTGCCTCGGCATGGCGTGGATGCTGAGGATTCCGGTCCACTCCAGGACTTCCGTGTCCGGGATCCTGTCTTGCCATCTCAGCTTCAGTATTCTTCGGAGGCAGCTGAGATGGAAGTGATTCAGCTTCGAGTAGATGGTCCAGGTCTCCGCTCCGTAAAGGTGTGTCGTCAAGACGACGGCCTTGTACATCTTCAGTTTGGTGTTCAGGTGAATACCGTGGCGATTCCACACGGAGGCCTGCAGCCGGCCGAAGGTCTGACTAGCTTTGGAGATCCGTTGGGTAACCTTGTCATCGATTCTCGTGTTGCGTGACAGTGGGCTTCCTAGATAAGCGAAGTTTTCCACGTTTTTGAGTTGATCACCGTTGACATTGATTCGGAGAGCACTGTATTCCGCACTGGGTGGCGGCTGGTGCATGACAACCGATTTGGCTGTACTGATTGTTAATCCGAAATCGGCGCAGCCTGTGGCGAAGAGGTCCATACTCCTTTGCATGTCCTCCTCCAACACGGTGTTAAGGGCGCAGTCGTCCGCGAAGAGCAAGTCATGGACTGTAGTCGTAGACACATGCGTTGAAGCCTGCATACGCCGACTGTTGAGAAGGTGTCCGTCAGTTCTATAGGTGATGCAGATCCCAGGCTGTTCATCACGGTGTCTATCAGCATAGCCGAGAATACGAGACTGAACAGGGTGGGAGCCAATACGCAGCCCTGCTTCACTCCGTTTTTCACTGCGAATGCTTCGGATACCGTCCCGTTGTCAGGGGTATAGTGAAGGTTCGACAGACAAGTGCGACTTTCGTAAACCGTTGACACTTCTTGCGACACAGCAGGCCTTAGAGACACCCCAACGGATAAGGCCGCAGGAATCGGGCCAAACGGTGTGCCGGCCACGGGTAACAAGCCAAACGCGTTGAAATTCACGTAGCCACGTCATGCTCATTAAGCTGCTAGACTTCCCTTTTACTGATGGGCAGACAAAAGGGCCGTTCGATGACCATGAAGGATGCCATTGTCCTTACTGGAATTGATGGATACAAATTTCAGACACGACCCATCTTTGACCCCGGTGATAATGGAGGGTCTTGTTAGTAGTACTAGGGGTAAGGATGCCTTGTATCACCACCTTAACAGAAAACTGGAAAAGGAACCGTCCGCCATACATCCGGCTTGGCGCTAAATTCCAAGGAAATTGTGTTTTAAGATTAAGGTGAGGGTCGGAGTTAACTTTAGGAGTAGGTTTACGTTTAAAGTTGAGGTCAGAGTTGGGGAGTTAGGGTCATGAATAGGCTTAGGGTTTTATAGTGTTACCGGTAGGGTTTAAGGGTAGGGCTAGGATGAAGATTAAGGTTAGTGTTAGCGTTAAGACCCGGGTATATTTGCGTAAGGCCACGTACTTTAAGCGAGTGGGGTACTTCCTATTCCCGTGTTCTGTTTAGGCGGCCATACAAGGCATCCCTACCGTACAAGGAATTATAATTACCTTATTTAAGGCCTATGCGACACTATCAGTGCAGCTAGAGGTAACAACTTAAGATAAGGATTACTTATACGGCCCGCTAAAAAGAACACGAGAATGTGAACGCCCCGACCAGGGTGGTTCTGCGCATACTTTCAGGGAGGGTCAATATTCCTGCATCCGAAGCCTTCAACCGCCCGTACATAAACCTGAATTGTAGCCCTAATATAAACCCTACCTTAAGCCTTCAGTTACCACTAACCCTAACGTTAACCCTCATTTACCTTAACGCTAACCGTAAACCTAGCCCTAAACGTAGGCCTAACCATAAACCTAACCTTACTTCCCCTGGAGTTTGGCGCAGAGACACCTGCATTGTGGTCGGTTCCTTTTCTCGTATCCTACTTAGAGGACCAGATAACTTCTCCTTACCCTATTTAACAGATAGCTCAAAACTATTCTCACAATGTAAGCCCAACAATCAGCGTGGTGCACTCAGGCTAGGATGGGAGGAATTTTCCTACCCAAGTCATCAAGCAGAAGGAACCCGTGAAAAATATATGTCAGCTTGCCTTCGCGACAACCGCTTTAACTCGAAAAATCAAAGACTGTAGGAAACATTCCAGATGACTTGAAATTAAACTCCAATATGAGTCTTTCCCCTCCCCCCGACCAAGGAAGCATTATTGGTTTGTCTACGGAAAACCAAAATAAAACAATGCATGGTAGTCATCTTGCCCTGCTATAAAAGAGGGAAGGAAGTCGAATATTACAGTAAGAAATCATTTCCATCACGATCACAGGTGCGAAAAGTACTGCGTTGGTCTGGACGACACTCGTGTGTGTGCGCTTGAGAATATATGCACGTGCTGACCACCCAACTGGCGCTAATTTGGTGGTGATGGAGAAAAGAATGAAAGAAGGCGCGGTTTCCCGAAGATGTCGGGAGAAGTAAAGGTAAAAAGAGTAGGCACGACCCGTCATGTTACAAAGTAAGATAAATAAAAGCAGTTGGAAATCTTGTTCTTTGGCTCTGGGAGAAAGAGTGAGTGAGAGTGAGTGTGAGAGGGAGAGAGAGAGAGATGAGGCACATCGATAAGGGTGGCGGCTTTAAGCCAAATTCCTTTCTACCGAAAAGTCTATCATCCTCTTCATCATCATTATTTAACATATTGCACTGTAAAAACAAAATGACGAAGAAAATGTGCGTGTGCATGCAGGTGAGGCAAGGGATATGGCCTAACAGTAAAGGGAAAGGCGGCGTTGGCAGGCGATAGGCTCAGTGGATGTGGCGGAGGCTGTCGATTTGGCGTTTGTGTTAGTGTGCGGACAGTTCATCAGTTCCTGAGGTAGACTGCGCTGGTCACGCAAGCAGGCCCAAGGTTTCCGTGCAAAATTTTACGGTCAGTTTCAGTGTCATCTTCGCCGCAGTGTCGCGAAGCCAGGCGGGAGATGAGTGAGAGAACGAGCGCTTTCAAGTCCCTGCGACGAGCGCCTACAGACGCGCGCACGCGCCCACGGAAACTAGGAGCATGAAGATGCAGCCAGGCGAAATAGAAAGCAATATGTGTACGTGCGCATTTGCGACCATAAGGTGTAGCACGAGGACCAAAGCTATAGATGCTACCCTTTTGTTACCGCTGCTGTTGCTAACGCGAAGAGGATAGGGCGAAGAGGGAACGAGGAGAGACGGACACGTACGCAAAAGCACACAACGTGGAGCGTCATTCGGCGGTTTTTGTGTGGAGGGGAGTGAATGTGGGACAGACAGGTCGTGTTACAACAGTGGCAGCTGTTACAACTGTTGCAACCCGGCGTCGCAGGCGCTGGATACGAGATTTGGGCGCACGCGAGCGCACGCGTGCGTGTACCTCTATCCAAAATCGATAAACCTTCGGGGAGGCGGTGGGGAAGGCAAGACAGGCATCTGCGGTGCGCCATCAAGCCGGCTCAATAAAACATGGAAGCACTCAGGTTAGGGAGAGGTGGAAAACGGAGATCGATCAAAGACGACAAGGGTGGCAGGCGGCAGTTTAACGATAGTCTTATTCTTCTTTTTAAATCCATAGGACCTTCGTGTGGGATGGGCGGGCCGGGGGAAGGGGGTGAAGTGAGAATTTGAGAAGCTCGCTCTTGCTGCGCCGCAGAGGACGACTGGGCTGGACAGATAGCCGGTTGGTGTCTTACACGTACATACAACCACATCCACAAGCCAAATTATAAAATGCCAAAATGTAAAGACGTGCGTTCATGGGAGCAGTGAGGCCCAGAAATGGGTGTTCCAGATTCCTCTGTGGCGTCCAGAAGCGCGCGCGCGAGAGAGAGAGAGAGAGAGAGAGAGAGAGAGGGGGAGCTGCCGAAGAGAGGTCCGCACCATTTCCTCAGTTGTCAGGAGCGAATGGGTGACGGTCTTAGAAAAAATAACCGGAGGACTTGCAGGGTATTCGGATAGTGGCGCAATCAGGAGTTTTCAGTCGTTGATGCTGATGTGTACAGATGTACATGTGTTGATAAGTTTTGTAAAACCAGAAGTTGTACAAATGGAGAAATAACACGTTCTTATCAGTAGGTGGGTAAAAGGGCTAACTTTATTGGGGGGCCTAAGAGGGACGGATAAGATGTACGACTAGTGACCACAGGGCTCTGCTTGATTTAGGATCAGACTATGGATAAGTTTATTACAATGATCTTTAGGACAGGACACCGATGCTGGGAGATACGACAAACGGGGGAGCAAGGGTTGCGTGAGAAAATATGCGGCTCAAAATGAGATCTGTATGCGGTAGCAGTACACTGACGGCGGAGACGAGGGAAGAGAGGTGAAAGTGGTGTGCGTAGGAATACAACCGGAGAGTCCAAACTGTTTTTATAGCATGCGTAGGACAAGCTTCCACTAGAAATCTCGTCGAACGCGTTTCAACGGAAGCGGAAAAGTTGGGGGAGCCGAGTCGAAAGCACAAGCTGATAAAGAGTGGTGCGACTCGAAAGGGGAGAATGAAAACGGAGTATCCATTGTGATGGCAGCCGATAACGAGGAAGAGGACGAAACGATGGAGGATGATGATGAGGAGGAAGATGGGGCGCCTGTGGCGGTCGTCACGGTAGAGGAGGTGGGGTCATGGGAGCCACGTGGGACGAAACTGCCAAGATATGGCAAGCATCTAGCCCGGTCGTCTAAAAGGTCAAGGTTTTGTTGGAGGGTAATGCTACAAAATGGACGAGAACCACCAAAACAAATCAATGAATAAACAACCCAGGTTTGAAGTGAAAACCAGTATTGAAGGCGAAGGACGCTGTAAACCCATCCCGTGGCTTTGTTGCGCAACGGGGTCAACCCCGATTGTAAACTTGTTTACATTCCTTCGCCAGCATCGGTGTTGACCTTGGATGCGACCTCAGCTGAGTTCAAACCGTTAGGTCAAAAACGTTTAATGGAAATAAGGTAGCTGACTCGCAGAATCAGAGGAGCCTGTGACTTCTGACGGCATCATTCAACAGTTGTTACTTTCGTATTAAATGTGTAAGGCTACTTGTTGAAGCACCGAAACCCTATGCGAGCGAGTGGAACTGTCTCCCTAAATATTCTCAAAAAAACAAGCTTCCGAAGCATCCATATTCCCATCGGGGCATACTGCAATTAATAAGCATTCTAGACTGCTGCTCAATCCATTAAAGACAAAGTTCCGTCAAAATTAGCCCACCTACACCACGCCGTGAAGTTTCCGTGATTATTGACTGACGTGAGTTCCGTTCGGTTTCAACTATCTGAAAGCCTTCAAAGGGTCTCAAAGGGCAGAGAGCGAGGATTTTTGACGCGAACCCTTCAGGACAAACAGACACGTGACCCTTCCCCTAATCACGCTGTGGACACAAGTTCTGAATCCGCAGTGTTTGCGTGGCTACCTTCGAACAACCAAAAACAGCCTTGGTCGGTGCACCATCCAGAATTGGGTATGACTGGCTGGTGATGAATACTGAGCCAGAAATGGCCATCCCAGTCTCCCTTCTCTTTGGCGGCATTGCCATTCTACTACTACTACTACTACTACTACTACTACTACCACTACTACTACTATTACTACTACTACTACTACTGCTACTGCTACTACTACTACTACTACTACTACTACTACTAGCCGCTGCGGTCGCTGACGAAGTTCGAAAAGGAGCCCCAAGGCAGAGCGGGACAAGTAAGTTTCGTTAGCGATAGGTAAGCGTTCGTCAACGAATGGCAAAAACAGCCTCTCGGACAAGGCCCGTTACCGTAGTTCACAAAACACCAGTCTAAGAATCTACGAGACCGCATCCCACAAACTAGGAATCTAGGACAAAGCAAACAGCACCATTCAATCTACCCCGATAGTGCTCGAGGCTTTAAACTGGAGTACAATAGATGATGGGGCGTACTTTGTGGCAGCGCCAAGAACTATATGCAAGTTCGCCTACTGTGATTAACTCCCGAGCCTCTTCAAACATGCTGTAAGCTCACGTAGACATACTAGCAACCCAAAGTAGTCGTTTTCCTGTCTCAAACAACTGCAACAACCGAAAATGTTTTAACTTCCCAACTGTCAATATAAATTTTAGGCTAGGTGCAACACCAGACATCAAAACACCAATTTCTATTAAAATAAGCAAAATATCGTGCGACGCATTATTTATCACAGATGTAAGCGAAGGAAATCTTCGAACATGACGTCAATAATCCTAACCAGACGAGGGGTGAAGATAGCAAGTAACCTCTGAGGGTAACGATAGGTTGTGTACAGCAACAACAAAACCCAGAAACCCCAGGCTCGTGTTATACGGGACCGGTGGTAAAAGGGGTTTTACGGGTGGGGCATTACAATGGGTAATGTAAGGTGTATACGGTCCTTGCATAATTGCACGTCTTGGTCTTTCTGTTCTTTGAATTTGCTAAGTCGACAGTGCGCGTCTGTTATAAAGGCTCCAATAATTTGATAGACATAGCGGATAGCGGCTTGAAAGCCCTGGGATGACTTTATTGGCGGTTTCACCAGCACAGACTTCCGCAGAATCCTATTGCTTCGACGTCGGTATAAAGAGAATTGTTGTGCTGGCGGGAAACATTGGCGAATTGCATACTTTTCCATCGTCCAGCATAAAGCAAAACACGAACCTGGGGTTTCTGGCTTCCTTAGTGCTATATATAACCTACCATTACCCTTCTGATACTCCGGTCAGAACTATGACAGCGAAAATGCTGCTACAGAAGCCATCCTAGAATCTTCACTGTGTCCTTCTGTTCCTAAGCTATTTAGGCATCCGGTTATCATCGATGTGGGCAGCGGGAACTGAGATTATTTGCAAGACACATCTACCTGTAGCAAACGTTTCTTCAAAATAACACAGCCGCAATATACTGAGCTGGTATTGAGTCACTCCCGCCTATGAAAGAGGTGGGTCTTTTCTTGCATAATAAAAAGTCCTACTTGATGAGTGTAGGCGGTCAAAAGTGTTTTCTTTTCTGCAATCACTCGAAGACATCACAACTTGAGACGATCCCGATTTAACCAAATCCCCCCAAAGGAGCTGCACCGCTGTTGCGTGACACCAAGGTGCGTGTATACTGGCTCATAGCATGCGTTTGTCTGGTTTTGCTGAGTATGTGCAAGGGTTTACCTATTGTCACACATGCATGCGGCACATGTGCCGCATCAGAAATTGTGTCTATTTTTTTCAACAAACCAAAAACATGTTCAGACAGGCCACTGGTGCACACGAGAGGGAAGCATGAAGGCAAAACTACGATTACCTTCCGCTTAGAAAATCATGTGTATTAGGTTACTAATAATAAACTAGAAAAGACAAAAGGTATAACGAAATGCTAAAGTTGCGGCCTGAAAGCCTACCAACAGACGAAATAATTCGGTCTTGCCTGGGATTGAGTTAGGCTACAGTGGTTCCCATTTAATTTGGTTGCTGTGGCAACCCTTATCGGTGCAAGCTGTGAGCTAATAAGGACTGGGGCGTGTGGGTTTACGAGCCAGCACTTGTGGTACACAAGCTCACATCCACTCACAGCCATCTTGACGCTGTCTTGGCATCGAAAATCGATGTCGGAGGGGGGAGGGGGTGGGTGAGAAGCTCCCTGTTGCATAAGTTTTCCTCGCCATAATCTAAATCACACATGAGGCACTGATTTCTTCGAAGTCAATGGAACCCCTCGCCGACTTTGGCACACGACCAATTACAGACTCAAAGGGATGCAATGAAGCGAGGAATACTTTGCGTCTACTGGCCAGTAGCCAGTAGATTGTCTAACTCATGAAATCTCGTAACTTTCACAAGAAATCGCTGTTAGGTAAAATCAGACCAAGCTGTTTCCCACAAGGTCTTACAGCAGTAAAGGAACTACTGTTCTTAAAAAGAAGGTATATTGTGATTAATAAATTACTATTATACTGTTTAAAATACTCCCTTTTTGAAAAAAACGTGAAACATAGGTAAAAATGAGTAAACTTGAGGTTTTAATTTACAGAAATCCTGTCCATGCAATTAAGTTTAAAAAATAGTTCTGTAGAGAACTGTGCACAGAAATGTTCGTCCAGATTAAGTGTAACGTAAAGTATGACTTTAAAAAAACTGTAAATTTCGAGTGTATATCACAATATGGTTTCACGAGAATTGGCTGTTTTCCCCTTCCGTTTCTATATGGTTTCAGATGCCAAAGAAATTTTCGCATAATTGTACTGATAGGAACGTCGTAGGAATAAAATATTCTATAAGCTTACATGTTTACAGACCGGTCAGTGACTATTAAATTTACATAGTACTGTCAGATGCAATCGTCAAATTTATTTATAAATATTTTGGGTGTTGGATTACGAGGACTTTCAGATTGTCCTTTAAATAGTGGCGAAATATTTTAAGATTTTTCAGTGCTTTCAGTCGAACTCCCATAACTTTAGATTCTGTTTTGCGTGTTCATCAAAACCTTCAAAAGAAGGTATATCTGAAACCGAAGTGGTGAGTTTTTATACATTCTTTCTACGGCAGATAGCCCTTTTCGGTCATATTTATACTCACTCAAACATGAAAACTCACTGCCGAGAAAAATGAGCGTCTACAAGATGACTTAGCAAGTAATATGCCTAAGATCAAGTAAAACCCTCTTTAAAAAGCGCTTTAATTAGATATTTCACTGTCAAATGCCTGTGTACTTTATCATTTTCAAGGTTAAGTCAAACTAAAAATGGGGAAGTTTTCGATTTTTCTGTTGAAAATGAAAGAACGCACTTTCCTCATTATAGTAGAATATTTCTCGCTGTTTTTTTTACTTTTACGCCCCATTCTAAGACTGCAAATGCGCAACAGTGTGGCGAATATATACTAAGATTTTGCGAAGATTTTTGTGGGCGTCCATATTCACAGTAATATTTACTTCTTTTGCTTACGGCCCCAACTCTCGGTATGGTAAAACAAGATACAGTGAAGCAAGTCCGTTACTGCGTTGTTGCAAAAAAGTCAGTTTGTGAAAAAAAACGAAAGCTGAATTCGTTCCTCGTTTCTGATAAATAATGCGATTGTTTACACTTGCCTTCGCCTAATTTTTATTGACTTAAGATCAGATTTTTCAGATTCCAGAGGGAATTTATTTGAAACTTTTCTTGCTTACATTAATGTTCTCCTACAGCATAATGCACAAAAACAACAGGTTTGTTCTGTGATAATAAATAGCGCAGAAAATTTCTTGGATATCCGACAACCTCGGATTGCACCCAAATCTTGCCTGTTTTCCTTCAATACGCAATATTAAAAACGCAGTATTTTAAGCAAAAGGCTTTATGGGCGTCAAATCCACTCAACGAATCGAAAGAACAAGATCAACTCTACGCTAAACTACTCATTTAAAGTTCAACCCGGCATTTCATGCGTTAGGTCATCTAGTGCACGTAGGAATCTCGAACGGTACCCATGAAGACAAGTGATTAGCTTGGAACGAAAGTTAAGTTGGGCGGCATTTAGTCTACAGAAGTGAGTGCGCATCAAAAATGTCCGCGACTGGTTCATGTTCGTGTGGGGTGCAGTGTTTTGTAGCATGCGAGAGCGGTGAGTTCACGGCAACTTAACCGGCGAAACCACACCCATACCATCTCGTTTTCACATTGGAATACTGTTGGCGAGTAAAGTTAGTGAGGTATACGCTGTGCAGGCGCCTATAAACCAACTCACGTACAAATTATCCCTGCCTCCCCGAGACAACGGTATTTCCCATTGAGTAAGACAGACAAGCTGGTGGCGTTTGGGCTGCGTATGCAGAAGGCAAGTGAACACGTGAGATGAACGGCCATTAATGATTGTTAATGTTCATTGTCAATATTCCCGATCGAAACCGACAAGACAACGAGCCGTGACGCAGTGGGTTAGAGCGTTGGACTTCTAACCGACAGGGCGCAGGTTCGAGCAGCATGTGCCGAAACACCTGGAGTGAGTATGGCTGGCTAATGACGCTTGATAAGCCAGAACTATACAGCTCAGTCCCCCTGCTTTTTGTCGGTAATTTCATGCTGAGGATGGTCTCTCGTGATATAAGCATGTGGATTTATTCTGAAAAGAGACAGTCCATACTTTCTGCGACAGCATCGCCAGGCTAATTCAAACGATCCCAGGGAGACGACTGAACTGACTCAATAGACTGCCTATCATCTAGCTCGCGACCTTTATGTTGCTGCCCCAGATCCAACGCCGTATGCTACGAAGTGGCGGTCAGTTCAAAATCTGCTTCGACACGGTCCATCAAGGTATCTGGGTCGCTCACTGACATGCTGTATTCCGTCTCCGCAGCGGGAGTGAAGTGGCTGGGGCTCACAAGGTAGGCTCTTACAGAACCATCTCGGGATTGGATTGGCGTTTTGGTAAGAGACTTAGACCACATAAGCAACAGCGAACAAATATGGAGGGCAATCGAGAGAAAGTTCAAGGACAACGTAATGAAGAAAGGAGTCGTTGGGAGCAAAACAGTCTGCAAGTTCACAACCTAAATTTAAAGCTAGGCTAAGCGGCGCCTGGTGGAAACAATGGCAGGAGAATGCCTTAGGTGTCTGGGATAGCACTCAACATTGGTTGTGCCCCAGGGCATAGCCTTCGCATATCATCGATGATCGCCTTCAAAAATTGTCAGGAGGCAAATGTTGTGCCTTTGGCGAACAAGTAGTCGCATACTAACAGCGCTAGCGGAATGCGAACGGTTGGCATCTGTAAGACTACGCGTCCTATAACATGACGTAGAATTTGACTACGGCATCATGAGACGGCAAGTATCAACCGCTGCTGAATACGTTCCGTATGCTAATACTGTCTTGACGGCCAATACTGCATCACGTGGTTTGGTTGAGAACTTGAGAAGGCAACCTCTAGCAAACCCCTCGAAGCCCCATAAAACCCAAATACTTTAATTTGCTACAATCTATGAGGTGAGGCCATTAATACACCGACTGTACTACAATTCTCCGTCTTCACTAAAGCACTGAGAGAGCGAAATCACTGTGAAAATAAACATGCTGTTATGCGGATTAGTTCACGCATAAAATAAAGATAGAGGCAGCGAATAAAATGCAAAGCGAACTCAAACCCAGCAATCTCCAAAAATCCTTACGCCAGCATTCCTTTGAGGCCCTTTACCTGCGTGTGTCACAGTGTGTGGTAGAAGATCGCTCATTGATCAGCTTACGAGACACTCATGTCGCGTTGCGCATTGGAGCTCAAACAAGAAATCTGGTAGGTAGTTGCATAGCGGTGAGTAATGACACAGGAAGGAAACCCCCTAGATTGAGCCCCAAGGCGTAAATGGATGAGCATCTCCAGTAACCCGATCGGTGAAAGCAATTCTCGAACGCAACCACTAGCGCAACGGGCTCATGGCTCAACGGTAGGGCGGCAAATTTACTAACGCACAATGACCAAAGAACCTGGGATTGCATCCCACGGTTCTGCAAACTTGGGGTTGGATAGGCCTGGCTGGCGCCGCCTAATAAGCAGAAAGAGCAATTTCAGTCTTCATTTTCTTTATTGGTATTCCTCCCTGCCTATGCACTCGGTCTCGGAGGATCTTAACAGAAACGCAACCAAGGATATGGCACGCTCTGTCATACATTAAGGACGACTCAGAAGCGACTGAGCGCAGTGTTGTCAGAGTAGGCGTTGGTATTGCACACCGGCCCAAAGCTAACATGCGCAGCAGGCTGATGAAAATCAAAGACAGACTAAACCCCAAAGAACAATCTAGGGCAGTGTATCGCATCCCACGCCTAAACTGCCCTTGTAATTGCGCAGGTCAAACTGAATGCATGCTGCGATCACACATACATTAACATAAGTTGGATGTGCGACGGGGCGACGAAATATCGCAAGTTGCTGCACACACCTACGAAACGGGCCATGCGTTCAGCTTCACAGCCGTCAAGATAATAGCCTACACCGGAAACACTACGAGCCGATAATTTATTGAAGCCTGTTCCACAAATGGTAACTCAATCGATGTATCGATTTGGCGCACGCGTACAGAGTCCAGCACAGTTACCTCCAGACTTGCGTCAGTGATTATTGATTGGTTTGTGCCCCCTATAAGTGTCGCCCGTTTTGTCGCTGCTGTTATCTCGGACGATGGACTCCTGCAGGAGTTTGAAAGCTCCGAATAATAAACAAATTTGTTTCGGTGATCCAATATACTTCTTTTTTGATCGCATTCATATTTCTAACCATCCGGTATAGGTTATCGTCATAACGCTGGAGCCAACATGAAAAGCGGGCATCTATACCAAAATGAGATCGGGAGTCGGAACTACTACTACCCCACTGCACCACAGATGGGATCGAAATAAACAAGGCCACTGAAGAGGTTCTAAGAGTGTGAATGTTCGGCACTTACTTTGTGCCTCAATCCGGTGCTCCACAGCCGCTGCCGTTGCCGGAGTAAGAATGGGCGGGACAGGTTGGAGCGTTGCGTTAAATGGGGCCGAAGTCGCAAGTCCCTGGAACGAGTTTCGGCGGCACTGAGGTAGCCGCAGGTCTTGCCCCCCGCCACCAGCCCCAGCTCCCGTGCCATTATGCGATTGCAAGATCCGTCCAGAACCCCGTGTAGGCGACTGTGGGCAGGCCATGGCCACTGAAGAGCCGCTGGTTCCGGTAGAGGTGGCAGGCATGGCCGAGGAGGGACAGGTCAGCGGAGTACCGTTCCAGGAGTATCGCTGACTGCCCACAACGGAGTTGTTAGAAGAAATAGAAATGTAACACTGCTGCTGACGCGGTTGCGCGGAAACGTAAGCAGACGGATGTAACAATTTCTTCTGTCGATAAATCAGAGGACTACTGCAAGAAGATGTCAGCACTGCGCGTGGAAGATCACCAGGAGCACCTCGAACAGAGGTGGCGGTATCGTTGTTGGAAAGGGAGAAGGCGGAGGTCAGCTGATGGGAGATGGGTAACGAACTAGCGCTTGCAGAGGCGGCTGCGGTGGTGGTGGTGGTGGATGTGGTAGTGGTGTTAGTGAGTAGAGGAATGCCCCAGGCAGAGGAGTCATCGTAGGATATAGGATTAATTGCACCGGAGTCAGTCCCTCTCTCCTGTGTGTACAAAGAAGGGATTTGCGTCGATGGCGAAGCCTTTTCACAGATGGAGGCTGGGTGAGTGTTATGGGGAGGAGCGGAAAGTAGGGGCAAACCGGAGGTCGCAGCGACAGCAGTAGGCTGTTGCGAAGAATCGTGTAGGGGAAAAAGGCTGTCCAGCTGATCACTGCAGTCACTAGCGCTACCGACCATGGGCGGCGCGGTTTGGGTGCGATACTTTGAGTAACGATCGAAAGTGCTGCTGTTGTCGTTGGAATTAGTGGCGCTGTTCGACGGGGCGAAAGGGCAAGGGAGCCAGGGACTGGCGTGAAGTTAGGTTACCTGTTGCTACCTCCGCTGCCTGCTGTGGATTTAACGGGGCTCTGGTCGCAGTGGGTGATAAATAGAGGTCCGAGAGCGGGGAACGCCTGGTCTCAGATGGGCTGATGGAGTTTGTCCGAGCGCCTGGGGAGGAGGAGACCGAATGTATTGAAAGACCACTATTGACAGTTGTCCGAGATAGCTGCGGTGGTAGTGGTGGTGGTGGCGGCGGCGGCGGCAAAAGGGAAGGCAACTCAGAGTCTGAGAGGCAAGAGAGACCCTGCATTGCGTGGGGGAAGCTTTTTCGATCACCGCAGCTGATGTCCTTAGAGTTTTCTGTCCCCTCAGTGACGATAGTGGGCCCCATCGCATCGGCAACACCAGAGGGAATCTGATTGTAGTTGTCTACGAAACGACTGTTTGACTGGGACTCCCCAATCAAAGCAAAGTGACCTAGATGTGGGGCTGGTAGTGGCTGTTGACGGGTGTTTCGCTGAAGAGGGCAGTCCGTTGACTGGCAACGCATGGGGTCGGACGTGGCGAGAAAGGGCCCAAAACGGACTACTTGGTCGAGTTGATTATCCAGACTCTCTGCTTTCATCGGGAAGCGGCTCATACAGGCTTTTGAGTCGATGTCTGAGCCGAAGGAGTACCTTTCCGTGCTGGCCAACGCCGAGGCAGGCTAAGGTAGATTAAAATGAGAAATTATATTCAGAATTCAGTCGGGTGACTGAAACTTGAGAATTCATTGAATAGGCTGAAGCTGATAGAAGGAAGTACCGACACCCGGAAAAGTGAGGTATAGACGTGTATAAATCCAAATGAAGAGTGTTCGCTTTTTGAATTGAAAAACTAGCCTTAAGATATGAATCCTGTGATAAAGATGCAAGTATGCCAACAAAAGACCTGTTGACTCACCATTTGCACTCAAAAAGGGTCACTTTAAGAAAAGAAGATATTTGAAGTACAGTAACTCAAAAGATAAAACACTTGAATGGTAATTGCGTTTTGCACAGAAATAACTGCGCTTCTTACTCTTCCAGTCCTTCCCCTCCCCTTATTCCCCAAGATTTGATCTTAAATACGTCTTTCTGAGTGTAGACACCTGTACGCGTCTGCAAAAACGTTCGTCTTCAAACCGTCGGGAGAGAAGTCAGGTTTTCTGTGAAGCTATAGCAAAAGCGTTTTAACCCCGATGATGGTGATGATGAGGAGGAGGAGGAGGAGCAGCAGCAGCAGGAGGAGACAGGGAGTATCAGCATCATCCTGGCATCAGCCTGATTTACACATCTGGTGAGTTAAGTCTTCTCAATTCCATCAACCAAGGCTCAAGTCAGCGGCTAGCCTGTCCCTGCTTAAGTGCAGCGTTTACTTAATTCTCAAGTACCTAAGGACTTCGGGTTAAAGCCTGCAGTTTTCTTGATCTATGACGTGACTGACCAATGACGGCAAATAGCGCAAAACTGACTATTCATCCTTTATTATCCGTGTCAGCAACACTTATCAGTTAAACAATTATTTTACAGGTGGCAGGTAACGAGGTGAAATCAGAAAACTGTCATTGTTAGAAAAAATATCTAGCGTGAAGGTATTAAAACTAACTACGCGCCAGAAATTAACGCAAAGTTGCTTTAGTGGTGCGGATATAATGACGTTTAAATGAACTAGCGTAAATGGAAACGATATTTAGGTGTCTGCCGTTGGGGTTACGCAAGTGGCATTTAAGTGTTCACTTTCAACAACTTGATCCGCATATTTTAGCCACCGCAGCCCTTAATACTGGTGGCCATTACCCGGACGACAGCAAGTAAAACGAGCGTTATCTCAGTTCAGCAAAGGTTGTGAGCTACATATCTTTTTTTAAATATATCTATACGTCCGTTTACATGAAGATAGGCAGCACCAGACGACTCACCCTGGCCACTGAAATTGACCGAGGCTCTCGGATGGAGGGGATGTCATGTGGGCTGCGTTTAGAAAGAGCAGATGCAGTGCTGCTACCAAACGTATTGCAAACATTTAAGGACTTGGAGACCTTCTGGTCCTCGGTATTAGTTATGCAGACTTGGGGTAATAGGTTAGGCGGTGTGCTGCGTGAAACGTCACCCCTTAGACTGGGCGGCGCAACGAAATGTTTGGTATCCTCAAAGCAGACGGAAGCATTGGGAGAGACCTGACGGGCAGGACAGAGGTCGAAGGAGGTCTCGCCGCGGAGTGGCAGGGTAAGGGATTGCGCCTGTAGGCTGGTAGTGGCGGAAACAGTGGTGGTTGGGGCAGCAGCCGCACCAGTCAGGGCCTCCATTCTGGACTGGACGTAGGCATTCAGTTCGGGTAGTTCGTCATCCTCGTTGGGGTCCTCCTCATTCTCCTGATTCATACGTATGAGGTCAAGGCTGTCCGGATAGCAGTCTTCACTCGCCATCAGCTCAGAGGGTGCGCCCAGCAGCCGGCCAGAGTGGTGGCCGTTGACCTGCGGAGAACCACCACTGCCATCTGACAGACCGGCTGAAGAGACGGGCAGTGTGAAGTTCTTGTTTTCCTTTTTGTTGAGGTACTTGGTAAAGGATAAAAAGGCAAAAATGCGAACATAGGAAAGAGCTTCTGCTTGAAAATTACTGACTTCACTGCATGAAAATAACATTGCAAAGAATGATACAGGATCATTGAAACAAGATTTTTATTTGCCTGACGTTGCGGATTCTTACTCGAATCCATCATCAAGTCAGATAAGGGTAGCAGCAGCATTTACAGGATGTCGTTGCCCGGCCACTACATGCCTAGTGCTCATGTCTCCTTCTTCGCGACTTATTCCTGGAACACGCCTATTCGGTTCTATTAGGAAATAAGATTATTGGCGAGTAACTGCTGCAAAGGTTTGCAGGCAATATCAAATAATTTCAGAAGGGGGCTGTGGTAGAAGTGGGTGCATTGAATAAATAGTCACATCAAGATGCATCGTCCAATCATATCAAGGCTACTACCAACGGCCCATAGTCAACAACAGGGAATAATTGGAAGTGAATCAAAACAAGAAAAAGGAAACCTGTTTGATTCCAAATTACCTCATGACACAAGCGTCGGCGCCATTAATTACATGATTTAAATAGAGTACCTGCCCTAAATCGTGAAATCTCGTGGACTTCACAAGAAAAGACCCGTTATGCGAAATCAGCCTATACTTCGTCCCTAAAAGTTCTACTGCAGCAAAGAAGCCACCGTTCACAAAAAGAAGGCATAGTGTATTTTACAGCTTAATGTTTTGTTGTGTAGAAATACTCATTCTTTTAGAAAAGTGGCAAATTCCGAAAACGCGAAAAATCAGGTTAGCTAATCAACCTGCAGTTTTAAAAGTACAGGATGCCTGTCCATGTAAAAAAACGAGTGAATAAAGCAACTTAAGTAGAATAACGTTTGAAAATGATCCTTTATATTCCACAGAAGTAGTCTTCCGGATTACGGGCAATGTAAAGTATGGCCGTTACCAAACAGCCTAAATTTATAGTATATATTTCAACATGATTTCACGAAAATTGGCGGTTTTTCTTCCGTTCGTAAATTGCTTAGGATGTGTTTGCCTAAGGCGAACAGATTTTCGCTTAATTGCGCCGGCAGAGACGTCACAGGAATAAAATATGTCAAAAGTAGGTACCTCATTAGTGAGTTTTGAGACTTACTTCTTCATGAAGATGGCCGTTTGGGTCATATTTGTAGACTCACCCAAACATGAAAAGCCATTGCCGAGAAAAATATACGCCCACAACACCATTCGGCAAATAATATGCCTAAGATGAATTTAAAAACGTTTCATAATAAGATACTGCTCTAAAAAGCCCTTTAATTGGATATTTCGTTGTTGAATATCTGATTTAGGGTATCTACTGTGCGTGCACTTTTGTGGGAAAACGATAAGGACCGCCCAAACCTCACCATTTATTACTACTTCATCTCTGAGGGACGTAGAAAAATGCTGCGTATCACGTAGGAGGAATTTTCACTGTCCTAACCTTATTGTCAAAAGGAAAACCGAAGTTCCTTTTTCCCGTGGAGCTCCAGCCTAGAGGCCCGAGAGACAGTCGAACAGCCAAGGGCAAGCAGCTAGTGAGAAGTACTGCCTGTAAGGCCGAGATAAACCGACAGAGCATTAAACTAAGTCATCAAATGGCCATGGATCATTGTCATCATCATCCCGATCTGTGGTAGCCCGAAAACGCCAAATTTATTGGACAGCTTGTCTCGGTAACGCTTGTGAGGTGGGACCGTTGCCTCGGAAGGCGTTCTTGCCGCAATGCAAGCCACGCAAAGGCCCTCACTGCCCCCGGATACTGATGACTAAGACTGGAAACAACCGACGAACCACCTACTTCAGTTTAGGTGCCTGCCCTAGATGGCTAAGTACCTCATCTAAGACGATGCTGGTGGCAAAATTATCAGTCGGCGCGGTCCTACTTACACTGTTCAAGTTTCAGCAGTTCATTGAGGCCGCAAATAGGTCTCTGTTACCATGAGGTGTGGGGAGTGCCGCTTCTCAAAACTTCAGCCCGATCGTATATGTGTTTGCGGGTTTTTGACTGTGTGACTCCACCTTTAGCGGCAGCATCAGCAGCAGTTGCGGCAGATGTCAGGTCTAGTATGTTTTGTTGGCATAACGGGGGTTGATAAAGCGACATGCGCTGTGTGCAGCAAGTCAGGCAGGCAGACAGAAGTAGCTTGTGCGCACACGTACACACACACACGCGAGAACGATTCGACGGGCACACAAGCCTTAATAACACACTTGCCTCATCGACATCGACAGCGGCTGATTTAAACGCCCTGTAACAGCAGGTTCATATTCTTAGACAAGAGGGGTGGGGGCTAGAGACCGAGCAGTCACGGGTGGTAACATGCTCTTTTACTCTGCGCAGAAACTCTCCTATGCCGTCGAAAAATATCGTAAAGGGGAAATTTGTATTTGTATTCACACCCCAGCCCTCGTTACGTCCTTCGAGCAACAGCGAGCTGGGATGTGAAGTTCTTGAGATAATCCTAAAGGACAGTTTCGACACTGACCAACCATAAATTGGTAGACCGCACATTCTTCAGTCAAAAACTCTAGAGGCCCCGTTAGGTATTCAGTAATGCTTCATTATTTACAACTCGACAGGCCAAACATGCAAGATCGCATGGAAGGGGTGATTGCAGGGTAGAATATGGGTGTTTCATTTTGTCTGAAAGCACTGATGTAGAGCCTTCGTAGGCAGTTGCACAACTATGCTACGGCTGTCTGAGACTGGCAGATACGGCAGAAATTCATTTTAGCCTCACTAATATCTGTGAGTTATGCATCTAGGTCAAACTCCGGTTTCCTTACTATTTGAATGGCAAAGATTTTCCAGTCTTATCCAATGAGAGGGCGAGCTTTCCACAGCATAGAAACTGAAGATCACATTATATTTGGTAGCCGGATAATTGGACTTGGTTGGTACGTCTGTGATCATGCCTGATCTAGTCGGCCTCGATGGTATCACTTATTGTACTTCTCCAAGCCAGACGATCCACTGCAGTGGATCTGGGCAGCTCAACCAATTCTCTGCTCCAAGGACAGAGACCGAATACCGAAGGTCCTAGAACCTCTTCAATGTCTGGACGAACTGGTTCAGGGAAGGTTTTGAGTCTACCTACTCTTCGACGCGTTCAAGTGGGTAAGAGTGCCAGATCGAGGGCAGCAACACTGACCTCGTGACAATGATGAGCGTACCCAAACCATAGCATTCGAATTTTTGGATGGCGTGCGATATCCTCGCGATGTTGTGGCAGCGATGCAGACTGTCTCATTTAAGACGAAGTCAGAGTACTTCCCTCGAAGGGTGATCCCCAAGCAGGGGTGGTCAAATATTCGAATTTTCGGACATCTTGCACTCGCATACGTCAGCATTCCCAACCGTAGAGAAGGAGTGCTTGGATAAGGAATCGAAGCAATCCTTTACCAGCACATTAATGTCATCTTATTCCTCCGTCTCCCGTGATTACTGATACATAGTTTGGTGGCATACTTTCGGTCAGCAGGCACAACCGCTGTCGTGGCTCAAGCGAAAATTAACAAATTCAGGGGGCCCTCGAAGCAAAGTGGCCCAAATTAACGAAACCTGCCACCACGGAGTTTCCGCTCGGCGAAATTCCGTAGAAACGACTGTCCGTAAAATCATCATTAATTTGGGAGAGCAGTAATGAGTGGAACACCGAACTCAATCCTCTCATACGCAAGTTTCAGTAGCAGAACTAAGTAAAAAGATGACAGTGTGATATGTAGAGCAGTGTTTGATTCAACATAAATGTCCGTTCATGGGTATCGCGCATACCTACACACCAGCTTGTTCAATAGCCCAGAGTACACATCAGTAACAGTTGTCGTGAAAGCGCCTAATACAGTCCAGTTCCCAATCCGAGGGAGTGATCCATCCGGTCAATTGAAACCCTCTCATGCTACGAATGTTAGCACTCCATGATACTTAAAGGAACATCAGGTATAGCGTACTGAATACGTAGGCGCCGGGTCGGTCATAACCTGCCCCTGGCATCGCGCGCCAGTTAGTCACGGTCAAGACGACAGGCGATGAGCAGATCCGGCGCGGTAGCCGGTGTGGCACAAAGTCTAAATCTAACATGATCAAAAAAACCAGTGTGGTCCCGCCATGCATATGTAAGGCAAAAGCATACTACACTCCCGCAGTTAGAATCAGGATATCTCTTTCAAGCTAATTCAAGTGAAGTTCGGATTCCAGCAAGCAAACTATCACAGTGTCTTTTTGTGGCTACAATTGCGCCCGGGTGTTGTGGTTGGACGGCTGGCCTGAAAAACAGATGCATTGAACCGAAAACTTTGAGTGAGATCTGATGCTCTGTTCAACTCCTGCAAGGTTTATTAATGAAAAGTAGTCTAAACACAGCCAACTTGGCTTTCTACGTCAGGATCAGTCAAGATTTAATACAAAGCGCATCGTAAAAGAACAATCAGCTCCGAATTCCCCAGAAAATATAATAATTCAGTAACCCATGTCGATGTCTGCTGGCATAAATATAAAAGAAGGTGTGACACTGTGGTCCGTTCTATCCGTTAGGCGGTTTGCGCATAGGTAATTTTTTGATAGATACGAACAGTTAACGCTCGGTTAGGAACCATCAGCACGAGCTCTGTGTAGCTAAGAGCACCTTCCCTGTCCAACTAAGACCTACCCCTACCCTTTGCATCGCTCGTCTTGTCTGTTCTGTGATAGCCTTAGTAGGCACTGTGAGACAAGGGTGCAGGGCGAAAGGTGGTCCCCAGTAGACTAATTATGAACTTTTCAGGGACAAGATTGAGGCTTCAAACGGCCGCTAGTTATAGCTTCTCCATCACTGCAGCCCCCTTCCCTCTCATTAGCATCCCGAAGGGAACTCACGTAAGTGTTTTTTTGCCCGAGAAAACCGCGTGAATTTCAGGCGAGTGAAGAGGGAAATAAAGGGGTGAGAGAAATAAACAAAACGACCTTTTGCCATGGCTTCTATCCCGTGGAAAGCCGCCTCGGTCGTAGCAAATCACACATAACGCAGCGAATGCGCTTGTGGGGGTCGCTGTCTGGACCAACTTAAATGGCTTCACATAACAGTGTCATGAGCATGCGCTGTCCATACCTTTCTGGTGTAAATAAGGCCGAAACGGGGCTTAACAGCCAACAGCATTCTACTTTACGTAAGAAAGTAAGGAGATGGGTTACTTTTAATCATAAGGTTACTCATCACCGGATGGCCCAAACTTCCATCCAAATACTATAAGGGGCGAAAAAGTCTCTTTTGTCAGAACAGTGGGACAGTAGAGGCATGTGCTATGGGATAGCCACAAGCCTTGGTGGTCGCCCGTAAAACAACGCGTCGAACGAATCCCCAAAGGAGAACTGAACAGCAAAGGCGGAAGAATAGAAATGTATTGCCGTATGCTAACAGCGATCTTTAAGGTCAAAAAAGAACGAACGAGCATGTTCAAGGTCGGACGGCGATCGGACCAATCAGATAATGGTCTTCGTCCCGACTCGCCCTATGACATCCTGTAGGCAGATCGCGCGACTACCACGCACGGCATGTCCGCGAATCGCTAGTGTCGCATGGGGTAGGTTGTCAGGGCGGCGAGCGCGCGAATCGGTTAGGGCGCCTACTCTTAACACTTCCCCCCTTTTGAGCTGAGTGGTACGATTTGAGACGCGGGTTCACTTGCAATGGAACCGTTTTCATTCGTGTTTAGTCCGATCGTCTAAATGGTTGAGAGATCGGAGTAACACCGGAACTGTGGGTCCTGGACTTGCTTTTGGCAAATGTAATGTGTCCAGTAGAATTTCTAGTGATAGGTTTGGACTTGAAATTGGCGCGTCAGTGCACTCAGGGTGTTTCAGATGATTGGCGTGGGCACCCAAACCTCTGATCCGACCCGAATCTCGTAGATGACGTCACCACACTTACGGTGAACACGCCCAAGAGTCCACTTTTCCTAATTGTTCCTGTAGTCCTTTACCAGAACCGTCTCACCCGGATGGAACAGCCTTTGGTTTGCTCTGCGGCGTCCATTGGATGGTCTTTTCAATGGCATCGGATGGACTGTTTCATCACCAAAACTAGCAGGTGACAGTGGACGAATTACGTCGAATGGCGTGCGAAGCTTTCTCTAAATCAAAGCTTCTGTAGGAGAGGCACCTGTTGGAGCGTTCGGCTTTGGCGTTGCCCGATAATCCAGCAGAAATATTTCGAGAACTTCCGTAGTCCCCTCCCCCTTTGACTTCTGGAGAGCCCCCTTGAACGTGTCAACGAATCTTTCAACCTGTCTATTGGACTGCGGGTGATATGATGGCGAACGCAAGTGGTTAATACCTGACTGCTTGCAGAATCGGGCGAAGGCGGCTGATGTAAACTGCCCTCCATTATCGCTTGCCAAAGTGTCGTGACAACCAAGTCGGCTGAACGGTCGCCGAAGAGTGTTTGATTGTGGTTCCTGCTGTCGTGTGTTCCAGGAGAAAAAATTCTGGCCATTTGCTGTACGCATTGACGGTGATAATGAAGTTCTGACCGTTGATCGGTCCAGCGTAATCAATGTGGACCCTGGACCACGGGGCTTGTGGGACAGGCCATGCCTTGAGTATGCTCTTCGTTGGCGCTTTTGATGCAAGGGCACAGTTGGCGCAAGAGCGGGCCAGCTGTTCGACATGTTGGTTCATGTGAGGCTAGTACACATAACTGCGAGCGAGAGCCTTCATGTGATTGATGCCCGATGTCCAGTACGAAACTGCCTCAGGACCCTTGGTTACAGTTTCGGTGGGACAACGACAAGTTCGTAGAATAGGATGCAATCGCTAAAGGTGGACAGGTAATGTTGTCTTTGGTAGAACTGCTACAATTCTTCAGAAAGTTTTGCAGGCAACAGAGTGCGATTATACTTGATGACTTGTCTTAAAAGTGGATCCTGTTGGGTTGCGTTTCGAACTTCCTCAAAGGTGACAGGGAGTGCGTGAATGGAATTCATAAACAGACTGTGAACCTCTGGCTCAACGGAGATGGACATGATGACTGTGTCCTCAGGCTCGTTAGTCCGCGAGTTTATTAAGCGCGAGAGTGCGTCTGCCTGGCCTATGTTTGTAGTAGACTGGTACCGGATATCGAAGTCTTAGCCTGGCAGCATAGTAGCCCATCGCTGAAGACGATTTTCCGAGTACACAGGAATGCAATTTTCGAGCCGAAAGTTGCAAGAAGAGGCTTATGGTCAGTTAGAAATAACGGTGAAATAACGGCCATAAAGCATCTTATGAAATTTCTTCACGGCGAAGATGATAGCCAAGGCCTCTTTCTTGATCTGTCCATAGTTGCATTCCGCAGACGTTAGCGATCCTGCTGCACGACAAACAGCCTTTTCTGCATTGTCGGGAAAAAGGTGTGACATTACGGTGCCAATTCCATAGTCCGCTGCAACTACAATCTTTAGATCGGGGTTGAAGTGTGTGAGCATCAAATCAGAGCTCAACACTGTTTTCATTTCTTCCAAGGCTTGTTGACATTCTCGAGACCAAGCAAATTCAACATGCTTCTTGCGTAGTTTATTCATCCGACGACGAAGGCGGTGCATTTCCGGAAGGAACGAGCTTTAGTAACTCATGAGACCCAAGAAAGGGCGTAAGGAATTTGCATCCTTTGGTGGAGACATCTGTTTGATGGCGTCAATATTATGCGGGTTTGGGTGACGACCGTCTTAGTCGATTATGAACCCGAGGTAGTACACAGAACGCATGAAAAAATTGCACTTGTCCAGACACAGGTGGAAGCCATAGTCCTGAATTCGGCTGATGACGCTATCCAGGCGTTGTAACAATTAATCTGGATTTGAGCCAGTGACGATGATATCATCCGGATAGGCAGCAGCTCCTCCAGTGCCCATCAGCATGGTTTACGGGAGCACTCTTAACACTAAATGGCAAGCGGGTGAATTGGAACAAGCCACGATGTGTGTTAATGGTTAGAATCTCCCGGGATTCTTCGGTTACCTCGATTTGGATGTATGCATTAGATAGATCCAGCTTGGCAAAACAAGTTCCATCAGTTAGCTTAACAAAAAGATCTTCCGGCACCGGTAGGGGATACTGATGTGTCCAGGGCAGCATTGAGACCGGTAGAGAAATCCGCACGGATTCGAACTTTGTCAGTAGCCTTCTTAAAAGCCACATTAGGCGCGGCCCATGCGGAGTAATTAAATGGCTGAAGCACACCAATTTGCTGAAGGCGCTCAAGTTCTTGATCGACAACTTTAAGTGCAGCAAAAGGAACTGGTCGTTTCGGTTGGAAGACAGGCTTTGCATTCGATTGAAGACGGAGAGTGACTTTCATCTTGATGCAGTAACCAAGACCGTCTTGAAAAACTGAGATAAATTTCTCCTGTAGAGTGGACATCAGCTTTGCAGCCAGCTGATTTGACTTGGCGGGACTCGGCCAAGATGGCTGCACACTATTGCAAACACGGTTAAGTGGCAATTCCAGAAGACCGAGTTTCTCGATCCAATTAAGGCCAAGTAAGTTAAGATTCGGGCGGTTAGTGAGGTAGAATGTTCCTTTGAATTGAATGCCATCAGAAGAAACGTCACATTCAAACTCACCCGTGAGCCGGAGAGTTCCTCCATAAACATTTAGCGCCTTCTTGTTCGATGTAGTCATCGAAGACAGTCCAAACAAATGCCAAGTACGCGTGGAGATGAGGGTGTTTTCTGAGGTTGTCTCGAGCCGTAGGCTTTCTGTTTTGCCATTGATAAAAATAACCTTAGGGTACCTTCTCCGTGCCTCAAAGTTAGTCTTCGAGGTAGCCAGAATGGAGTGAAACCTTGGACCGAAATGGGATGAAGGCTGTTTGGGATGCCTAGTCTTCCTATTGCATACCCTGGATTCGGAGGGTTGGCCTGCCAGGCAGTGATCTTCCTTGTGATCTCGCTTGTAGCATTTCCATCAAACGTGCTACTTGAATGGACAGAAACGAACGAAATGTCATTCACCACATTTTCTGGTGGTTGGTTCTTGGGGTTTGCATGGTGCCATCGACTTTGTGTGGGTGACAGCACCTTCCACGCATCATCGGCTTAGGCAAATTCAATGCGGAAAATACCTTCCCAACGTTTAAACCAGGCATCAAAAGTCAAACCGGAGTCAGGATCGAAAGTAAACTCAGTGATGCAAGCAGCAACTGCGTCCGCTAAAATTGACTGCTTCCCAGAGGATTCGGGATCAGGAAAATGCAAACTGAACTTCTGCATCATAGATTCCATCACCTTCAGATGAGATGCCTCGAATTAGACCTGTTGTCGCTGCAGTATAGACGGTAACCGTTCCACGGAAATAGACATGGTGAGTTCTGCGTCGCCAAATTGTTATGGTCTTGCCACAAACCTTGATGGTCACCCGGCAAACAACGCGTCGATCGAATCCCCAAAGGGAACAGCCAGGGCAGAAGAGTAGAAGTGCATTGCTGTATGCTAACAGCGATCTTCAAGGTCACCAAAGAACGTACGAGCATGTTCAAGGTCGGACGGCAATCGGACCAAGGGGCAGCATTTCGACTGTTCCTATGACTCATCCCGTCGGCAGCTGGCGCGACTACCGCACGCACAGCCTGTCCGTGAATAGTTAGTGTCGCATGGGGGCAAGTCGCCAGGGCGGCGTGCGCGCGCGTAGGTTAAGGCGCCTCCTCTTAACACGTCACCAGTACTAACTCTGATCTCAGCATATCTCTGATGACAGCATATCACATTGAAAGTGTAGAGTCCAGAGCGGCACATACGACGGCTGCAGTTTCACAACGGGATATTTACTTAAAAAGAGTAAGCCTGTAGGTGGACCCGGTGTAGTAATGAGACGTAGACGTCAGCGCCGCAAAAGCACAATATCCATTAATATAACTTCGGTCTATGCACACGTGCTTACTGTCTTGTCTCCACTTTAAGCTTGATCACCCTCGAGTGTGTATCATTACGCTCCTGGAATTGGAAATGGGAGAAGGTACTTGCTGGAAGATTGGAGTACTCGTTGGGGTACAAGAATCACGATGAGACTCAAACGAATATCAAAAATGTCCTTTTTTGATTTATCTTTTATACTTTTACCCCTCCCCTTCCGGTAGCCTAGGTTTGCACGGTGTCATTGGCTGCAGCATTTGTAGCTATTCGATGGGTAGGGCGTTGGACTTCTGATAAACGGGTCGCGGGTTCGATCTTCGGGTGCTGCCCCGTCTGGGGGTTGGGTATGACCGGCTGACGACGGCTAATCAGCCAGTAATGGCCATTCCAGTATCCCTCGTCTTTACCGGTATTATTCATCTGCATATTCAACTACTAGCCGCTGTGCGGCTGCTGGTGGGGCTCAAGAGTGAGCACAAAGACAGAGCGAAACGAGTGTGTTCTTTCAGCGATCGATGAGCGCTCATCAACGAATACTGAAATGAATCAAAAAAACTGTCGTTGTTTTAATTTATCTTTTACCAAAGAAGGCATATTAACCCCCTCTCTGGTAGCCTAGGTTTGCATTGGCTGCAACATTTGCCCTTGAACGGATCAAGCGGTAGATGCGCTCGACCAATAATGAGACTAGATTACGCCAGGACAGGCGTTATTATGGATACGCAACCTAATAAATGCCGCACATCAGAGGGAGGGGTGTGGTGCCACGCCTAGGTGTGGGTTCTCGCCAGGCCAGGCACCTGCGCCCCCTCCCGCTTCTTTGTCATGACACCGGGCTAATTCAAATGAGAGAGAGAACGTGGTCGATGCAGCGCAAGGTTACTATCACCAAAGACTAAATCTCGCACAAGTACCTGCGCCCATCATGCTATGGCGAACACGGTGGACATTGTCCGAAGCGACGGTCAAACGGTCGTCAGCTGCAGCAAACAGCAACAATTCGTCCATTTTGCGCGACTACCGTCCTCGCTACTTGTTCGTGTACTCGGTACAGCTGCGATTATGCCAGAGTTAGCCGGCCTCGATGACGTCACGGATTATACCTCTCCACACGTGACGATCAGCAGCGAAAGATCTTGACAGTTCAACCGATTCTCTTGGCGAATGACGGAGACCGAATACGCCAGGTCCAAGAACCACGTTCGTGTCTTGATGAACTGTTTCGAACCAGATTTTGAGCTTACCCCTCTTCGAAGCCTAAAATTCGGTAACGGTGCCGGAGCGAGGGCTGTAACACGAAGCTCGTGAGGTGGAAAACAAAGAACATACCAAAACCACCTAGGTCGTCTTTCTTGGATGGTCTCAGACGTCCTTGGTTCAGCGAGTGTGGACTGTCTCATTTGGGACGAAGTCGGTGTACTTCACTCGCAGGATGGTCTGCAGCAAGCAGTTGTGGTCAAATACCTCCAGTTTTCGCTCATCTTCCATGCGGACACAGCTCAGCATTTATAACCACAAAGAAGGACAAACGGGACGGATACACGCTTCACGCGAAGCTTAGCTGCGATGGGGATATCAGGTTTAATTCGTAGGCACTTTCTAAAACTTGGGAAAATCCGGCGAGCAGCATCAAGTCAGGAGATAATATCGTCTTTATTCCGTCTACGACGACAGCCTCGTAGCGACCAATCTCGAGAGGTGTCTTGAGATGTGCAGTTGGAAAACACTTTAAGGCTTTCCAGCGTTTATGGATAAGTTGACCGATGTAGCGACCTCATTAACCTGTGACATGATAGACTGCAGGTCGATGAATATTGCCGGCAAAGACCAGGGAGATTGGAATGGTCATTTCTGGCTTATTAGCCGTCGTCAGCCAGTCATACCCAACTCCTGGTGGTGCACCAGCCGAGGATCAAACCCGTTGATCAGAAGTCAAACGCTCTAACCATGGAGCCACGGGTTCGATGACTTGCTGGTTTAGATCGGAAATATTGAATTACATTCGTTGATGAACTCTCACCGATCGTTAACAGAACTCACTCGTACCGCTCTGCCTTAAGGCTCAATTTCAAGCCCCACCAGCAGCCGCACAGCGGCTAGCAGTAGAACAGGCTGTGCGGCTGTTGGCGGGGCTCGAGAGTGAGCCTCAAGGCAGAGCGAAACGAGTGAGTTCTGCTGGCGATCGGTGAGCGTTCATCGACGAATGCAAGACTGCAGGTCATCAAAGCTTGAAGCCAGTAAAGCTATATCAGTCAGCCAGTTTTCTTGTGCAAACTCACCATCATCAGCTTCACGTAGGGCCCACCCGAAAATTCAATCGATAGTAGTTAAACAGAATGGGCGACAGGATACAGCCTTGTCGAACGCCATATCGAATAGCAAACAGCCAGGAAAGATTGTTATGGATCAGAATTCGTGCAGTGATGGGGCGGTAATAGGTCTAGAGTATGGCGATGATTTTTTATGGTAACCATCTAGTACCATAATCCGCCACAGGGACTCCCGATGGACGTAAACGAACACGGCGGCAAAGTCAACGAAGCCGACGGCCGTCGATTGTTGGTAGCTACGATGGAGTTCACGTAAAAGTCGCAATGTGAATATCTGATCTGCAAATCCACACCCAACACGCAATCCAGCCTGGTGGGGCCTTGCCCTCAAGTCACACACAGCCTGGAATCGCCTGAGAAGGGTAAGCGCGAAGCTATTCGCAACAACTTTGAGGAGGATTATGCCGCGGTAGTTCTCGCCTCCTGTCTTGTCTCCCTTCTTGAGGACATGTACAAGGATGCCTGAGCCCCAGTCATCAGGAACGACCTCGTCTCTCCACACGTGGTAAATCATCTCATGGAGCCAGAGTGCCAGTGTCGACATGACTTGTGGATTTCAGTGGGTATTCCGTCCCTCCGGCTACATTGTTGTTGCATCGGCGATGTCTCCTTCAGAAGTGGGGTCGTATGACATTGCATATGTTGGAGAGGGAAGAGACCCCACTGCTAAGGAGAGCGAGGGCGTGGAGGAATGGGTATTGACGTTGAGAATGTGCTAGAAGTGGTCACGTCAGCGCTCGATCGTGACCGAGTTGTCAGCAATAAAGCCGTCATTCACGTTGCGAACAGAGTCACTCAGTGTAGAGAGCTTACTGCTAACTTGGTGGATAATTTGTTAGTTTTACAATGTCAACAACGTTTGAGGCCTGCTCCACGGAGGTCGCTATTTCAACCTAATATTTTTTTCCGGTCATCCATATCCGACGTCACCGCCATCTTCCGGACTTAGGAGAAGGAAGCATCATTACGGGACCTGAATCGAACCGTCTGAGCAGATAACTACAAGGTTCCTCCGTTGATCTAGTCACGGCGGCGTTGCTGAGTGTATCCAAGGTTTTACTCAGCTGCCCCGTAAACTGATGTTTTTAGGGATGAGCATTGGCTACTGTCTTCTCCGTCGGCTCGGGCCATCACTGCCGGGGGGGAGGGGAGTGGCGGCTTGCATCTCGATGCGATTATAGGGAGAAAGACTCACACACCGTCGACTACAACTTTTCTCTCCCCAATTACATCCTGTTTTTATGGCAGGATTAGGTTAAGACGATCGGCGATTATATGGGGCGCAGTGGACGGCCAGGTCTAAGAGTTCCCGTCTGATTCCTGTCGCATGAATGAGCCAGTTTTCACCAAAAAAATTATCCACGTTGGAAAACGGCTGCCGTCTATTGATTTCGCCAGTTGTTTCAACCAGTTACCATGACGTGAGCGTCAAGGTCAACACCAACTCCTACAGTTACCGATGGGGCTAGAGTGAAGTGGGGCACCTGCAGCGACTGTTGATCTGGCAGATTGGCTGCACCCGGTAGCACAGGATGAATTATAAAACGATTATGAGATGATTAGGGCGGAAAATGAGGAGAAAGAGATGGTACGGAAGGCCTCCCCGTTCCTTTAACTATATAAAACGTTCCATTTGGGAAGAACAGGAAGAGACTCATCCGATAGAACACAAACAAAATTAAACTAGTAACAGGGTTTTGTAAGTTCAGTGCGGAGCCTACGAAGTCGAGAAATGAACGCCTGTACTTAGGGACGAAAAGCTGGTCCGGAAAGTACAGTTGATGAGTGGACAAAATGATAATTTCATTCATTTCAATGTTAAAATGAATTCACTTAGGCATCACAGTGAGTCACTGGATATATTGTTGGAAGTTTTTCGGCAAAAAGTAGAGAAATTGCGGAGCTATCGAAGTCACCAAAATTGGTGATAAATTTGACGTTGCATGCAACATCGTTAGAGGACGAGGACGAGTCTTCAATGATCAAATGCCTTGCCCCGCCCCCAAATAGGCAAATGGGAAGAATCACGAGAAGATTTTTTTGAAGTAGTGTGCTTGCGCACCGTGGCTTTTATAAAACGTGGCGTAGAGGAGGAAAAACTGGAGCATACCGGAAATCGACATACGGCGCATAAGTACTGAATTGCAACAGTAACCATGTAACCAGCAACCAACGTTTACGTTTAAAATGCGCTCATTTGTAACTAACCGCGCAACTTCCCTACTAATTGCATGAAAAAATGAGGAGGAGCAACCGCACATAACCCCAATCTGTTTAGTGCTCCCGTACGTCAAAGCATTTCGAAGGCTGTCAGGCACTTTCTTAAATCACTCCAAATCGGATCACATAGAGCGATCTGAAGCACCTATCAGACATGCATGAGGGGCTAAAAGACAGGCTGTCACTGTAAGACACACTAGATGTCGCTTGCTAGCTCAGAAGGGCAAAGCGAATATGTCGATACTTGGGAGACTGCACTGAAAAAAATATGACTGACACGCATCAGCATAAACGGCGAAGGGTGCGAACTCGCAAATCGCTACTCACTCTACAGGAACAGGCCAGACATTCAGGCTAAACGAAAACGAACTCTTGTCAAGAGGCGGCAACAGCGTGACTCGCTAGCTACTTGATTTATTATTTTTACGACCGGACTTTATTGATAAAAGTAAAAACTTCTCCCCGCCTACGCTGTGCGAGGAGCTTGTTTGCACAACGTGATTACTTGCATGCGTGGCACACACAGGACTGGCAAGTCATCGTCACGCAGTGGTAAGGGCTCGGTATTAAATAATTTTGAGTTGGCAAACTAGTCCTCCACTGTTGCTAGTGCAAAAGCATTTGCGATAAATACGAGTGCTAACCTTAGGGCAGCCTGTTGATCAACAGGAATGCGGCCACATAGCAACAACATCCTGCACCCCCTCTCTCGACGTTTCTGTCTATGGCGAGGAGCTTAGGTACGAATCCAACATGCCAGGTGAGTAGAAGCCTCGTTTCAGTGACAAAGGCCAAAGACTGTTATTGCTGACCAGTGACACTCGAGAAAAAGCTGCAAGGCATATGCGCGTGCATCAAACTTGAATGGAAAAAAAGGCGAGCCAGATGGCACAACCAAGACATATTTTGTTGTTTTCAATAGGTTTACGTCCGACCTCTCAGTCAGTCCAGTGTGTTTGCACGAGTGGCCAACTGGTGGGCTAGGAGTTAGGATGCATTGGCTCATTCTTAACATGACCTCTGGCACTCTCATACATGTGAGATGTGAGCCACTCAACCCCCCCCCACTGGTGTGTGAAATCCCGATTCTTGTGTTTGGGAGGCAGGTCGTGTACGTGGTACGCGTAGACGAGGTCATTAGATATACTAGCAGCTGCGCCGTGTTCAACCTAGTATGTTTGTGTGGAGTGACTGACAAGCGGACTGAGAGTCAGGCTGTAAGGGTTTCTTCTTAATGTGGCCTCTATGGCACTCCCAGTGTGTGGAATCCGAACCAAGTGTGGTGCTAGCCACCTGCGCCCGACCCTGCCTCTGGCCTTCTTCACTCTGTCTTGATATCGGGCACAGACGGGTGAGGGAAGAGGGTGCGGTAGTTGCAGCGCAAGTCAGTGTCCCTGCACCAGCATGCTGTGGAGCACATGGTGGAGCACACGGCAGACCTCGTCGAAATCGACACTCGAGCTTTCGTCGTGTGGTGAATCAAGTTTCGGCCAGATACTAAAGCCAGACTATGATGGCAAGCCGTCTGACAAGAGACCAGGATTTGGTCGCGAAGATGGTAGAAGTTCACGTCCTCTGGCGCACGCTTTTTCGTGTGCACAGGCACAGACCACCAGTAAAATACGCGCATAAGTTTAGCAGGCACAGGTTGAGTTACGGCGGGGCGTCACCTCGGCAGCGTGCGCTGAAAGACGGAGACAAACTGAAAAACGCTTACTGTGACCCAGGTGGCGGCAGCAACAGCAACACGGCGTCACGGCCTCGGTGCAGGCCGAATAGCGGGAAGGAAGACCTTTAGCAAAAGGTCAGTCCCCCTGCTTTCCGTTTAGACGGCGATGTTTCTTCCTCAACTGCCGCGATAAGAGCCTCCATCGTCAAACCACTCCCTCAGGATGCTTTCAATTATCATCATGATTTTATTTACCTCTTTCAACTCGGAGACGACTGGAATAACTAGGGGAAAATAAAATTTGTAGCTACTTTTCAGGAATTTATGGTAAAGAACTGTAAAAAGATGAAATGGATACCTTTGGCAAAAAAATCCGAGAATGCTGAGGAGCCAGGCTTCTATGAGTTCCTTAAAATCAGTGGTCACTAGAATGGAAAGTCAGTAACCGATAACATTATCAACTATTGTGGTCCACGTTCTGTGAATGAATAGCACAGACTAACCGTTATTCAACCCATAAAATTAAGTTTTTAGGCGTTTCACAAAAGTTGAGATCGGTGTTGCGAGTGCTAAGATTCGCACTCCCCGTCATCCCGCTTTGGTTTTTAAATGTGTTTGCGATTGGCTTGTGGTAGGATCAAGGCCAGAAGACGGAGCCGCTATCGTTTTCTATCGTCTTCAGGTTCAACATCGTAGGCTGTGCAGGCTGGTTCTCCGTCGCAAACAACGAGGAGCACCACTGTTTGGGAAAACACAGAGCGGTGAGCTGTGCTATAACTCGCTGTTCCCACGTCAACCCACCTCCAATGGCAAGACACGATCAAAGAAACTGAATATGGACGTCGAGGCAGGGAAGAATTGCATGCATTCTCGTTCGCTCCTGCCACGTACGACCTGACCTCCCAAATCCATACTCACCTGCCCTTAATTGGACGGTATCAAATCTCACACAAGTGCGTGTTATAATGGTCATAGTAAGAACTTATTGAAGTTTCAGCCTCAGTCCTAAGTAGGATTGAATAATCCAGTCAGCTGGGGGCCTTCCAAGCAACGATTGTTAGCATTTTGTGATGGTTCAAAAGTGCGATCGGCTGGTCAAGATGAAGAAATTGAAAAGTTTGCCTGAGATCGGTAGAACCCACTCTCTCCTCCCGCCTCTACGATGTGTCAGCAACCTGTCCAGACCAAGCCGACCAGTGGTGTGATTGGGCACAATGAATGACGTGACGGGAGGCCGTCATATAACGCTCATCACTTGCAAAGTCTTCCTATAAAACCCATAAGAAACAGCTGCTCATATGCCGTCTTTTATCCGCACCACCTCCGACGCATTGGCTCATGGATATACGCACACACCGCCTACGCCGCCGCCGACGCCGAAGGACAAACGGGACAAGTTTGCAGGACAATGCTCCAATTCATAAGTATACAAAGATATGCCTCTAGTTCCATATTACAATTACTAAATTGCTAGTAAGAGAGCTGAGTTCAAAAGCGCAGCAGCCACAAATACCAGTTGGCCAGGAACACAGTTCACCAACGTGGCAACGTGGTCAGAACCTACGATAAATCTGTAAATAAGAGTTTCGTCCTCCCTGGCGAAATGGCTGACAGTAAAACAGCAATCGGTCAGGTGTTCCGAGGAATAAGCCAAACTAGTTTGATGTGTTCTACAGGGGCAGGAAATGATTACATCCACTAATTCCCAGTAGTATAGAGCGACTCATCGAAGTTAGCAAAGTGCCCTCAATATGTTGTTTTTAATCTAATAAATTCAAATCCATCTTTTAGGCCTCCATAGCCTAGAAGATGGATTGGGTGAGGCGTGGACTAGGCATCAACAGATTAGTCAAAGGGAGTTCAGAATAGCTCGCATCTGTGATCAGAGTTAATCAGAGTTGGTCAAATACAGGGGAGGAGAATAATTTGGCAAATAATGCAACTAGCCCCCACAAGATGTAACTGTGGTTGGCAGACAGAAAGGTGCGAAAGAAAACCATACAAGTTTGGCAGTTTTTTTGCCCCCTCACGATTACAACATGCCAAGGATTATGTGGTGAGGCAAAAGCGCTCACACTCTAGAAGCGGCATGGCATCTAGAGAGCATTGTCTTTTGTGATATAAAAAATTAAATAAAGAATAGGGAGCTAAAAAATAAACGAGGTGCTACAAGTAGGGATGCAATCGTGGTGAAAAAGGCGGTGGCGGCGAAGACGAGGACGTCAGCAGCGCAAGTTATTGCGCTGCTAGTAGGGTGATGGGGTTGGTGAGGGTGTAGATACCAATGAACCACGGGAGCTAACGATGGGTATTTTTATAACTATCTGTAGTTACGAGGATAGCGGCAGCCTGTCCAGTCGCCAAGCCTCCCCGAAACATTTTGGAATAAATGGCACACATGCACACTCACGTCGATTATATCCTTGTTATTTTTGGACTCCTGGGGTTGACTGTACTCCGTGTAGCGCAGAAGGACCTGGTCAATGTCGGAGCTGGCGTACTGGAAGAGACGTTTTGAACTGTTAAATATGATGAGGGCGATCTCGCAATCACATAGGACGCTCAGTTCGTAGGCTTTCTTCATGAGACCAAGCTTGCGCTTGGTGAAGGTAACCTGGCGGTTACGCTCATCCTCTATTCGTTTTATTTCAATTTTCTTGCGGCCCATTATCTCATTAGCGAACTAAAACATAACAGGGAAGCGGACGCGAATTAAATGCACAACTTATCACTCAGTAAAAAAGGCTAGAGCAAATTTGCAGAACAGGCATCCACAGTGCGTCTGAAGTAAGAAGCGACAAATTCACTCTGACTAAATACATGTTGGGAGTAAGTTCTCTGGACTACGACGCCTGGAAAGTCAATATGAGGGTGGGCGCGTATGCCTCAACAGTAATGGGCATGTCGGAAAACGGCGCAGTCGTCTTTTGCACAGTTCAAAGATGTGGTGGCGACAGCTCCGTATGGAGGACATCGGAGACATAGGTGAAAAGCCGGTAGTTTTGGGAAAACCTCCGGAAAAAAGTTTATGGATGGTGTGGACCTCAAATTCACCTCGGTCAGTTTCACGTAAACAGGTCAATTTGTCAGCTATCTGAGTAGATCGGTCCTCGGTCCTTTGGACAGAGGTTCAAACTACGCGGGTTCTTTTATGTGGCCCTTTAGTATTTCTCATTTCTGTGACATTCAAGATGCCCCATTGGAGCCTGATGCGTGCAGAAAGAGGAACCAGGTTGTGTGCGGCAAACGCAGACGGTCTGTGTCGCTGTCTGCCACTACGCCCACCCTTACCTCTGGTTGTCTTGACCCTATCTTGGCATGCATCGCAACATGACGAACGTGTGAACCGTGCGTAAGGAAAAGGCAAAGCCACCTTACCAAACCACCTTAAAAACCAATTCCTGTGACAGCCACTACTGCATCGCATCTGAGACAACGTCGGTCCTCATTGCTTGGGACGAACGAGCCATCATACGTGGGGTACAGAGGTCGCGGTCAGACAGTGAGCATCTTCGTAGTCACCAAGGTGGTCTACGTCGCTCGAGTCAAGAGGATTGTGCTGCTGATTGGCTCGGACGTCGTGACTCTGTAGCCGTTGAAACCGTAAATTCAGGAGCGTCGGGCCGAGTACTTAAAGCTCACCTGCAACCCGCGAAGCAGCAATCAACAGGCTCCTTCAAATGAAGAATAATGCTGTTCTTAAACGCCTGCCCCTCTTGCAGGAGAAAAGTAGAACAATACAATAGATGACCAATGACCGACCAAACTCCAAATAAAATCTAAAAATACGGTGACTTGCGGCTTATGGGCAAACTTATGCACTGGTTCAGAAGACTTGTCGAAAAGTATAAATCCTACAAGATTTAAAGGACGCAACGACTGCTAATCTAAAACAACGAAAAGGAACAAGAAAAAAATACGTGAAAATCACTGTGAGATCTCGCGTAGTATTATTTTTGGCAATATATTTACTGGTGTGCTACTCGGTCACCTGAATATATACCTGCAGCAGGAAATCCTTCCAGGAAAACCAGGCAGATTCCGCAGAAACTGGCCCGTCAAATCCCAGAACGAGAACAAGAAGTTAGAAATAGCACATTCACTCGCTTTAATTATCTAATAGGGGATTTCACCACAGCTGCGCATATTTGGAGGCGTAGGGGTGCCATCTGCACAAATAGAAAAAGCGTAAAAACGAAACTGTAAAAAGGATATTCAAAGTCAGTCAGGCCCTCGACAGGTTTCAAGGCCCGATCTAGAATCACCTTCGCGTCCTCCTCGACACCAAACTGAGAATGTAAAGAGTTGGTATCCTGACTAGAGTTCTTTACGGAGCCGAGGCCTGGACAACGTAAGAAAATCAGGGGGAGAAACTAAAACAATGTTGCCTCGGTTACCTCCGAAAACTCTACATGAGGAAGTATAATGAAATGATCATGAAAATCGAGACCCTACAAAGAATGGACGCACCCGGTATTTATATTATGCTAAAGCAGGTCCAACTGCAATGGTGTAGCCACGTCGTGAGGATGGAAGATAAACACTTGCATAACGGTTATTTTACACCCACGTCGATAGAGGCGCTCGCAGGCAATATGGGCAGTAGCGACGATTCAAGGACACCTTAAGGAGCTCTTTCAAACACCCTCAAAGAAATAAAGTGAATTGGGGACCTCACACGGAGCCACAACGTTTGACGCACTGCCATAAACACGGAGGCAGCAATTTTCGAGGCTACCAAAGCGGATAGAAATGAATATAGGAATGGAATGCCAGGGACTAAAGTTGCTAACAACTGATCCCTGCCAGAATGGCCGCGCGCCAACTGAAGTTCGGAGCAGGGATTAGCCACGTTAGACACCCTTGAAGCCCTCAAAATATCAGCCCAACCAAACCACCTCCCACACCATAAAATACCAAATCTAGTATCACTGAAAACACGTCTTCTACTTGTTCTCACTGTAAAGTCGTGTTCCAGTTTAGGCTAGCGCAGGTATAACACCGTACTCACTGTAACTGGTATGCTGAAGAGACCCAGAGGATATCCAGCACCAAAAGCCAAGTCGATGAGGTAGCACATGCCAATCCCGCATCGGCCCGTCGAGGCATCTGCGAATCCATCGCAGCGAGCCCAGTTTAATATGCATCGTGCACATAGACACCTAAAAGGCTTATTCGATCATGTGCGTATATGTAAGAATAGGTAGTAAAACACAACAGCCCAGGTCTCTCTAAAAACAGCTCTGGACTCACGTAAATGTACACCTGAACGATACAAGGTCGTCTGGTTGCCAGTTTATACACCTCAACGATCAGTAAAACATTCCACAGCGCTTATACAGCCATGTGGTACAATCTTCCAACGACTTTGTGAGCAAGCAAGGTAGTGAACATTTCACTTATGGGATGACTGTGTTTTCCTGAAGGTCTGGTCATGCGGAGTGAGGTGGCAGTGCGCGTGTTGCCTTCACGTCGCGTCAGCCATTGTATCTCAGCGTTAGTCTATTGCATGATTTAGATAGACTGTTGATGTAGGGGTCATGAGAGATAGGGTTAGCGCGATTCTGAGGAGACCTTCCTAATGGAAAATCACCTAAATCCTCATTATAATACATCTGATATTCTTGGACTTACCACGACGAGATAAAATTCGTGGTTTTGAATGCTGTCAGATAGCGGGTCAATCAGTCCCACTATTAAACGCAGGCTAGTCTAAAAGACCTCCTTACTGTGACTCCTTTACCGCTCATCGTTACAGTGATCCATCCAGAACCGCTCGCCAAAGGTAAAATTTAACAAAGTAAAAAACATATGTCCATATTCTTATTTTTATACATTTGAAACCTATATAAAACCTCGCACATTCTTATGAAGATTTCCCACAAAGTTACGCAGCATCAACCCTTTACATCCGTTTGGATGTTAGGTAAAATTCGTTGAAAACATATTGTTTAAATACTAAGCACAAATATGCGTATCGTATTTCATTGAAGAATTTTAGTTACTACGTAAAAAGCCATTTTTCAAGAGCGTCCCATAAGTGAAATCAAATAAGTAAGCATGTAATCAGAAATAAAACGGCCCACTGTCCGCAGAAAGCCGCGAACCAGAGAAACACTCGCCATATAGATTTATATATGGCTTGCATATAAAATCCGCATCAGAGTGAAGCCACGAAATTTGAAGCACCACGTAGCGAGGGATTAATGTACTGCGAGACCTAAAACCTCATGCTGACGTCCGGCACGTGTGGAGTGAGGACCCAGGTTGGGTGTCGCACGCGCTGGCAGACCGCTTCAGTCTGTCCAACACTGCGACTGAGATCATCATCTGTCATCCTGATGTTCATTCAAGTAAACGGATCGCAAGTCAACTCTGCCATAAACACGGTTACGAGTAAATCACTGCCATATGCACCTTGTGGTCGAACGGCGAACCTCATAGATTGCGATAGTTAGGACGGAAGAATAACAATTTCAGGCAAAACAAAAGGTGTCGGCCACCAAAATGTGTTTTGCAGTAGACGATTGGCTTCCGCGGCCCGCCTTCTTCTTAAATATTAAAAACTCGAATATGGCGGGTTCTAATGCCTCAATATAATTTAGCTGTGCATTAAAGCCTTGAGTAAATTGAGCGTTGTGAAGTAAGAAAATCGTTCAATTGGGTACAGGCGTATGTTTGAAAGTTAAACGTGTGAAAAGCTAGATAATAGTAAAGCTATGCATGACTTCACCTTGTACATAAACTTTCTTTGCTTTATAAAACGGGCTCAGTAAACCACTTGATGGTAGGAATTGCATGGCCACCTAGAGTTAAGTATCCGAAAAATAAGCAGGCCCATTCATACAAACAGGAGGCTCTAAATTCGATAGCTGATTAGAGATTATCAACCTCCTTATGAATAGCTCATAGGTGTGTCGGCTAAGAAGATATCTTAATCGCATGACAAAGAAAGACACGTTTAATTGTTCGTGGAACTCCGGTCTACAGCCAATGCAGGCAGTCACATACGAAAAGATGAAAAATACTAGAAGGATGTTGCCGACATGTTGGACTAATAACGGAGAATAAGACACAAACCGTAGTCCCAGGCTCGACGGCCCATTTCGATAACGTATCGTGATTACGAACTGCTAGTGGATATGCGACCACTGTGTGGGCTCTAGACTGCAGCTCCCAATTAAAACTAATACCGTGTTAGAATCCAAAATTTTCCCGGTCTGGCATGTAATCATGATGTCTAACGCAGCAATGGACTAAAAATGGGCAATATAGTCTCCATTGCCGCCGTTGATAGTCATTTCAGCCATCACGATAGTTTTGACACCTGTTAAAGTCGACAGAACGATACATTTCTGATATCAGTTTTCAGCTTTCATTCATGAAGCTGAAAATCGGTCTTGGAGCTTTATCCTTCTTCTGAATTTAACTGTGTCTGTCATTGGCTAGCAGATTTATACTTCTTGCTTTCGGTTGAACGGGTAGGGACTTCGTAGGTATCCTGCTCCTTTACTTCATTGATTTCATCTGCAGCTACAAGTGGCTGTCCTGGATGCGTCAGCAAGTTGTGATCACAATGACAGTGGGTTATGGTGATTAATCGTTTAGAATAGGTGAGATTCTTTGTTCGTAGGGCATCGGCCGGAAGACGATGCACTACGCGCAGTAGATAAATTGGGTATTTCAGCGAAGTAGCTGAAGATGTTTCAGGAGAGACGGTAGCAGATATTTTAAAAAGAAAGCACGATGCTTAACAACTATCGCAGGCAGAAAGCACCGACTGTGAGATCAAGTACCATTGAAAGTGATTATATCTAGTATTTATTCTATTGGTTGTTTAGATCCGCAAAATATCCAATCAGCACCACTGATAATAACACAATATTTTAATCAACAAGGCATGTAACAGACTTCGGCGCAAAGGTTCAAGCTTCAGAGGAAAAATGAATTTTCTTCAGCAGTTTACTAAGGGCTTTTAAAATGCATAACTAATCGGCAAAACTTCCGATTCGCTTGCTTTCATCATCTGTCTTCGCAGCCGGTTTTCGTCCCATCTTGATTTCAACTATCATTTGGAAATATTGACGACTTCAATGGTTTCCTTTGTCCTCGCAGTTCTCCTTTTTCTTCACCCTTTGCAAATGGCTACAATCCCGTCCGCCATCGCATCTGCCGCGCCTTAAGGCGATGGTGCTTGCGGCACTGCCAGTGTTGACCCTACACAGACTGTTGAGGATCGTTTCGGATTCCTCTGTTGGTGGTATGAGAAATCAGAAATTAGCCCATCATGGCCTCTTATTTGGCAATTCTACCATGACCTCCGCGATCTCTACGGTCCTTTCCTCGTTCGACCCTAAGCGTACCGATGATACCTGCGAAGGTTTACCCTGTCTAGCATCCTTGACGGTTACGCTTATAGCTAGTCGATACGCATTGCGATAATACCTGCGGTGGTGAATAGTAGCTCCGGTCGTTGCATGATTTCTCGCACAATGAGGAGCGTTTCAAACCCTCATACACTCTCTTCAGCATGTCAGTCTTACCTCACGCGTATGTTTTTCTCCTAGGAACGACAGTTTTTTCTCCTTAAGAACCCACAAACCCATTCAACATATGCCTTTTCCATAAAAATTTCCAAGGAGTATTTTCACTGTCTGCTTTTTGTATTTATTTTTTTGACCACACTGATTTGTATCATTTGTCATCGCCAAAAAACTGACCTACTATTCATAAATTAACTGCACACGATTTCACACTCGTTTTATTTTTTTCAATAACAGTGCTCTTCCGGGTACTCGTGATCTGTTAATCAGAAACCGAACGTTCTAACCATTGAGCCACGAGCTTGTTGACTTGCCAATTGCTGATTAAATATCACCTCTCTTTGCTAGCCTTTTAATCAGCCTTTACTACTAATACTACTACTACTACTACTAGCCGCTGCGCGGCTTCTGGTAGGGCTGGATATTGAGCCCCAAATCAAAGAGGAACGAGTAATTTCAGTTAACGATCGTTGAGCGTTCATCAACGAATGACAATAGCAAATTCAAACCCTGTCGAGCTGTTTAATAGTGAAAAGCAACCTTCTACCCCCACCCCCGTTCCCACTTGCTCGAGGATCCTGAACAGCCTCCATTCCAATAACTAGGAATTCTTATCTTCTAAGGTAGCCCAGTTTTGCGATAGCAAATGATTCAAAAGGAACCCGTCAGCTGAAAGAGACGTTATCTGCTACAACTTTGATATGAAGGACGAAATAAGTCTTCGCCTACATTCCGTGGTTTATTGCACGTTGTGAGGACTATCGCTTTACCGAAGCGTTGTGATGACTCGAATGTGAAATATTTCGTGGTGGAAAACTGAAGCAGTATATAGCTCACTTAACTCCACCCACCATGTCCTAGTAGAAAGAGCATGGCGGCGACCCAGGCAGCCTAAGATGTTTAATTACCGTCTTCGGATATCACAGGTATGCTCGGTCTTACGCATATACGAAAAAAGCTATAATAAGTGCGTCCTTGAAATCCTATTCCTCATCAGTTACCTTGTGTCCACACATCAGACTGAGTAATCACACTCCTAAAACAGTGCGTACTACCAAACGCGTCGTGTTAAATTCTGCCTAGGTAAATCCGTCCCCTGACAGTGGTAACCATGACCAAGTTCAGTATTGCGAAGGGAATGCTATTTAGACAGGTTTATCATAAAACTTAAAAAGCAAAGACTCTTAAAACTAACAACTACGTTACATGATATGTAATTGTTGCATTTAAATCGCGTCAACATTGAGAGCGTACCTTACAGCATAATGTTAAGCCTAATGAGTAAAACAAAGCCGTTGGACTTGTCATCAGTAAGCGGACCGCGTAAGGAAAAGACGATCGCCGATCAGGAAACCTACTATTAGTTTTCAGGATGACAACGGGATGGGTTTTGATATTACTAATCATGGGAAGGCAATGCAGGACCCTCATTGATTTCGATTATGTGCCTAGTTGGACAAGACTTCTACTGAAACCTAGAATACTACCGAACTGATGATTTCAGGACATCCAGGACGTGGAGTTAAGTGTCTGAGATATGACTTTTTAGGCTCGACTCCAAAATTTCAATGACTATTTGGTCGAAGAAAATCAACTAGTGGAATAATTATTTGATGATTATCCTACAAAGAATTAGTATTCCCAGTAGTATAAATTGCAGTTGATAAAGATGTTATAGCGTACTCGCCACAAAGGTACAAGCTAGGGCCTAGACACGTGTTTCGCTGATATTTCTGCTACCGCATGATGCAGCTATGAGGTGGTTCGGCTCGTCAGTGGGTCCCCGAGCATTGCATACGCGGTTTCTGGTATGTAAGTTCCAGGAAATAGTCAAGCGAATTTCAGAAATCACTAAGTGCAGGGCACAGAGTTAAGTATCCGAGAGATGACATTTTAGGGTCAGACCGAAATGTCAATGGAAATTTGAATCAAAGACAATCAATGGGATAACACTTCGCCATACGAAATTTATACGACTGATAACACTTATTGCTTTTAGAGTGGGCATTACGTGGTTATTCCGTAGTAGATGATTGGCCTCGACAAAAATAGTCATCGAAATTTCGAGTCTAACCTTAAGATTTTTTGGTCCCAGATTATACCGAATGGTGTACCGCGGACCACATGATTTTAATTCTCGGCTGCTGCATACTACAACTTTTTGCTTATAAATAGTTTGAGAATATAAATTGCGTATTTTAGAAAACGGGCGGTGCGCAAGCTTTTTGTGGTATTATAGTGGAAGCCTTATTGAGTATACATGCATTTAACAAATCTGGTATTTTTTATGTTCAGGTTCTTCAATCGAATCAGCGCCCATAGTTCGTCTTATAAGGAACACCGAACAGAAACCCTGTCAATGATAGCATACCGGAAAATGGTAGCGTACCTGAGGTTTGAACACAAGTCAGTTGATCAAGAACGGCTACGGGCTCCTGTGATGGCGGTCGAGACTCGGTATACTTGAGCCCATGAAAGTTACGCACACCACTCCATCATGATTGTAATACAGAATATATGCGACTTTTTGTTTTGCAGATAGGGACCCACAGTCAGTTAGAATGATCGCAGGGCAAATAACACAATATGCTATGAGTTTCAGGATCAACTGCCTCCGACTTCCGCGTCAGGGGGGTTGGAGTATACCTAGACGATGAAAACTAAAAGCCATAAATAATTAATCCAGTGCCAATGTTATTCTATGTGACACTTTTTCGATCACTGACAGTTAGTCGCCATGGAAGCCTCAACTCTAGAACACTGAGTCAACTTTATTCTACTTTGGCCTCAAGATAGACCGGTTCATGCCACTTTCGTGTGACTGAGAGTTATAGACTACTCGCAGTAAATTGTTGCCTACTGTTCCGCACTGTCCATGATCACTCACTTGGGAAGCTATCGATTGTGTAGGAGCCAATCGTATGCTGAGATAGAATGCTGTGGACAGAATAGCAGTTACCATGCATATAAAAAGAGCTAAAGGGAAAGCGCAACCCTGTTAAACACTAAGCTTGACGATAAAATAAGCGCCCTGCAGTGCAAGTCCGACTTTCGGGGCAGGATAAATGCTTTAGGATCGCTAACTAAAAGATAAACTCTCAAACTTAAGCAACGGGCTTCATGGAATGGAAGATGTCATACTTTTTACCGACAATCTTGTCAGCTCTAAAACAAGTTCTTTTGCATCAAGGTTTTCCCATTTACAGGTTAGGCGTTTCATGGTTTGGCAATAAAAATAAGTTGCCAGGAACTGAGATTCCCGTTCGGTGAAAAAGTTGCTTTATCAGGGCGGAAAGATTTAAAATGCCATGCAAGCTGCAGATGAAAATTTATAAAATGTCGCCATGATATCTTTACAAGAATCAAAACATATGTGGCATAAGCACGCCAGCGAGAAAATACTTCAGCCAACGGGGTATGGCTATGAAGGCCAATAGATCCGTGATGAAATAAAAAATACGATAGGCAGCCCGCAATAATCCACGCTCAAAATCTGCGCAATTTAACATTTAAGGGTGAGCGCCTCTCCACGGATTAAAAGGATAATTAGCTTATGTGTATAATGTTGCCAGAAGAAGGTTAGATCTACCATTTGAAGCAGTTTCTGTAACGTTATGAACACTTGTTTTTAATAAAAATAAATCCACCCACAGAATTTGTTACGTAAGAATGGAAAAAAGCACAGCTCTTACGGCTCTAATAAAATTCAATTCAATTAGTTCGGATTCGACAAAAAACTTAAGCAGAGATAGAGATACGTGGCTTTCTTTTTTCTACATAAATCGAAGTGCTGTTCACTTGTCATCTATATTCCAAAACCATTCTGCATGGTCCTCCCATGCATGCCACTGGATTTATGCACGGGTTATTAACTTATGAGAATCAGAGAGGTGAAAGTGCGTGTGTGAACTCCACAAGATACGAATGCTATGTGAAACCGGATCATGACTGGTGTTCGGTGTTGGCCCAGACGCAGTACGCACTAAAGTAAATTACTTTTTTTAATTCAAAGCCACTAGAGATCTAAATTAATGAAACAGCTCTCTAATTTACTACTTCTTTTTAACGGTTAAATATAGACTATTAACATACGACATTTTTTGAGCGAAACGCATGTGATTCTCGACTTTCGTTTTTAACGAACAGGTCGTGTAGTGCAAGTCAACAAATTGCCAAACGGAGACGTGTCAGAGGATGCTGTAAAAAATATAGCCTACTGTTCGTGTAGTGGAGAAAATAAATGCTGCTTTTTGACAGGCCACTTCTTAACATCCAGTGACAGGTTAATGGTGGACAATGAATGGACCTATCATGATTTATGGAATGACAACATTCAAAAGACACAAGTCATTTTACTTACCGGATAACTGCGTTGTTTTCATACCGTTGTTTACTTACTTATTTCTGAGTGTATGTCCGCTTTAATTCCAAAATTATTTTTGACCAAGTGAGCACCAGTAGAACATTTAATCAAATAAAAAAGTATTTGGATATAGGGGTGAAACTGACATTCAAGAGAAAATGTAATCGCTCTACAGCAGCAAGAACTTATTTACCCGTCATGTCATGGTCATGTAGCATGCTGAACAAAACATCATCTTTAGCCCCTTAGCAGAGTTTTTAAAACTAAACTTTTGCATCTCAATAGACTTTCACGCAGTTACATTTTTTATGTCTTGATCCAACTCAACTTGATCCAGTCGACTACATAAAACTTTAGGTGGCATCTGACTTCTAACAATCAGCGCTCAACAGAACTGATGAGAAACGTAAGCTAAGGTATGGATATATTGATAATAAACGTACGGTTTGTCTTTGGCAGGATCTGGCGGGTCCGATTACGATGCCATAAACGCAAGATTATTCAATAGTGTTGAGTATCAAAAGCTCGTGAAAATTTCCCCTTGTGGAACAAAATTTTCGATCTCAAGTACAAAATCCTAATAAAACTCGGTCTGATTTTGTGTTAATTTCCTTCTAAATTTGCGTCTTGTTCCCCAAAAGTCGTCATCATATACGGCTAAGATGCTATGGCAAGAATTGCAAGTAACGCCAGGATTTCAACATAATGTTTCTAGACCTTTTAAAAAGTACTTCAATTCTTCAAATTTTTTCAGTTTCTTTCATTAAGGTTATCGAATTTTCAAATTAATCTGATGCCACATGGTGTCGCCAGTGTTATTCAATAACAATTACTGCGGAAACACAAAGTTGGAAGCACACATATCTCAAATTCGTTTATTTCATTAAAAGAGAAGCAGATGTAAAATTAGAGGTTCAAAAAGTCATGTGCACAAGAGGCAAAAACCCACCTGTCGGCATTCAGCAAGATAAATCCGAAGGCGCAAAATTACAATCAAAAAGTGAACGGCCAATTGTGATTGATCAAACCGTAATATATGTCAAGCGTCACAGCTCTCAAGAAAGTAAAGTCCATTCGTATATTATTTCCCTCAATTACATTTAACCCTTTTCAATTAAAACACACCGGGGAAGTGAAACATTATTTAGTAACTTACTCTGAATTTAACTGTTATCAATGGTAACGTAAGTGATTTTCAGGAATCGTGCGGTCACCCTATGGATATGGTTTGGATAATAATATGCTGTTGTGAACCCACCTACACGTGTTCAAGCATACAAATCCTGGACCAACAAAGTGCCTCTATTTAAAGATCTGCGTATGTTGCGCACTCAGATTTCACGCTACAAATGCCAAAAAATTTGACATATTTGAAAATTTTCCGTTTGACACATGGATGGCAGGTAACGTAGAGGTATACATCGTTTGATGCATTTACTGAACTATTTCCGATTTAAAATCCTACTTCTCTGTTTTTTGATTTTCGAATGGCTGTAAAATGTTTCTTACATTATTTCAACTACCTACTAGGTCATGTGTATGTTAAGTGAATAGATTTGTATACCTCATGCCTGACTTGAGCGCCTTTGGGAAAGTCGTCTAAAGCCCTAGGCATATATGCGTCATATACAAACGGTTTTTAGTTATCCTCAACTACATACGGTCCAGACCGGTGACATATCTGCTGACAATATAATCATATGCCAGCCAATTAACCGCGCACTAATTGATTATAACGTTCCCTGTCGTTTTAAGCCGGACAAGCGAGAGGGATCGATTCACAAATTACTTGAATCCTTCCTTCATTCATCGTGAGTCACAGAATATAGGGTGACTTGAGATAGGATACCTGCATTGGCTGTCCCCTCCCTAAATCTGCGTCTCGAGATTAATTACTGTAGGCTACTGCATGGCACATTTATGATCCTGTAAACGTTAGCAAACAAATTCGTAAATGGATAACTCCCTGAATCACCCCTGCTATTTCCTGCAACGCATGGTCTCGTCTTGCTACCGCCGCAAGGTCTAGCGATGTCATGGCATCATGACGCAGTCTGGCGTGGCTACGACGTAGCATTTAACACGATCGCGTCGTTTTGGCCTGACCATCTAAAAGTGCGCCTGAGGAGGCGTCTTTCTCTTCGCTTATTTTCAGCCTTTGTGGGCTCCATTTTGCAGCCACGAAAGCAGTCTTGTAGGCTATCAGCTATTGTATCACCCTTAAGCTATCACATCGTACCCCATGCTTTAAAAACTTAAACTGCATTGAAAAGCAGTCCATGTACGTGCATAATAGAATGCCCAACTTAGTACCTGCTGCATCGCATGAAAATAGGAAGTGGACGAAGTTTCAGAAAGGACTGTTTATTTAAAAGTCGCGAGTAAAATTTAAGAAGGAAATGTACAAACAAGCAGTCCTCGGTAAGGAAAATTTATGCAGCTTTTTAATTCGCGAAAGAGGGTTAACTTCCACTGACCAATTGGGGGGTTACGTTAGAGATAGGACACTTTGATAAGACGCAGGTTATGCGAAGAAAACAGACGTAGTTAATAGTGCATAGTTGTAAATACCTATTACTTTAACAGAAAAACGCATAAGGTAAACTTAATGATTTCTTGGGCAGTTATTTTTTCTGTTCAATTCCCTTTTCGTTGAGCAGCGATAACTCTGGGCATGGAGAGTCATCGCTCAGGACTCCTGGAACCTGAAAGCATGTGGATAATGATTCGAAAATAACTATTTTATCTTAGGTATTTTGCGCTGGCACTTTAGTCACTCTCCATACGCGCCCTTCGAGCTATGGAGCACATTAATGGTTTTTTATCGTATTGCGTCAATACTGCAGTTATTAACATGGATAATTTGCACAATTGGAATCTCTGCGGGTCAATAAACACTGATTAGTCTTACCTTTGAAGATCTGAAAGAATAGGCAGACAATGAGTGATCCCTTCTCCTTGGATCAGCCAGCATAGTGAAAGATATGAAAATGCAGTGGGCCTAGACTGACAGTCAGCAGATTTCGGAGGAAGTCTGCCACATTTTTACCACCTACCATGGCCAGTCACTTGATCTGAAAACATTCAAATGACTATACACTAACCACCTCGTCTGCTGATCCCCTCCTCTGCACTTAGGCAATAGATTAAGTCGTCGGAGGCTTCGATCGTGCACAATGGCTAATGTATGGGAGAAGGCCTGAAATTGGCGAGGGTAATGTTTTTCTCCAATGTAATCGCATCATCCGTCAGTGTTGCCTACACCTGTTAAATTTTGTTGTTGAGAGCAAGCGATTGCTCGCCTATACGGTTGTTTCTTTCCCTAATATATTTTCAAGGAGATCTTTAACGGACTTGCTCAAGGGACGTTAACCGACCATTCATATCCGTTAAGTGAAAATGTATGTCCATTAACCGAGCATTTATTTCCGCCAGCTGAGATTTTACGTCAACCACGTCGTTGTGCACCAGCTAGTAACATAGCGTTTGTACCTCTGACAAGGGAGCAGGTGCCAACATTTCCATAGAGAGTTTAAAGGAGTAAATAAAAACAGGCGGTTACTGAATTGAGGCAAATGGTGTAGGTGGCTTCGAACTACATGACGGGGACAAACATACATTTGACATATCGTGGTCCACTCTAGGCCAACCAAATAGGTGTAAAAATTAGGCTTACTGTAGTCTTGGGGGTGGGGTTGGCCAACCCGTTGGCTGTCTCGACCTATTCACTACGTTTCCATCGTCCTTTAATTTAAGCCGGTGAAAATGCCTGAAAAGAAATATAAATCAGATAAAAATATGGGGTGAATACCCGGTCTTCATGCCCTGCCCAATTCGCGCGGCTCGTAGCTAGAGAGGTTGTAAGTTACCCCCACTTTTCGCACCACTTGTTTAATTTTATGCAGAATCAGGTCACTGTTAGGCCCCTTTATTGTGTATAATTTGTTGTCCTCTGGTTTTCACTTGTTGTTCGCTAGCAGCATAGCCCAATGCTAGTGTTTCTTGGGCCACCTTACGCTGACAACCTTGTAAAACCAAGTGGCAACCACTACGACAACAATTTTGTTATAAAGCAAATTCCACAACAGAATATATATGTTGTTAATGTTTGTCTTCTACTTCCTTAATTCCAAAAAATTGATTTTAACGAAACTGACATTGCCAAAAACCGATCATTATGAATTGTCGGCGTGCCGTAGAGGAATAAGGAAAACAATTGTCCGTCAATTTTAAAGGGCTCCTACTTAAAATGATTTTGCTGAGTAAACAAGTAAATGAAATATTTTCTAAAGCGGATGCTTTAAAAATAGGCATCGAAGAGTGAAGAAACGTTGTAAGACGATCCTCACAATCGGTGAAAAGTCAAGGTCTAGGTTCTCTGTTGTGGATGAGTACGAGATGGAGAAGGAAGGGAAATGAGGGGTAAACATTGGTTGACAAACGGGTGGAATGGCAGCAAAAGTGTTAGGCTCTCGGGTGAAGACGATCTGAAAGAATTTGGAAAGAAGGGATGCTTTAACCTTTTCATCGGTCCCCAGTTTTCCGTCTGCAGACCTTAGGGCAGGCATCATTTCCTGAGCTCTCTTTGTACTTTGTATGCAACCATATAGCATTTGAGGGAGTTCCAACGACTTTTGCAGTATGTTTAGTTCGAATTTTTTTGCAGCTTAGTAGCCTCACATTTACAAACGTTGCGTTGCTGCTTATATTCCCGTAAGTGAGCATCGAAGCCGGTTCGTTTGCAATGCCTCCAGAAGCGGTTTTGTTCTTGAAAGAGGCCTGTTAGTTTAAGTATATCCACTTTGGGCGGTTTGTGGTTATCTTTCTTCTGAGAGGACAGTTGAGGTAAACAATCCTTTTCAAAAACGAGCTCAATGTCGTCCAATCGCTATTGGTTCCACCATCTAGCTCTGTTTTACAGGATATATCTGACCTTTGTCTCCTCATAAGTGAGTATTCCCCCTCCAAATTTTTCCTTCCCAACTATTGGGCAAATTTTGCTTGGAAAACAGTGAGTACTCAAAGTAGAGCATAACGTGATCGATTGACCCTAATGGCGGTCGATCATGTAGGTCCGGCACATTCTCCTCATATTGAGTAAAAATAAGGTCAAGACAGTTTGACTGTTGTTCTTCTCGCGTCCGTGTTCCAAAGGTGACATTCTGACAGAGAACTTTATCTGTTGCCCATATTAGTAATTTGTGGTTGAAGTTATCTGGCATTCCCTGAGCAGTTCATATTTTTAAGTCAATATCGGGAGCGTTAAAACCCACAACAATGAGGACACCTTTCTTCTCGCTGGCTTTTCAGAGTTCCATTATGAGAATGAGCTCCTGATCGGAAGTCTGAGAAGGCGAAGGTACACAACCGGTATCGTCAGTGGTCTGGAATACTTAATAAATGTCATGGATGAGTTTTATCTGCCTTTATCTTTTCGTCGTATGTTGCGTAAACTCTCTCGTCGATTCCATTTAAAAAACGAAATTTCCGTTCTGCTTATGATTTGACGTATTTTTGAGCAGGCTGAGAGGCAATTCGAAGAAAGGTGGCTAGCTGATGAGGTCAAATATGTCAAAAACCGTTCGGTAAATGTGGCAAAACGTTTTTCGCGTGCAATAGGAACTCAGAGAAAAACATGGCATCCTGCCCTTCTCGACTCCGTTGGCAATCCTACAGTCGATGACAAATTGACGGCTGATAATTTTAAAGTTTTCTTGTCCAGAACATTTATTGAAAATTTGGCCACTCCCCCTCCGACCATCCAGGGTTGGACCGGTGCCGTCCTCGACACCATAACTTTTATCCTCTGGACGTAACCGTAGCCATTCGAAGTGTTCGTCAAGCTCATAGTCCTGGACAAGGTGGCGTACCGATCAGCATTATAAAGACGGATGCTAATTATATTTTCCCGTCCCTTTTGTGTAAGATATTTAATGTAGCTCTGGAAAATGAAACCTTTCTTATAGTGTGGAATGAATCACACATTCAACCTATAGCAAAACACGGCAAATCTACGTCATTCGACGATTTTCGGCCAATCAGCAAACTGTCCGCAGCTTCGAAAATCCTGGAGACCTTGATCAAATATAAGATAATGCATCACTTAACCTACTGAGTGCAGCTCAGTATGGGTTCCTCAAAACAAGGTCTTTTGATACCTGTCAGTTCTCTTTCTTTGATCACGTTCTACAATACAGAGATAATGGCTTTGCACTTCACATAGTCTATTTCGATTTCACCAAGGCCTTCGATAGTGTTGACCATGCACTTCTTCTCCGGAAACTCTCCTCTTTCGGTATATGTGGTAAACTTCTGAGCTTGATATAGTCTTACCTGAGCTCTCGCACACAACATGTTAAGATCTCCAATGTTATCTCAAACCCGCACGTGTTAGGAGTGGAGTTATTCAGGGTAGTGTGCTTGGCCCGCTGTTATTTTGTCTTTTTGTCAATTATGTACCACGTTTATTTCGGAATGGTAGGCCCTTTATGTATGCCGACGATTTAAAAGTTGCCTATCGATACAAGCTGGCAGATCGCCACACCATATTTGATCCATAAAAAAATGATCTTGAGGCCTTTGCCCAGTGGTGCTGCACTTGGCGCCTTTTCCTTTCTGTGCACAAATGTTCCGTTATGGTTTTTGGCAACGACCATCACCCTCAAATAAGCATAGATGGCCACGATCTGAATGTGCCTAGCTTTGTAAAGGATCTGAGCATATCATATTCTAATGGTCTCAATCTTTCAGAGTATTGCGCCCTGATTGTCTCCAAAGCACGCAGAACAACCGGTTTTATCCTCTGAAATTTGAAAACTATTGATATTAGACTCCGCTTTTATAAAATGTACGTAAGGCTTGGCCTGGAATACTGCTCGTTTCTATTTAGCCTTCTGAGCGCTAGTGAATGGAAGAAAATAGAATAAGCCCAGAACTTCTTTATGAAAATGAATTTTATCCTTAGAGCACCGTAATCTGTCGTATCAAGAGAGATGTGGGATTATAAACAGTGATCCCTTATGGTTTCACCGAGAACAGAAGGGAATCCTTTTACTGTTTAAACTTTTGAATAAACGTACATTTAATCCCCTTACCACTGTTAGGCATCTTGATCACCCTCGTCGCAGCAGTCATCGCAATGTCTTTTTATTTCTCACATTAGCTCGCACAGTTAAGTAACATCGATTGTTTTCGGTAAATCCCATAACCATGTGGAATAAACGACCCCATAATGTAAAAATTCCGCGAATTTATTCTTTGTTCAAGCGAACTATTACTAGTTTTTTGCATTTAGACCAGTTTCCAAGAATTCTGGGCGCCGACACGGTAGAATCTGTTTTCCAATTCGACGGAGTGCGAGGCATCTGAACCCATTCCCAGGTCTTACCTTCAGGGATATGGCACTGTCTCTGCAGCCTGCACCCGTTGACTTCTTCGGCATACAGTGAGCAACCGTCCACGGATGCACTCTTGCCTGAGGCAGAATCCCGGTTCCTAACAAAGACAGAGAGACTGCAAACAGACTGCCCTTTGTGTTAGCCCTTCCCTAATCTGTATCTTTTTATATATATATATATATATTCAGTAATTTTTTTCTCAGCCAGCCTGATCCCACTGAATATTTCGCCTGACAATGCCTGGTAACCGGCATTAAATACAGCTATTATTATTATTATTATTAAAAATGCGAAAGTATTTAAATGCAAATATAGTCATAAATACTCAATAAAGCTTCCACTATCCTCCTCCAAAATGATTAAGCATAGCCCTCGTTCTGTAATGCGCAACTTCTGAACACAAGCAATTTGTGGATGAGAATTTTTATTATGCACCGTCCGAGAATTAAAATCATGCAATCTTTTAAACCCTGCGCGGTGCATGATAACCAGTCTGCGCCAGGATCATTGAAATCTCGAATGATGATTCCATCTTTCTTCGGGCTCTCTTTGTTCATTTTAACTCTAAGAAGGGGATCGTGGTCATGCGTCTGGTAAGGTCGACACTATGTCACCGGTAGCGTTAGCGGTCTATTTTAGCTATTGGAAAGATTGATGCTTAACACTCCCACTTCCTGCTGTGGAGTGAGTACTTTGGCAATGGAAATTATCTTACGGGTATAGTTTTCTTTGGAATAACTTGCCAATTGAAATGAGGTCGTTAACTAGTCTATCTGCATTCAAGCGAAGACTGCGCATTTATCTTAACACTGATTCTATTAACCTTTTATTTTCCTCATCTTTTCCCAGTAGCTTTCCCCATGACTCGGAGAAAGGACCATCGGGAATTTGAGTAACCCTCTTGAAACTATATTTACGTGGTCATGCGTCTGGTAAGGTCGACACTATGTCACCGGTAGCGTTAGCGGTCTATTTTAGCTATTGGAAAGATTGATGCTTAACACTCCCACTTCCTGCTGTGGAGTGAGTACTTTGGCAATGGAAATTATCTTACGGGTATAGTTTTCTTTGGAATAACTTGCCAATTGAAATAAGGTCGTTAACTAGTCTATCTGCATTCAAGCGAAGACTGCGCATTTATCTTAACACTGATTCTATTAACCTTTTATTTTCCTCATCTTTTCCCAGTAGCTTTCCGCATGACTCGGAGAAAGGACCATCGGGAATTTGAGTAACCCTCTTGAAACTATATTTACGCTACCTCAAGACGCCCATGAACTATAATGTCTCCTTATATTACCCGTCCTCCAAACGATGACATCATTCGGACGTACAAATTTGGTGGTCCACAGTCTTAAATGCTGCGGTTTCTTTGGATACTAACCATCATCAGAATTCAATTCTGGATCCTATGATGCTGAGGACTTAAGTTTATCGACGCATTTTCGTGAGATTCTGTTTCATACGCCTAAGTGATCAAGAACGAATCACCTCGACGTTTCATTATCTCATTCTGAAATGCTACTGCAGTATTACCCTATTCTACCACCTGACCATTTTTTCTTAGCAGTTTTTTTCTCCTACCTTATATTCGAAAATGAAGGCCTATTGAACTCTGCCTCCATTTTCATGGTAGGAGTTTTTTTTTCACTGCCTATTTTTTCTAGTTCACCATTAATTTTAAAACATTGCTAACTGTTGACATAGCAGGACAAGTTATGAATTTGTACATTTTATCTGCACACATTGTCATAAATTTATTTCGTTACTTATGTTTGCTTAGACAGTACCTTCCCGGTGCTAACCAAATATAAATTCTAAATAAATAAAAAAAATAAATAAATAAATAAACATAACCCATTCATCCTCTGTTCAGTCAATGCATCCTGAAGTGTTGATCAAAGTCCATTATATGTCCAGAACGCCACGTTTCTGTGAATGACATAAGGTTTAGCTCAATTTCATTAATGAAAGTTCTAATTTCGCCTAGTTTGTTGAAAACTTTTCGGACATTCGTGATGATTTCTTTTATTGATTGTCTCACCTGGAGGCCCTGCCTTTGTTGTGACCTGTTTATGGCTGGCACTTTTATCGATATTATTTCCCCGTGTTTGTTTTTTTTGGGACTTTCTACCATTTGTCCATTATCTCCTTCAGTTACCTCATCAGTTCCCGAATTTTCAGTCTTTCCTTCGCTAGTATTCCGGCTGAAAAATATTTTTGTGTGAGTTCTGTAAGGCCATTATTTTTTCTAACAGTAGTGCTACCTAGATTTCTATTTTCAAAGTTATTTTTAGGGGTCTTTGGGATAATGTCATATGTCAACCTGAATCTACTTGGTCTAGTTGAAAAGCTTTCTGTACGCTTATATACTCCTCATACTGTAGGATGATGTTGATGTCCTCATGAAGGAGATCAAGGTGGTGCACCTTCCATTCCTTTGGAGTGCTAGTTGTAGACTCGGGAACGCCCTTTTCAAAGTTATTCCGTTAATTTATTACGTGTGAGTTCTCCGGTTGCCCGTCTGTAGTAGTACGGTTTGTTGCCGCTACCATGTTCCTCATGGGAAGTTCTCTAATGCAGTTCCGTGGACTTTTGTCAGAGAAGGGAATTATCGTGTCCACACTTGCATATGATGTGGAGGCTTTGAATTAGGCACTTCCGGAATTTATGCTCTGCTGCAATGTTTCGTAAACAGGTGTATAATACCCGCTACGTTAAACACGTTTTTGATCGGGTGCCCTACCCGAGCTGATTTTAATATGAATTGAAGTGAGAAAATTAACTTCTAGAATTAACGACGAGTCTTTTCTAGCCTGATGCGTCAGTCAGTTTTGCTGCCATTAACATGCTTTGATTTAGGAAGTTGCGGCTCCGTAGCAATTGACGCATTTCTGTTACATTGAAATCAATTCTTTCATCAGACTGTGAAACACCTTTGTTTGGAGTTTGCTCTAGTAAAATAATAACCTTTCTTTTCCTTTTAGGCTTTGGGCCTTTGAACTCTGTAGTTATCTCAGAAGAAAAGCTCTGAGTTTTCTGTTTGGGAATTTATTTGTTTTTAAGCAATTTAATTTTGCTTTGCTCCGGAGACACAGCGATGATATCACCCAGCCGGTTTAAATTTTTCTCTGGCGTCATAATTCGTTTGTTGAGTTCCTCATAACCTACGCACGGACCAACTGCGACTGGGCTTGCCTCAACATAAACAGTGCTTTCAGTGTCTGCTCTCAATGCATGGCCCGTACGCTTCTGCTAGGGCTCCTGGATTCAATTATGCCCAATTTTTCTGAGTTTGAATATGACCATTATTATTTGTTACGCAAAAACTATAAACTATTTTAAAATATAGCTTAGGTCTTTTTCAGTCAGTATAATTCAGTATATATATAAGGATATTAGACAGAGCCTTTGAAAACCCTATTTACAGATAGACGCTAGCAAAATATTAAAATTTTACATGGTGATAGTAGTTTTAGAATATCGGTCATTGCTGTCGACTAAATTTATGTCCATAAAGTAAAAATTCATCCAGTCTTCTTTTAAACATTTCAAAGCTTTCAGCCTGAACAACTAAAATTGGCAGTTTGTTCCATTCTTCAATCACCCGTTGGGAAAAGAAGTTAGCCCGAGCTTCAAGAGCAAAATCAACGCCTCTAACCAGTTTTAAGACTAAGAAAATATCTCCTCTGCATTGCCTATAAAAGAGAGGAAAATTTTTAAGTCTTTCTATTCGGCCCTCATTTGATAGGCATTCCAATCCGCTGACTAGTTTCGTCGCCCTCCGTTAAACTTTCTCCAAAAGTAAGGTTGTCATGTTTTATTCAGGGGCGCCACGCCTGAACGCAATATTCCAACACCGGCCGAATAAATGCTCCAAACACGCACCCAAAAAGCTCTCCGTCAAAATTAACGAAAGATCTCCTGATTGCTCCTAAGATACACATAGCTTTCTTTGCTATATTTGCACAGTGCGACAATGGTTTGAGAGTGGGTGTTATCCATATACCTAAGTCTTTTAGAATATTTACCTCCTGGAGTTGTTGATCACTGATGAAGTATTGATATTCAAAGCTAATCATCCCTCTGCAACTAGACCGCAGTCGGATGATTTGGCATTTGTTGAAATTAAGGTTTAGCAGCAACTCATCACACCATGTTTGCAAGAAATCTAAGTTTTGTTGTAATTTTCGCGCATCCTCCGGTTTTTCAATCGAGTTCCATAACTTCAGATCGTCAGCGAACATAACCGTCTTGCATGTCAGACAATCAAGGCAGTCATTCACGTACATAAAAAACAAAATGTGACCAAGGACTCTCCCCTGCGGAACTGAACTGTGAAAGGTTTCCCAGTGAGACTTGGCGTCTCCAATACAAACACGTTAGCGCCTGCCTGTGAGAAAATCGGCCAACCATTTGAGTAGGTTGCCAGTCACACCCATTTGACGCAGCTTAAAGATCAGACGTCTGTGTGAAACCCTGTCAAAGGCTTTGCTGAAGTCAATGTAGACCGAAACGACTGACAAACCCATTTCAAATGATCTTGTCCAATTTTCCATGGATGTGAGTAGGTTTGTGAGGCAGGATCGACCACTTTGAAATCCACGTTGATATGATCTTAGCAAGTTATTCTCTTCAAGATGCCTCATCAGTTCCGTTTTGATTATCTCCAGCATTTTGCCACAGATACTTGTGAGGCTGACTGGTCGGGAACTGTTTGGTGATGTCCTCTCTCCTCCTTTATAGATGGGCCTAGGTTGGCTATCTTCCAATCGGTAGGCAGAGCCCCCGCTTCCATCGAACTTTCAAATATCTTGGAGAGCGGAGAGACCAGCTGGTCAGTTGATGTTCTTAGTATTATTCTGCTCAATCGCATAGCCAGCCCGGTTGTTTTCCGTCTGGCAACCATCTGCCAACACAATTTTAGATTTATTTTGTAAATACCCCCACTAAACTTGTTGTACACACACTCAAATTTACAGCTAAAAACGCACAATTGCGCTTGAGTTTTCAGCTTCTCACATTGATCAACATTGGTACCCCTGGGTAAAAAAATTTAATTAACCAGTTTCTATGAAGAGGGGAATATTAAAATGTGCTTGAGCAGCATTCAATTAGTATAAGTAGTAGTATTAGTAGTAGTATTAGTATCAGTATAAGTATCAGTATAGTTGAGGGAGTTGTAAGGGACTCACCGTTGAATTCCCTTTTTGTACATGCGAGATGTGGTATCAAAAAAATGTATCTAGATATGTTTGCGAGGCCAATTGCTATGAGCCAACTGGCTGGAACATAGTTGAAAAAGAGCAGACAGTGGAAAAAAACTCCCTGTGACATTCAGGAGAAAAATCTGTCAACTGTGGGGAGGGGGTCCAACGGGGGTCATCGCGAAGGTCACATGAATCAGCACCGAAGTGCGGAAGGTGCAGCTATATGCTCCCTTGCTGATTGCAGAGTCCATTGAGTGATTTCAAAGTCAGCGATATCCGCCCAGATCAAACCACTCCGTTGCGATTAAAACCAAAAGAGAACGTTCATACACCACATGGACAATGGCCGTCAAGTCCAGCTGATGCGAACACGCACGGTGTCACCAAGGTGTGCAAATAATTAAGCAGCGAATACCTCGAGGACCCTAGCATGGGAATTATGGGAGAGTGTAAGCCCTCAAACGAAAATAACAAACATAAAGAAATGTTACTCAAATATAGCTAATACTATCTTAAGTACCTTATTTCTGACATCTCTCTTGCAGCTTTCAGTTCGTGTTGTAGCCCGCCCCATTATATTGATCTAACTTTCGCTTAAAAACCTCCAAGGAGTCCGACATAACAACATCCAGAGGAAGATTATTCCAAGCTTCAACTACTCTTTTGGAGAAGAAGTACTTCCGAGTGTCTAGCCTTGCTCCAGTCACACGTAATTTGAGAGGATGACCTCTCAAGTTCGTTGCTGTTGCTAACTCGAAGAAATCACCTGGGATGAGACAACAGTCCTGGACGCGTAGTATACGGAATTTTAGTATCAGGTCCCCACGAAGTTGTCTATAGCGCAAGGGAAAGAGATTGAGATTCGACAGCCGTGTTTCATAAGGCTGTGAGCCGTGTCCAAGGGCAAAATTTGGTTGCTCATCTTTAAAACTTTTCGAGGATTTTGATGTCCATTTGCCGTCCAGGGTCACTAAGCTTGGATAGTGGACTCACTCTGCGGCCGCGCGAATGTTCCGAAGACTTAAGCGAAGCAGTCGGTAGTGAAGGCTGCGAAAGCTCGTTTAACGAGGAACAGAAGCGACATGGCAGACTTCGCAGCCTTTGCGCAATGTAGAGAGTGTTAAAGCGAGGGCGTGATCCAGAATCCCTAGGTCCTTTCGGGCAGCCAATTCTTTCAATGGAATGCCATTCAGACGGTAAACCGTACGGTTCGAAGGATGGCTTTTCCTAACTCGTATGAGGTTGCACTTTCTCTCATTAAACGGCAAGAGCCAGTCATTTGGCCATTCCTGGAGTCGATTTAAGATTTCCTGCAAGTTCACTTCGTCAGGCGTAGTTTGAATGACGCGCCAAATTTTAAGATTATCAGCAAACATGGCAATATTACAGTCCAGTTCGTTTGCACAATTGTTGATGAAGACAATGAACAAAAAAGGGCCGAGAACAGAGCCTTGGGGAACACCGCTCTCAACTTCAACCTTAGTCGACTGTTTGTCATTAATATGGAGAGTTTGTGAGCGGCCAGTTAAGAAGTTTTCTATCCATGTCAGAAGTCTACCACTTACTAATATGCGGTTGAGTTTATAAAAAGGCCGTGGTGCAGCACGCTATCAAAAGCCATTTTGAATTAGATATAGCCTGCGTGCACCGTATTTCCTCTATCGACCAACTCAGTCCACCGTTCTCAGCAGTAGAGTAAATTTGTGACGCAGGACCTACCTCTACGGAACCGTGCTGAACCTTTTAAAGCAGTTGGTTATGTTCTAGGAACTGCATTAGTTGTTGCTTAATTATTTTTTCCCTGATTTTGGAGCAAACTGAAGTTAGGCTGACCGGTCGATAATTGTTTGCAGAGACCCGGCTTCAATCCTTATAGAGCGGCGTAATCCATGCGGATTTCCAGTCGGCTGGAAGATTTCCGGTCTGTAAGGATGTTTGGAAAAGCGTAGAGAGTGGTTTTGCCATTTCTCTCGCAAACTCTTTCAGCAGCTTTGCAGGAACTTCATCAGGACCCAGTGACTTGGATTCCTTTAACCCCAAAATTTCCTTGAGGACAATAATCTCGGTGAAATGAACAGTCTCGACTATTGTATCCATTTCGAAGCCATCGTAGGGTAATCGTATCTCATATCCTTTTTAAAAACAGACCGGAAAAATCCCCAAAGATAATCAGCTTTCGCACTGTCTTCAGTAAGGTCTATACCCTCGGCGGTCCTCTGCAGTGGAATCGGATTCTTGTTCAGGGTATTCAGCCTGAGGGAACCGTAACCATAGAAGTAGTAGTAGTAGTAGTATTAGTAGTAGGAGTAGTAGTATTAGTAGTAGTAGTAGTAGTAGTAGTAGTAGTAGTAGTAGTAGTAGTAGTAGTAGTAGTAGTAGTAGTAGTAGTAGTAGTAGTAGTAGTAGTAGTAGTAGTAGTAGTAGTAGTAGTAATACTAGTAGAAAAAACCAACGTGAAGGAATGATTTTTGGCACTCTTTTGTTGGAGAATAGGCATTGAACGATAAAAACTATAGATTCAAAGTTCCAAAGTGATCTCAAGGTCCTTAAAAAGGGAAAACTATCTATGGCCGAGAACGACGCGTTAGCCCCACGCATACCTCTTCAGTTGGACATTAGAGATGACATTCCAAATTGATGTTACACGTATGAACAATCAGGCAAACTTGAAAAAATAAAACACGTGGATTACCAGAGAAAATAAAAGATAACCATTAATTTGATATAATTAATGAAATTGCTCATTTGATATAATTGTAACGTACATTTTACTGGGCTGTAATTCACGCTAAAAGTACAAATAAGTTATACGGGCCTACGCGTATACCTGAATGCACGCACTTAAGGGGTCGAGCCTTTTGACTACTAGTTTATTTTTTCCCAATTATCGTACTCAGGAAAATTTAGACTTTCACATCCAATTCGTTTTACGCCCCTGTACGTATGTAGTATGAATATATTGGAGGTCCATTCATAAAACATCGTAGTTGTCCATTTATTATTGCTGCTAATAAAGTACAACAGGGTCTACAAGATTCTCTGCGCCCCGTATAGAATATTTCGTATAGGGCTTGAAAATATCCTCAGGTATAAAATTCTAGGACGTAATTCGCTACTAAGCAATTGCAAGCTTGTGTTTAAACACAAGAAAAAAAATTGTGCAGGTTTTCTATAAAATATAATTGCATTTATGAGGGCATTTAAAATCAAGATTGCAATTCCTACTAGTTAAACAATAGTATTTTACGGAGTGTGTTTTTTACAGGCGACAGAAAAGAAACTTTTCCTGACACAAAAAGATATTTTGCGCATGCTTACTGCAAATTGTGTTTGGATTTCAAACAATTTAAGTTTTGCTTTTTACCGAATGTGATTTTTGCAGGCAAACATATGAACCCGCATTCCAAAGTCGGCATACTGAAGTGAATGCATTATTTTGCTGAAAAGTTTGAATGATACGTCAAAATAAAGCGTATTCCTCTCTCTCTCTCTCTCTCTCTCTCTCTCTCTCTCTCTCTCTCTCTCTCTCTCTCTCTCTCTCTCTCTCTCTCTCTCTCTCTCTCGCTCTCTCATGATGACTCAATCGAAATCATATTTCAGAATTTTTATTAGCTTCTGTACAAGGTAATTTTGCTTCAGGAGCCCACTCTCTTCCTTTCCCATCTTTTTGCGCGTTCGACAACCCATTTTACAATCCTTGGACGATAAGCACTTCTAGACTGTCTCGACTGATTCATTTGTTTGGGTAAAACTGGTGATTTACCATCCTTGCTGATCATCTAAAGTGTTCACCTATGGAGTTTCAATTCCGAAAACTCGGAAGAAAATATGCGTTTTCTGACTGCGGTTTGGTCATCCCCCCAAACTTTGCTATATAATGACTTTGGGAACCCTTAAAACAATCTGAGCAGAAGAGGAATTTGGATTGCAAACGAGCGGTTTTTGTCGTTATTTTGAAGTGTTTCTTGTTGGAGTCTTCAAAGCCCTCTGTCTGATAATTTTCACAGTCCCAGTTTTTAAACAACTGCATGTTTAACATACTATAAACAGGTGACTGTCAACGTGACTGCTCGCTAAACGCCCCGAGGCATGTCTTGTTGATGTTTTTACCGAATGTTTATGCTAATTTCAGGTCTGATCTGAAAATTTTTGGAACATGTCATTAAATGCGGGTCATGCCCTTATCAATTTACGAAAAATTGCCTTCATATAAATGTATAACACGGAATTTCCATTCGTGTGTGTAACTTCCTTCTCGGGTACGTTATTTGCACCATCTAAGCAATGTCTTTTTATGTTATAAATTCAATTTGGTGATCAGAAATATCTTTTTTCCACTCTTCGTGCATTTCGACTGTCCGAAACTTTTTCAAATAAATGAATCCCCTCTCATTCTCCACTTTTATAAAACTAGTCGTAGTCTACCCGAGTCAAAATCCGAGTTAAGTACTTTAACACCATTCCAGAGCGTTGACGCCCGCAAAGGAATTGTGAAAACCTTGACCTGTGCCACCCGCCATGAAGCGTTTGGTTGATTCTGCGAAGTATTTCTTATTCGATAAATCAGCCATCAGTATTGTGAGTGGCTTTCTGTTTCTTGCCGAAATCTCTCTCGGGCTATATATCATACACAACGTCGCCTGCATGTTGTCCTTCTTTACCGACTAATGACTCAACCCATCTAGATACGGAAATTGATTGGGTGGCTTACATGCAACAGGTGGAGACATTTCTCAATGGCACTCTGGACTATGATAAGTTGATTGGCCAAACGGGCCCCTGTGTGTAAGCACTTGTTTAACCCAATTAATATCGGTTCTGGATTTTAGGTACCCGGCAGGTCATATTTACGTCTATACCATGCTCTATTATGTGTCCGGGGGCGGTACAAATATTCACACCGTCCAGCTTGTGTTTCTGGGGCTCTATTTACTTTCGATTGGACTCATTTTTAATATTTACCGATCCGTTTTGAAGGTATTTACCTTAGTTCGATTAATCGTGTGTGACTTTAGGTCCCACCTTTTGTGATGTTCTTCATGTGCCTGGCCTCTTATCGAGTGCACTCCATATATCTTCTACGGCTGTTCAATGACCCCGTGGCAATGTTCTTTTACTATGCTTCGATAAACTTTTGTCTTTACTCACGGTTTTCGCTGGCATCCATATTTTTCAGGTGAGTGCTTCTGTCATCTTTTATTGCCTAACCTATTATCCATGAAGTGACTACGTTTCGTGGGCACAGCTGTTACGGTAGCTTAAGTCATAGAGAGATCCTAAGCGCTACGATCTACAGTCCTTGTCCTGAATAAGAAGAGGATAAGTTGGACGTCAATGGATAGAGCATTATATTCTGTACAGAATGATTGGATAACGGGTTGGATGTCGACGGCCGGATAAGGGCACACATCCGGCACCTCGAGAGCAGACGTCCTGACTGTGGCAGTCAACGTAGCGCCTTGAGCGAGGGCATGTCCGAGTTTACCTAAAAGTGTATTAGTCCTTTTGGGTAACTATAATCGACCAAGGACCCGACTGTCACTGACACATGTGTGCAAGTACTTGCGAGAGGTTCAGGTCAACAGGCGACACCTGAAAACCCTCGACTCCACCTCTATTCAGGCACACGTTCGGGAAGCCGTTAGACATATTTTTTCCGAATCAAATTTAGCAACTAATTGCTAACTTGGAGTAAGTTAGTCTACAGTAAGTTGTTTAGGCCGAAGCCCTATACTAGTTAGTACCTAGGCTGTCAAATATTGCATATCATATAACCCATATATATCCTAAGATTGCTAATGCCGATTTTTTGAGACTTATCATCATCCCACTTTCGAAACTAACTAGGATTTTCCTATTTTGATTTATGGTTAGCTGGGGTTTTGGACAAGGTATTAGAATTATGGTTTGACTGCATTGTCGGTTTACACGTTCGAGGCCGTGTATCTGCGATTTTTCAAGTAGAGTGTGACCAAGACGATTTTTCCTAAATTCACAATTTTTTCCAGTTAACTCTATGGAGTATAGATGATTACCCGACCACCACACCGATACAAAGTATGCATCACTTCAGTTCAAACGTCGCTAATGGCGATGTCCGCCGCGTGTCCTGACAGCATGTTTGGCACACAGCGATTACTTGCGCTAGATATAGTTTATAGTGATAGCAGACTTGTACATTATTTGCCGTACTCCATCCTCCCTCACGCGATCATATGGTGGATTAAAGACGATCTGAGACGGGCTCTGGCGCAGTGGCTGAAAAATATAAAACAGCCTGTCTTAGTTTGTCACACGCCTGGTTCGCGCATCATAGACCAGGTATTCGCATAAGCAATAGAGGGACGACTCCGATCCCAGTTGAGTTGGAGTGTCATAGAAGCCACATTAAGCAGGAGCCCTTGCAACCCAGCTCTCAGATGACCAGTCAGCCACTCCACACAGGACCGACTGCGGTGGACAGCTCCCAGTAGCCCAGATGTGTTAGAATAACGAATGTGGATTCCAGGTCGATCGTCCTGTCCGTCGCAGGACGCAAGGCTTCTAACTGTGTTAGTTTTTTATTCCCACAGTCACCACCATTTCACCAGTTTTTTTGCTTTTATGTATGTAGCGTGAACCATTTTTTGCAGGAATGATAAAGAAAGGTGTGAAATTTGTGAAATTATGTGAACGACACATTCGTTGTATTTACACTCGGAATTTTCAGCAGCAATTCAAAGTTCACGTGCACAAAACTATTTATTAAAATAAAGTCAGCAGTATATTTGTGATTATGCCAGTGTCTCGGTAGATGGGGTTTGGGGAGGTCTGGCTGTCATTTGACAGATGAATATCCAGAGGCTTCTTGAGCACACTTACCGTATGGAACTATACGACATACTTCGGTGAAGAATTCCACTGATGGATAACGCTTTGCGAAAAAACGAGAAATGTTTATTGGTGTGACGCAGTTCCATTGACGTCTGCGATTCGTCTTCGGTGCCTCTTCGAACAGATTTTCCTAGCCCACACCCAAATCAAGCCCCTTTAGCAACTGAAACGTTGTTATGAAATCATTTATTAAAATCAAGTCAGCGGTAATAGTGGAGGTTCAGGGCGGTCAAGAATTTATTAAAGAGAAATTATTAAAAAGAATTACTTAAAAAGAATTTATTAAATAATTTATTAAAATTAAGTCAGCGGTAATAGTGGAGGTTCAGGGCGGTCAGGCGCTGCTCATACGTCAAATTTTCGATTTCAAGAGAAAGCTTTGTGCCCGGTTGTTGTATACCTTCAGTAATACTTGTATCTTTCCGAAGGCACGGCCGCCAAGCCTTACCGATTATTCCAGATGCGGCCGCATTTTTAAGTCCAACGCTTTACAATTGAGCCACGGGCCTAATTTGCTGTCGGTTATTATCGAGAATATTCGTTATTGTGGTAAGTGCGTTTGTTTATCAGGGTAGGGTACGTTCTCATCCATTCGGGGCTCAAACCACGATATTCCCTGCCTGTGAGGCCTCTTCTTTTACCCCCGAGGCGTAGCAGGATGCTTATATTCCGTAACCTGATCAGCGAACGCAATTCCCACAATATCCAATACTGCCTGTTATTCAAAATCACCTGCGTATTTCCTTAGATTTTCACCACTAGTAATTTAAAGTTATCTATTTTTCATATAAATGTTTCACACGTAGGGATTATTTTTGTATTTCCGTAAAAAAACATTGTTTCCATCGGAGTATGTTTTTCGTAAAATTATACACCGAGAAACCTCCTGAAGTGTGCGTCTACACATGCATTACTTAAGTATCCTCCGTTTTGTACTTGTTAAAATGTACATCCTTTCCGTCTTAACATTTAAATTCGTTTAAATTTCACTGTAAGAAGCATGTCTTGAGAGCGCTTTAACACAACTGTTGGCACCACAAGGTATGCTATTTGAGGCTCCATAGGGCCCTAAAGACAAAGTTTCATAGAGAGGCCATTCCCTACAGGTTGACCCCGAGAAAACACTATTTTATCCCGGAAACGCTTCCAATGGGAGTCTAGAATGCTAGTATGTATGAGTTGTCGTAAGGTTGTATTTTTATACGTAAACACTCCAGTATCGCTGTCCAGATCATTGGCACGTCTGCCATATACTGCTGTTCATTTTTGTCATTACTGTCTTTCACAGTCTCTGGATGTTCAACGCTCCTATTGTATATGAGCGATATTTTTTCTCTCATACTGTTCTGCCTTTTTTAGCCTGGCCGTTTCTATAAAAATGAACATCCTCCTTTCTGCCCCAGCATTCCTTTTGGTGCTTCTTCTTCATCGAGGACTGTACGAGACACTGGGACATCTGGCCGAATGTGGAATCGTCCAGGTTTACCACTGTTTGTAATTCTTGGAGTAAAAGTTTATTATCCCTCTCTCTTTGAGTGTAGTTAACTTTACAGGAGTTTTAGAGGCTAGAAAACTGGAGCCGTCACTAAACCCAACTTCCGAAATCTGGGAAGTGGAAGATTTTTATCATACTGTTTCTTTGTTAATTAAGGTTGAGGTTAAGTCTTGTTCCGAGCATGTTTTAACCCAATCTACAGGACTTTCAAAACGCAGGCAATCCATGACACCTTTTCCTAACAGGGGCTCTAATTCAATCCTGTTCAATTTCTATCCTTTCTGAGTCAAGTGTTTGAGATGTGAGGCATTTCCTTTCACTTCGTAGCTATACAGACCACAGACATGTTCTTTACTTGCCGGCAACTCGGCACTGGGCCAAGTTAGCCGTCGAGGGAACCCAGATATGTCCATTTTCCTACTACTTAAGCCAGCGACTTTGGTCAGGGCTCTAACTTACTCCTCCGTTCACTTGATCCAGCTTCTCCTGGCATCTATCTTCCTCTTTCGGAACACGCCAGCGTATCTGGGGGCCGCCTTCGAATTCACTCGCCAGTTCATGTACAAATGGACAGTGAACTGGAAAATCATCCCTGAAAGCGTCTTTCTGGACCGTCGGTTCCACGTTGCCTTACTTGGCCTCCACATCCTCCTTCTCCTCTTCTTCCTTACTCGTTTTGTCAGGTCGGTTTTCTCTTGGTCGCATATCGTTTTTCCGAGATGCTCATTACTTTTTATTCATCACAAGGGGGTGAGCCTTCTATACAACCTCTGGTTCTAACAGAAGTGGCTTGCATACCAGACCGCGGCTTGCAGGCAGCGCACAGTACCTGAAACTGTCAAACTTCACTCGCAAGTGGGTACGCAAGATTCACCGATATCCAGGACTCTTTGCACTAACCCTGGGTCTCCTGTCCCCAAAAGTCTCTTCATACTTTAGCGCTGGACTAGATTTATAAGTTATGCGGAATTATCAGCTTGGTCCATTATCAGTTGTAGCACACACCTACCCGCATGAGGTAGTCATTCAATCCTGACTCTATCAGTCGCACCGCTCTCATCTGCCGCCCCTTAATGGCTGCATAACAGCAGCCGCAGCCCCCCCACCCCCACTCTCAAATAGTTTCGATTGACCAATGAAATCAAGTGACAGTTCCCACTTCAATGTCTGGTTTAACCAGTAGGGAGGAAGCAGTCTTGTTGTAGCACGTGTGCTGGGTAATTCGTGTCAGCTGGAACACTCTGCCCAGGTTCATTTCAGTCATCTAGACCTTACCTTGTTATTTCAGCACAAGTAGTCACCACAGAACATTTTACCTGGCGCGACGGCCCTCTCAAATGTGCCACAACACGACTATTTTCTATCTACTGAATAAACTAGGCGCTTGAAGCTGTCACAGTGCGTTAAACGCAGTGTATTCGGAAGGTTGCCAAATGACGGGCTAACTCGAACCTCGCAGTCAGTCCCGCATGTGGTTGTATCGAGTGCTCGACTGGCGGACTGAGAGTCAGGCTACAATGGATCCTTCTTAATGTGGCCTTTATGACACTCTCACTCCGTGGGATCTGAGCCAGATGTGGCGGCACACTTAGGGGTGACTCCGGCCGTGCCAGCCACCTACGCCCTTTCCCGACTTCATGCTTCTTGACTCTGTCATGACACTGGGCCTAGATGTGGAATGAAAAGAATGCGGTAGATACAGCGCAAGTCTACTCTCATTATAGTCTAATTTACGCGCAGGTCACCGTCCATGTGCCCACTCTGGTGTGGTGCACACGGTGAACCTCGTCGCAATCGACGGTCGAACTGTCGATCGGTGCGGAGAGGGCGGTCGATGTTAGTCAGGTTCCCCTCAATATGATAAACCAACACACATGCCACTACTGCTCCCCGGGCAGTAGTGATGATCGTCGTGGGCAGTGACCGAACCAACAGTACGCCATCACGAATAATCCAAGGTGGGGTTATGGAAACTCAGTAGGTCTACCTCTAAACTGTTTTGTAAGACACGTTACACAGTATTTCGATTAATTTGGCGTGACCTCGGTAGAGCAAATGTATTTAACTTGTATTGGGATTGACCGTAGGCAAATACCTCCTTTTTATGACAATACATCTGCAATTTCACTGGATTACATGCATTCGGCTTGGGTCTCGACACTGAGTTTTGCTCCACCGGATGGCAATCACTTGTTTTTACTGAACTTTTATTATTATATGACTAATAGTTATATTTAAGTAAATAACTTTAAATACGAACGAGAAAGTATGGATTTGACTCTCCTTTTCCTCTACGAGTTGTTTATGTAAAAATTCCGCTATTGGCCTTAATTACGTGCAAATAGTGTAGAATTTCTGTACTTACAATTGTAGGAATTCATCCACTGTTCCGGTAACCCCCTGCTGGTCAACGACCACTTTTTGTTCTTTAACGAGCAAACTAACGACCCTTAACCACTCATGTTTGGGTTAAATGTGCGCACACTTCTGATATATTGCAAACCTGCTTTATTTTTTAGGTCGCGTGGCGGCCTGATGCGATTCTTAGCCCTGATGGCTCCAGGCAAGCGAAAGGAGGTAAATGCAGAAGGTAATACTCTTCTCATCGTTTTATTCATGTATCCTTTGTGATGTTAAATTTCCGTAGTCTGATTGCGAGCTGAAGTTTCAACAGGGCTGTGGGTTATCGCTAACAGTGATAGCACCCGAGAAAATCAGGTTGTTGTTAGAACCTTAGCAACATTATTTTTTGGACAGGGCAACTCTGTAAAATATGTAGTGTTATTATTACTTAAGTGTATATAGTAGCTTAGTATACGTATTTTTAGTGGAGCCAGTTACATTTCTGCTACGTATAAATTGGACTCAAATAGTTTTTCATCAGAAACTGCCTTATGGCGACTGATACTTGAATTCTTCAGAGTTTTTAAAAGCACATTTATGGGCTTATTTTCCTGCCCGATGTCCTCTAAAACCAAATTGTTAGGCTTACTGACGTAAACCATGCGTAAAAAGTTCCGGGTAACTTTTGTCTTTACAGTTAGACAAAGTGACTTCAAGCAGTCTGGATTTTAAGCTTTTACCACTGCGCCAACTTTCCCTTGTCTCAATTCACAGCCATGTGTATTCTTCATCTGCGACAAGAATAATGGAATTTTTTGCAGTTGCTACAGCTTCAGTGATCCATCGGTGCGCCCATTTTCAATGGCCAATTGCAAAGCACTCCACTCGCCCTTGTTATCAAAAAGTTTTTCATGTTGCCCACTGTGATTTTTCTCCCGTCGCTTTCCCTTTCACTGGCCCCAGCCGGTCAGAGTGAAGAGCTGCGACAGTGGGTCTTCCTCGCTGACTATGGTGGTGGTAGTAGTAGTAGTATTAGTAATAGTAGTAGTGTTGGAGACGCTGTTGACAATGTGTGATTGTTTCTGAGATCCTGATGTTGTGAATGGTGTTTCCTGGCAACAGTATCTCCAGACTTTCATTTACTGGCAGCCCTACTTCCTCGCCAAGAGCATAACTTTCTTGTGCAGCCGTTCGCTTCCTTGGCACTAATTGGTTATGCTTTCGACTTTATTTATGTTGTTCGCGTGTTTCTCTTATTAGAGATTTATTATGCACCCTTTTTGTTTCAGATGTTGTCTATCCCATTTTCGTCACTAACTTCATCGGCATAGCCTTCAGCCGCTCCCTGCACTACCAGTTTTACGTTTGGTACTACCACACCATACCGTACCTTCTCTGGTCCGTCCCCGCTTACTCCAACCAACTTCGGTGAGTTTGATTCTCTAGACGTCAATTCCTCCCAATTGTTAGCCTCAGAATCATCCTCTACAAGTATTCGCTCTGCGAGTCCTGATCTGGATACCGTGAGGTTATTTTTAAGCCGAGGTTTAGTAGGTGGCGTAACTCATGAAATAGTGGCGGAAATTCTGAAATGTGATTTAGGCCGGAACGACCTATTCCGGTGGAGTTTATTTCATGCTGCATTATCTCTGGATATTTCACTCCTCTACTGACCTCCAAGCTACAAGCTTTCCACTTTTAACGTATCAAAAAGCATACACCCTGCTACACCGTTATGAAGAGACCATATGGGGCTCATAGAAGTTAGCAATGGATCGGGCCCACATGATATACTTCATAAGGAGCATGAATAAACAGGTAGATAAGATGCTACTTGAATAGACATTTCGCGGTTTTGAAGGCCTTTAAATAGAAAGCTCGTTATACTGAATAGAAAATTTAAAAAAATGTCATTTATTGCAAAACGAGCACAAGAGAGAATACCTTCTATAAAATACGTTTGGATTTATTTGAGCATATAACATCAATGAAACAAATGCATGTTACTTAAGTAGCTCTTTTTAACGAGCACCACAAAGCCACGCATGCAAAAGCTGACATCCTGGCGTAACTGAAGTACCTTAGAATTGTGCTGCTCGCTCATCAATATTACTACCGCCCAATCATACCGCCTTCATAATCAAAAAAATTTATTTCTGAATTTCAGATAACGTTTCATTACGTGCGCTGCCTCCTATAATAATATTAAATTTGTGCACGCAATTTCAGTCCTTGACTTGTAAAGAGCCTGTATTCTTTCATTGCCAGAAGCTTTATTTGACAGTGTTAAGATTAGCTCGGGTTTGGGATTTGGCGTTCTGCCATGCCTGGTTATTGGTGAAGTGACTTCTCCACAAGACATTTTGCCTTTCGCGCTTCTTACTTTACCATTTTTTCACACACTCACTCACTCTCTCTCTCTGTCTCCTTCTCTAACGTCACGTTGCCTGCTATTTTCGGGGTTCAGGACTTAGTAACCTGTCTTGTTTTTTTCGTCCTCCTTGAAACAGTCAGCTGCTACACACTTAAAAAAGGGCCTAAACGTCGGATCGCACCGACTGTGTGTGCATCAGACCCCATTTGTCATTGTTAGCCAACAACGCACCCCAGAATGTCCAATCCTAGTAGATTGACCCCAGGGACAGGGGAAATATTTTATGATAGCGAATGATCAAAGCATACTGATGAGTGGAAAAGTATGCCCTAAACCTTGCTCCTTAAATGTTGTTTAAATCGAAACAATTTGCTTATCCACCCACACACTGACGTGCTTTTCCAAACGATAGTTTTTCACAAGTGGCAAGATTCACCTGGCTGCAAAGCGCGCGGGGGTGAATTCTGCATGCAATATTTTACTTTTAGCGGTCGACTTGCGTAGTGCGCACCTCTTTCCACGTCGACCGCGATAGGAGCGTTAATGGGTTAACGGAGACGAGTGTAAGAAGGTGACAGAAGAGGCGTACACAATTTCCACACGCTTGCTAGTATATTAAATGGCCTCTCAGTAAATGGATCTTCAATCTTCCGTTGAAGCGCGTCACCATAAAAGCCACACGCCATAGGCCGTCTCTTCGGCCTAACCCTCGGTACAGGGAAGGATCGAATTGGTCCATTGATTAGAAGTCTTCTAAGTCACGATTACTAGGGCATTTTGCCTCGCTCTTCCGTCCAATGTCCCAATGGCCAACGCGTATAAAACATCCTGGTGATAACTTTGAACGCAATGTTAGAGGCGACCTAGGTCTTACGCCTAGAATCTGCCACATGCCTGCGCCGCCCCGTTTTGGGCAGTCGTCTGTCTGAGTTACTTAGCGCCACACCGCTTATTTTTGGTTTCCCTGTTTGAATTCAGCCATACGTCTGACTCGCCTTCATTTTTGGAATGCTCCCTAACATAATTCGAACAATACTCGCTCCCTTTGAAGTTTTTTTGGTTCCTATCACGTGTGAATGTAACCTTCAGCACGCCTGTTTTCTCCGTCTGCTGAAGGTACCTAGTCTAAGACCGCTTTTTTCTCTCAGTTAGTCCGATTTTGCAATTTTCCTGTGCGTTTGTTTGGATCATACTGATTAAAAGCGCATTTTCTAACCTATCCTAGGGCCCTTAACCCGAAGTTTTCTACTGCAGTATCAGAAGTTTTTTGGAAATACGTATATCGAAGCAATCCATGTCATATTTAAAGTGCAAAGTGAATCCGAAGGTAGTTTTTAAGTTGTCCGTAAAGTCATCTTCCTATGGCTATGATGGGACATCGTGAAATCCAGTAAATACTGGTGTTTTTTGTAGTCGACCATAAGAGTTCTGAAAATGTGCAGCTTTATGAATTTAAGATTTTTCCAATCACAGGCCCCCTTTCTTTCAAATGCGGTGTACTCCAGTGATTTTATTTACCTGGAGTTAGGGTTTTTCGGACATGTAGATCGACTAGCCCAATTATACGCGGCGAGTACAGTGAAAATCGTTAATTGTCAGCTGCGTCAGCATTTGGACCTTTCCATTTTTGGAATTATCCCTAACACGTATGCCTTTTGTTGTATGGCATCTGTGATTGTAAACTTTGAAGCTTTCGTTCTCTGACAGCTGTTGCTCCCTAGTCTTAGACGTTTTTGGCATTTATCCGTATAAGTTTGCTGAGGAAATAGACCACAGGGACTCCTGTAAAAGGGGATTAATGATAATATTAGTTTTATTTGTAGGAAAGATGTACGAGGAAATTAACGGAGTCCGTGGAAGGCATCGAGAACACTTACATTTCAAGAGTAATTTCGTTTATTTCTCCAATAGGTTGCTAGAACAGACGCGAAATATGAAGTATGCCAGTTAGGGGCGTGTACATGGGAGGAAAACAGGAAATCGACGATTATTGGTTAAAGAAGGTTGGATTGGGTAACACTTTCTTTGGTAGGCGAATTTAACCCTAACTCTGACCGTAACTCTAATCCCAACCTTACCTCACCACCTAATCCTTTTCTTTAGCCCAAACCTAGCTTTAAACCTATCCGTAATCTTGGTGTATCCCTTAAGCATTTTGTTAAGCTCATCCAGGAACGTAACTTTCATATAACGTGCCTACCGAAATCAAATAATCAGACATGTTATGATAATGAAAACTGAGATATTACACATTAGATCGTCGTCGACGTTTTTTAGCTTATTTGATTCAATATTGAAATAACTCTAGTTACTGCCAACTTTTTCCTCAGTATCTTGCTTGTGTGCAAGTGCGGAATGTGAACAGGTAACCAGACTGACCGACCTTGACTTGAACCAGTCACTAAATACTCGAACCATAGCTTCTTCTCCCGTTACCCCTCTTCCGCGTCCATGTTCCGCCACCAAATTACCCCACCGGATGATGTCTCATGCGCCGTCATTGGCGTATAGCCGATATGCGCCCTTCGAGCCGTTCGCTACTGCATACCTGCATGTGAAGCACAGGACTAAAGTTTGATCAACAGAGCCTCTCATTCAAAATGCGGGCCATCCTCTCCGTCTTTTTCGCCTAAATTCTGATCAAGGGCTTTTACCTGCCAAACTTATATTACCTCCCTCGTTGTGACTCCTGTTATCTGCAACGGTGCGACTCAGACACCTATGGAAACTAGCGTAACTCTGCAATTTTTGTCGAATATTTGCCGGAAAAATAAAAAAAATACTGCATTGTCGGAAGGTTTGTTGATTTCCGCTGTTTACAAAAGTTTCCGCTAACCGGGTCCATGGATTTCTTTCCTGCTGCGATTCTTGATCCGTTGGAAACTTACATGCAACAGAGTTTAGCACAAGGACTTGATCAAGCCGACGCGCTACTCCAGTTGACATGTCCTTGGGCTCATTCATCATGAGGGTCTTAGGGTTTTCGGATCGGAAATCAAAGGCATGTCAGTATGACCACTATAAATAGCTTTCAAATCTATTGAAGGGAAAGTTCGAAAACTGTCGAAAGTGTAGTTATTTTAGCGGGACTTCGTGGTGGCAAGCGTTTCTCACAGTTCTTTTGCAGAAGACTTTTTTTCAACTCTCAGGCAATATTTTGAACATAGAGAACTTATTGTTTGAATAACCGCGCTTGAATATGACGTGCGCGCTTTTAGACAGTTTTCGCCACCTTCGACATCTTGTCCCTAACTCAAAACTTACTAAAATTCGTGGTGAGCATGTCTCGTGGATCGTCCACAATCATCGAAGTAGTCGCACTTCCCGCCTTTCAATGCAAACTACTGTTTGACCGATAACGCCTTTACAAGAAGTATTCCTACACTGCGCCTTTACGGTCTAATCCTCACACAGTAAACTTCATTGCAACTTAAAATTTTATGCGAAGCTTTCCTCGAAGCACTTTCATCAACCATTGTTTTTACCGGTGGAGTGGTTCTTAGAAGATCAAAATATCCTGGGCCAAATAAATGTTTGGTACTCGGAATGCGCTGAAACAGATCTGCAGTTTAACGTTATCCACTCCGCTGTCTCATTCCTGCTCATCTTCTGTGATAAGTATTTGTTCAGAGACTCGCTTGTGACTCCTCCTTGCCCCCTTTTTGCACGCCATATTCATATCACCTCGGATTGATTTTGTGTAATTTAACCCTCCACTTTTTACTGTCTCCTTCAGCCTTCTTCTTTTCGGGCTGATCGAGGTCTCGTGGAACGTCTACCCCTCTACCGCATGGAGCAGTGCGAATCTGCATGTCTGCCACCTCGTCCTCCTGATGGGACTAGCGATGAGTGCGTTACCCGCCCGTGACGTACCAGCGACGAAAAAGAGCACAGGACCGAGCACCGGAACGCCAAAGAAACTTAAGAAGAGTTGATGGTTTCATGCTATCAGCCTCCCTCCCCCTCTCATGTTTGGGCGAGAGGATTTGCTATCTTTCATATGACTATTGAATTGCGGTTGGATATACCTGTATCCCCTTTTTATTAATGCCATTACTCGTCGGCTCTATGTTACAGCGCTTTGCGCGTACTGGTCCCATTGGGATACCTGCTTCCCGCACCTCTAAGGCAATGGGGCCATCTGATAACACTTAACGAGTCCATTGTTGTGAACTTGACGTACTACAAGTCCGACATCGGGAATGTAGGTGGGTTTGCCAGCTGCCAACCAAATATCCAACAGGGTGTCGAAAATTCGTTCAACTAGGCGCGGTGACTCTCCGTTGACGATTTCCAAAACCCGTTCTTTTAAAGGCAACATTCACTAAGTAGCTTGTGTCCCATTCTGTATTATTATTTTAAAGAAAAGGCTGGAAAGCAGATGTTTATATGCAAGGTGTGCTTGATTAGAAATGGGGCGGTTTACACCGGTTTCGCATGCGCCGTATCTAGAGTGAAGGGCTGAAAATAATTCCCAAGTGCTTACCGTTATGGTATATATTTTCCCACCCTAGTTTCAATACTAAAGTTTGGGGTGGCAACAGAGATCTGTCAGTGCATTTGCTTGAGAAATTTGCTTATTTGATACGAACGTAAGCTACGTATTCGACAAATGCAGTCAGCAAATTAGTCTTGAAAGACCCAGGCCTCTATCTGCAGACAAAGAGCATATGCTTGCACCTTAAAGAACGTTGCGCTAACGTGAAATCTATTTACCTTCGGGCATTAGCCCAAGTCCTACAATCACTCCAACGTAGAGTAATCGAGCGACTCCTCCAGAAGAGCGCCTATTTAATACTCTAAACAACTTTGGTCCATGACAGCAAGGGGAAGGCTTTAGTGCAGCTAAAGCTTTAACCACCTGAGCTACAAGACCCTAACACGAGCCGTGAGTTCGTATTAAGACAGACTATGGGAAGTCGTACAGCCAAAAAACGTCTGTTGGGAGACGGTTTGCGACCCTCCTTTGTAAGTCCCAAGACTGCACCCAGTAGACGATGGCGATCACAGGTGCATTTGAGCTCATTGTTTGGACACCTACGTTGGAGACCCGCAGGATCCTAATTGGATTCTAGCGCCGTTGTGAAAATCACCGAGTTTAGTCACATCAAAGCCAAAAAGATAATACATACCGGTAAGGCTCATAACTTGGGAAATCCGGTTTGTGGACCCATCGTAAAAACGGAGAGAGTACGACTTCATCAGAGCCTAAACTCAGCATATGATTTTCGTATCTGATAAACAACGGACGCAAAATGCCTGGTTGCAGTATGTCAGCTTCTCCCTCGCACCCCTTTTCCTCAGTGTCAGCTCTACTTCTATAGCGTCCCATGGATTACGATTACATACGAACTGTCGCACTTTACCTCTGTCCAGCAGCTCTTCACCAATGTGCCGGCTACGGCACAGATAAACTAAATATAAGTCGGTAAAAGACATCACAGAGGGGTACCTGTGGCAACCGGTATGGAATCCATACAAGCCCACACCTATGGCCACGTTTCGTCGACTTTGTTGGGGAGTGGAGAAACAATATACCCACCTGCTAGAACTTTGCAGCCAATTGAGTATAAAATATACCGAACAATTGAACCCAGCCCAGCAAATCATACTGAGAACCCAGTCAACTTCGTGCTCGAAAAAGAAACAAGAAAATCGACTTCCCTTCTCTATGACTAACTAAATCAGGAGCGGTCCTGGCAGACAAAATTCAACGTGGGGCTCTATGTTGATGCCTGATCAGGAAACCGCCCAGGCACCGGGCTACTTAGCTCACGAGTCTGATGCAGTCAATAGTCTTTTAAGTTACTCAAATGGATTCTTTCCTCACATGTGTAATATCGCTGCCTTGTATCTTAAACGTCAATAGTTTGTGGACCGTCCCTGTTGATTACCGGATACTCCCTGTTTGGCGGGGCATCGCAGAGACACAGACAGTTTGACCGTCGTAGTCCGACGAATGCTCCACAGAAGGGTGGTACAGGGACGGCGACTTGCGCGTGGATTAGTTTTCAGTGATAGTAGCCTGTCGCTGCAGCTATCGCACACTCCTCCTTCCCCATCTGAGCACGGTGTCATGACACAGTCAAGAAGACAGGAAGCGGGAGAAGACGAAGGCAGCCGGAGCCGCCTATGGGCGTACCACCACACCTGGTTCGGATCTCACGGAGTGGGAGTGCCATAAAGGCCACATTAAGAAAGAACCATTGCAGCCTGGCTCTTTGTTCGCCAGTCAATCACTCCACACAATACACACACTCGGCTGACCACACGATCTGAGTTATTACGTCAGTTGAAAACCTTCCAAGCCACGGCTTTTAGTGCACCATGATGGTTTCAAGCGCATCAGATTTTTTATAGTGAGGAAAATGCGCTGAGCCGTCAACCTCAATCTCTCCCTCACCCCCACATTCAGACCACCATACTAGCCGGTCAGTTGTCAGATGCAGAAGTGAGCGCAGCTGCTGGTGACCTCATCTACTACGTACAAGACCTAGCCTCTCTAACGCAAGAACCAGGATCTCACATGTATGAGATAGCCAGGGGTCACGTCAAGGAGCCATCGTAGCCTGATCCTCAGACCACCAGTCAGACACTCCACACAACACACATTGGACTGACTGCGAAGTCAGTTGGCAACCTTCCAACCCACGGCGCTTATCGCCCCATGATATTCTCAAGCTCAGATCACACATGCCATAGAGGAGTCATACGTAGAAGGAACCCAGAATCATGCTTGATTCTCAATCAGTGAGCAGACTGAGAGCCTGTTTTTTATGGTGTTGCGTGTGAGCATGTGAGGTGCAGAGGCTGATGAGGAGAGATGAAGTGTTGTGGTAAAGCCGGATACATTCTGACGCAGGTTTTCATGGAGAAGCATGTGACCTAATAGGCACATGTGGTGCGTGAATGTGCATGGGCAGTGCGGATAGTTGATTCGAGTGCGGCGGATATATGTTGGTGCTCCTGGCAATAGTTCGCCTGTCTCTGTGCGATGGATTCGCAAGTGACCGACCAGGCCTATGCGTGATATGCATGTGCGGTGACAATGAGAACAAGATAGGTCGGGAAGTGCTGAGACTGCGGGTTCTGGTAGTCAAGCTCATGGAAAGAATATGGGAAGTTTTTGTCGGGTACGCAAGATGTGCTGGCATCGCGGTGGATTCCGCTTTCGTGGATGAGCATGTGACCGATCAGGCCCATGCGATGAGTAAATGCGCCTGGGCAGTGAGAGTATTGGAGGCGGCGGTCTCTGCTGTGTGTTCGTGCTTAGGTACTACTTCGCCAGTCTCTGTGTAATGGAGTCGCAAGTGACCGACCAGACCAATGAGTGAGGGGAATGTGCGATCGCAATGACGACAGGTTAGTACCGTTTCTCCATCGCAGGTACTGGGGGTGGTGGTGGGTGGACGTAGCAGTTAGTCGGTGGCGGGAGTGGGGCAAGCGGTGTTCATCGCCGTGATCGGCGCAGGGGATGGATGGTGTCGGTGATCGTGGGCAGCGGAGCATCGATAAGTTGATACCAGTGGTTGGGGTGGTCGTCGTCGCGGAGTTTGAGGCAGGTGTGGCAGAGGCTGATGTTATGGGATTGTTGTTGCATTGAGTTCGAACATGTCCAATCAGGCAGATTCGCGTGCAGAATGTGCGTTGACATCGTGGACATGTTGGTAGGGCTTGGGCATTGACGGTGTTGATCCGCGGTGCTTGTGACTTGCGAGCCGCCCTTTTGGCCTTAACAGCGGCGATTCGGTTGGCCTCATAGATTACTACAACAGTCTTCACGGATCTTCTCCATGCCGGTCTATCCTCGGGCGATGTCTTCACAGGTCGTCAGGTTGATTTTCGGTTGCTTCAGAAATTTCTTCAAAGTTTCCTAGTAGCGTCGTTTTTGACCTCCCTGTTGGCGACCACTAGCAGCGACATCTACGTAGAAATGTCGTTTGGGTAGTCGCGCGTCGTCCGTTTTCACCAGATGGCCACTCCATCGCAGTTGCATTTGCCTCAGCATGGCGTAGATGCGGAGGATTCCGGTCCACTCCAGAACTTCCGTGTCGGGGATCCTGTCTTGCCATCTCAGCTTCAGTATTCTACGGAGACAGATGAGATGGAAGTGATGCAGCTTCCTTGCATGGTTCAAGTACGCGGTCCTGGTCTTAGCTCCATAAAGGAGCTTTGTCAAGACGATGGCCTTGTACATCTTCAGTTTGGTGTCCACGTGAATGCCGCGGCGATTACATACACAGAGGCCTGCAGTCGGCAGAAGTCCTCACTGGCTGTGGAGTTCCGTTGAGCAACCTCGTCGTCGATTCTCGTGCTGCATGACAGCGTGCTTCCCAGATTAGCAAAGGTTTCTGCATTTTGAGTTGAGCGCCGGTGACTGATTCGGGGAGCATTGTATTCCGCACTGGGCGGTGGTTGGTGCATGACCACCGTTTTTGCTATACTGATTGTTAATCCAAAATTGACGCAGCCTACGGCGAAGAGGTCCATGCTCCTTCGTATGTCCTCCTATATCACGGTGTTAAGGGCACAGTCGTCCGCGAAGAGCAAGTCACGGTTTGTAGTCATAGACACGCACGTTGGAGCCTGCATACGCCGACTATTGAGAAGTTGTCCGTCAGTTCTGTAGGCGAAGCGGATCCCAGGGTGCTCATGACGGTAGACGTCCATCAGCATAGCAAAGAACATGACACTGAAGAGGGTGAGGGGCTGTACGCAGCTCTGCCTCACTCCCTTAGTCACTTTGAATGCTTCGAATACCGTCCCGTTGTCAGTGACGTGCGCCGTCATCCCGTCCTGAAGCTGATGCACCATGTGCGTGAACCGATAGGGACAGCCAAATTTCTGCATGATTTTCCACGGTCCGTCGGGGCGGGGCATACAACGCAGCTAAATCTTCTCAAGCCGGATCGACTCCACTGGCTCTGTCGCTTTTTAGTCCTCCGAGGAGGCAAGGACGACGGTCACAACCCTGCTTCTGTGCTGCGGCAAAGAAACAGACGACTACGATGGCTTTGAATGACCAGCCAACAGTAAATCGGAACCTGTAAATATATTAAGCGCAAGGATTTTTCACGCGTAAGCATGTATGTATTGCGCAACATATGCGAAATAAGCCCTCAAAATGAAATACAAAGATGAAACCGAGGGAATGCGAGCAGGGGGAGAGAGCGAAGGCTGAGAGGCTTACATGCACGCGGGCTGATAGGCTACCTCGACTACTACCAGAGGGCATAATTCACCCGCAATCTGATTGTTAGTGTGGAAGGCAGCACTGAGACTAATCAGGAAAAAAATATAGATCAGCAAATTCAGAAAGTTGTGGAGCAGCGATTGGGGTTGCTGCTGCTGCCCGACTAGACAAAATAGGTTCTAGTAAGCGGAGAGACGGGGAGCGAAGTATCACAGCCAGGCGAGGAGACGAAACTGAGAAGAAAGTCCTAACTGGGCGACTGTCGGTCTTGTCGACTGGCCCCGCCGCTGTAACCAGACGTCGCAGCGCAGGTACCATCGGTGGGGAAGCTGACTGTGGCCGATGCCGCCGCCCCGGTGGCTGCGGTCCGTACGGTGCCGCACATGTCGGGCAGATTTAGATAGACGGAGAGCCAATCATTAACCATGCCGCGTACCTGGTGATGCGGCGAGGGTTGAAGGCGCATGCGGGCGACAATGAGGCCGCGTCTGGTTGTAATCACCTCCAGATGCTCGCGTATAAGTGTCCCTGAAGAATGTGCCTGTGCAAGAGGGAAATGGATTAACTGGTAGAAGCGAAGAAGCGAGCTTTAGGAGACAGTTCAAAAGAAGCTTTGATCATAAGAACAACTTTTTTGGCCTGATGTTTCGGATTCTCACTCGAACCCAGCAACAGACACGTCTTTAGATAAGGGTGGTCTGGATACAAAGGATGTGGTATTTATAGGACGCAGTTGCAATGCAAACACATGCTTATTATAATTAGCAGCGACTCTGTTCATCGTTGGGAGGGGGTCGTAGTTGATGCGGAGATGGCTCATGAGTTCGCAACCGAATCGTTAATGGCTGTGATTTCATTAACATGGTTGATTCTTAGCATGATAATGACTCGGCAATTCGGCTCGTTGCAACTGGGGCTATTGGTCGCCCCCTCCTCCCCCCCTCTCCCCTTTGTGCCCAGGCAAGGTCTCAGTATGGACTATGCAGTCGGGAGGTCATTTGGCTTTTTAATTGACACTATAGGCCAAACGGCCAGCTAGTGGTGGTCTACGTAGCACTCCCAAAGAATTCAGACTCTCGTCAGCATGGTCTGTTTGTACCGACGCTACGCACCGGTTGCTCTGGATCAGAGGTCGGCAAACTCCGACCTTTAGGCCAGTTACGGCCTAGCAAGTATTCCAGTCCGGCCTAACGCCCCCTAGTTAATCTTTGTTGAATCCGGCCTAATTGAATAAGGGCGACTATGTTCATTTGCCGCACCTCGCCCAGTGTGATGCAGCTCTGGTTGACACCAAAGAATGCATCAGTGTTCTATCAACTCTGCGGAATGAACTCTCTTCGCGCTTCACTGATTTGCGTTCTCATTCGCAAGAGTTCAAGATTGTCAGCAATCCTTTTGACTTTCCCTATGACAACGCCCCCTCTGATGTGCAGTCGGAGTTGATTAAGCTGTAGGCTTCGGACGTTCTATTGTCCAAGTTTACTTCTTGCACTACTCTCATTGGCTTCTACCGTCAGCTGCCACATGCTCAGTTTCCAATGTTGTTAGCTCGTGCCAAGCGTGTGATTGCAATGTTTGGCAGCACTTATTCGTGCGAGCAGCTGTTCTCCAAAATGAAGTTTTGTAAGAACAAACTGCGCTCTCAGCTCACTGACAATCGCCTTAATGACATTCTGTTTCTGAACTCCTCATCATTAGAACCTGATATTGTATCTGTCTCTAAGAGCATGCAACATCATGTTTCCATTGATCGTACTGTATTTTTGAATAACAAACGTTTCTTCTGGCCTAGTGTGCCTTCTTGACCTCCTGAAATGGCCTAATAGTCCGAAAAGTTTGCCGACCCCTGCTCTAGATAGACCATTCTCATTGACGAAGGTGGCCTTGATGTGGGTTTTCTTACATACTTCCGCAGGATCGTCGTCTCGTCACTCTTCCGACCGCAAGCACTTGACTAAAAAGTTCTGGTGTAAGATGCATCGATACTCTACAACGCTGGGCTAGTTCTATCGGTGACATTTAGGACCATTCGCTTCAAAACCCCCTAACGATGCACACTTACGGAAAATCATGAATTATGAGATGGATTTATTAAATTATAGAATTTACTGAAGGTTTTTCTTCATAAAAAATCTTTTCTCACCTTGTGTGCAGCCATAACCAACGCGGTGTCGACAGCACTTCTGAGTCCCACTACGATGTGTACACATTATATGTCGGTGGAACAGGAAGGATAACTCACCCTAGGAGTAGTTAGCCTGTCTGTTGGTGGTGGTGGAATGCGGCGTGGCAGAGGCCTGACGGGTGACGACGAGAAATACGGAGGAAAAGGTTTTTCAAAGCACCCAGGCTTTCGTGATAGCTATGTGAATTGTCGAGTATCGCTATGCTGACGCCGGAAAAAAAGCACTGGCTTAGGCTGCAAGTGCGCCCTGTTCGGTAAGTTGACCCGATCACAGGCCTTAACTTCGCACTTCATGTGAATAGTCTTCGGTAGATTAAAATGAGAAAATTCACTGAGTAGTAGCCTAGAATGGGTATTTCGGTTCGGCTGAAAATAACTGGGCCCAGGGTAAACTGCTAGATATTCCCGGTCTGGGGTTGAAACATAACAACAAGCAGGCCAGACATTATCAATCCAGTTTTCAGCACAAGTGCTGCGCACACGGCGGACATCGTCGGAATCGACGGTCGAACTGCCATGGTCGTCAGGCTACCAAAATAACCGCGAGATAAAAGTGTGCTCACATGGGGAGGTGAGGTAAGCGAGGTAAGTTAACGATAGGAAGTATTGAAAACAGACATTTCCATCGGTAGAGGATATGTGAGCACCTCGTATCACAGTACTTAAAAGGTCATGCGGGCGTGGTGTCGCGGCTGCAGTCGAGGAGAGGTGGAGTGTGCCACCGTGGTGAGTGCTTCACCTAGGGTGATGCTTCCACTGTGGCCGAAGTCCGTGGTAGAGGGGCTGTTGACGACTACCGATAGGTCTAGGACAATCATCATCCGTATTTGCACTGACGTCTACTCTAGCACTTTTTGATGCTATCGCCCGTGTTCGTTTGGGGTTCATCTAAACCTCTACAACCTCGAGGGTTGAAATCTACCTTAAAGACGATATGTAATTGAGGATGCGTTTACCCCCAACGGACCATGCTGTATATGCGCTATGTCAGGAAGAGAATGAGACTGGGGTACGACACAGGGAGACGGACCGCGCGAGCCCATAACTACTGCGGTACACGAGGTGTGGTGACACGCCCAGTCGTAGGATGCACGCCACGACAGCCACTTTGTCCAATTCCAGCTGGCTGACTCCGACAGTAGACTGGTGCATAGGAGACGGAGTCAAGTCGACTCTGGCGAATCCATCTCCACGGAATATTAAAGCATTTCTCACTATAAAAGTCCGACGCGCTAAAAGTCCTGACTTAGAAGCTTGCCAAATAACAGGGTAACTGGGTCCTACTGGGACGGAGTCAGTCTCTGGTTTTTTTCTGAATGTGGCGTCTACGGCACATAGGTGAGATTGGAGCCATGCCTTTTCGCGAATACTTGGTACCTTGTGCTGGGACCAGGTAGTGCGTGGTGAACGTAGATGGGTTGGTTAGTTTTGTCAGCCACTGTGCCCGATCCCGCCTGACCTTGTCGAACGGCTGACATTTCCTAACTCGCTGTAGAATATACCGGAGGAACAATCGTTTGGCTGTTTCTGGAGAAACGGTTCGTGTGAACTGGTGGATAGCAAATAATTACGGTCTGCTAAGACAGACACTTGTAAAAGAGGGGGAGGGAGGAGGAAGGAAACATACCTCCCTTTGAGAGACGAAGTGCACTGGAAGAGGCTGACCCTGACGATCGAAGAGGGGTAGGTAGACAGAACTGGAGCCCTTGCGTCCACAAGAGGACGGCTCACCAGCGTGCTTAGAGTTGCGCCCGGAGCCTTCACTACTGCCGCTTCCCGCGCCACTGATGAGAGATGTTGAGTCATCGAGTCCTAGTGGTGAGGACCCCGGTGATGTCTGGCGCTCTGTTGATGAGGTGAGAGCGGTATCGGAGGTGTTGGCCGTAGCAATGGCTTCCACGAAGCCGGCGCCTTCCTCTCTTGGGATGGGTGGGGACGAGGAGGACCGGTCACAGGCCTCAGACATGGAAAGCGGTTCCACGGGCACCAGAGCTGTGAAGTGACCGCGAGTGTAGCCCAGAGCCAGGGGATTGCGTGAACAGAAGGAACGTTCCCAAAGCAGTGGAAGGTATATGCCTTGAGGAGCGACAAGCATAGTACGGGCGAGGAGAAACGGGACCATAGGTTAGTTCCAATGAAGACGAGGGCACAGGCAGCAAATTGCATTTGAAATTGGAAAATTTGATGTGTTTTGGGTTTCAGCACTTCCTCTAAGTCAAAATCAGACTGACAGCTGAAAAGAATAGACTGATATCCCGGAAAGTGTTATCGCCCAAAAATGAATGTGATACGTGTTCATCGTAAATGTAAGAAACTAGGCCTTCCAGGCAAGTGGAATTCCAAATCTAATTTCTCAAATACAGCTACCCTCTGCCTTCGCCACGTGCGGAAATATACGCACGCCTTAGTGACCGCAGACCAAGAGGTACGCAATGACCGTCAGTGGAGACAACAACATTTGTTGAGTTACACATCGGTGTGAAAATACGGACCAGCAGTTTCGAAACCGAACAGACACTCAGAAACACCGATTTTGCCTTTGCAAAATTGTGCAATTTTCAAATCTTTTTGAATCAACCATGTGCCTTACATAAAACACGCCTTTTCTTGGGGATATAAGCTACTATAGGCTGTACGTAATAGACTTATGCTAACCACCCCTTTTAAACGGTGAATTGAAATACACTCTAACGAATAAATTAGATGCAACTTAAATAATTGTCTCCCTCAGTAAATTAGTCAAGTGAAGCGGGAAAACATTTCTAACGATTAACACTCTCACGCCAGGTATGCACCCACACATACTGCATACTGCGATTTGTGTTCAATGAGCTTTTGCCACGGCTGCATACGACTTTAGGTCAGTCTAAGAAGCAGAGGACGACAAGGGGAATGAGAGAAAGCAATGGCTACTGGAGATGAAGCAGCAGGAGTTGAAGTATTTTAGTCAATGAAAGTTTTGTTTGGATGAGAAAATGTCTTTTTTTCGAGAGGCTTAATTTTTGGAGGTGGGCAAGGTAAAACATGCGTTTGGACTTCAAAAAGTTAACATTTTATGCAGGTCAAATATTTAACTGTTAACAGGCTGAAAGTAACATCCTTGGTGATTCAGCGAGGTAAAGCATTTCGAAATGAAGTCCCTGTAGTCTTAAGGATAGAAGAGGATTCCATTGGACGACGTGACTTAAGGTGACAGAACACAAGTGGATATTACACTCATGGTTAAAGGACAAACCCTAGGACGCATGAAAAATATCCGATTTAAGTTGTAAGATAAATGCCAAGTCGTCTACGGGAGCCGACGCACTACGCAACTTTGGTTCAGCAGTAAGAGCTAGACTCATAAATAAAGAACGGACTCCTGGTTTTGTATGCTCCGATTTTTGAAGCTTCCAGGGTCTACCGGTGGGAAGACATCTTTACTAAACGTAATTGTCTGTCGATATCCAAACGCTCAGCTCTGGCGTTCACAAAATAAAGATCACCAAGATAAATTTTCCACCTCAGCCTGTACCACAGCGGTCTACACGAATCTTCTATAGCTACTATGGTTAGGGGAATTAGTTAGGAGTAGCGTCACACAGGTAATATTTGGCCACTCCATATGTCTAGTACATATGGTGAATGCTCTTGTTGCCACCTCTAACTGGTAGCTAACTCTCACCAGTGGCTCCTCGAAGCTAGGCTCTGCCCAGCAGCCACACATTGGGCAACACCCACGACCGGTGGGCTAAACCATATGAGGGACTCCGGTGTTGTGTATGCCTCCACAACCTGTACATCTGCTCCCTTCCCGTCTTCCATACCACACCCTCATCCTCCTCCCTGCTCTTCCCCCTCTCTCCTCTTCCCAGCCCACTCCCATCCTCTCTTTCCCCCTGCCTCTCCCTCACCCTTTCTTCTTCCCACACGGTCAAAAAATTCCTACGGCGAGGGCGACAGCAATCACGTAGGCAGCCCAGTCGAATTAGTCGTTCTCTCACAAACCGAAATCGTAACCCATGGTGAGTCTGGTAGCCGACTGGGATGACTGAGAAGCCCTATTTAGGGATAGCACTGCTTACACCCTCGCGGGGAAGGACGCTAGAAAAAGGTGCCCTAAACAAACGTTGGGTCTCACCCCCCGAGCTGTTCAAGGTAGTCCGCTCACTCTAGCAGCCTGGAATGTTCGAACTCTTTTAGACTATCCGAGGAGCAACCGACCAAAATGGAGAACGTCGCTAGTCGCTCGGGAAATGGCGCACTAAAAGGTGGACATTGCTGCTCTCACTGAGACCCGATTCTTTGAACAGGGTCAGCTGGAGGAGGTGGGTGACGGCTACACCTTCTTCTGGAGCGGCCGGCCAAAGGCAGAGCGACGCGACGCTAGTGTCTCATTTGCCATCCGGAACGACATCGTGAGAAATCTACCGTCTACCGCAGGCATCAATAATCGCCTGATGAGCCTCCACCTGCCTCAACAGGAAACAAGTTCGCCAACATCCTCAGCGCCTACGTCCCCCACCCCAATGACGAGCTCCGGTGAGGCAAGGAACAAATCTCACGAGGATTAACATACTCTCCTGGCGAATCTGCCAAAGGCGGATAAGGTAATTGTGCTTAGTGACTTTAACGCCCGCATCGGTACAGACCATGCCACGGGGAGAGGAGTGCTGGGTCCCCATGGTCTCGCCCGCTTCAATGACAATGGTCTTCTCCTCCTAAGAACCTGCGCAGAGCACCGTCTGATCCTGACCAACACATTCTGCCTCCCGATGCGGCAGAAGGCGACCTGGGCGCACCCCCAGTCGAGACACTGGAACCTGCTAGATTATGTCCTCGTCCGGAGCCGAGACCAACAGGACGTGCTGGTGACAAAGGCGATCCCCAGTACCGACGGATCATCGCCTCATCGTCTCCAAGATGAGGCTTCGTCTGCAACCACGCAGGAAACATCAAGGTATGCGACCACCAGGTAAGTTGAAAACTGTTTTGTTGAATGTGCCTGCTCAATATCTTCATTTCAGGCACGAAGTGGCCAACAGTCTAGCCAACCTTCCAGTCGCCGACGAGGACGCCTCCGTGGAGAAGCGCTGGTACCAACTGAGGGACACCGTCTAATCCACCGCTCTGGATGTCCTTGGCCGCGCATGGCGTCAACACCAGGACGGGTTCGATGACAACGACGCAGCCATCAACAATCTGATCGTCGAGAAGAACCGGTTGCACAAAGCCTACGTCGATCGCACTACCGCTGCAAGCAAAACAGCCCTCTACCGAAGTCGCCGTCTTGTACAGCAACGGCTGCGGGAGATGCGGGACGCTAAGATGGCCCGCAAGGCCGAGGAGATCCAAGGGTACGCGGACCGAAATGAATGGAAGAACTTCTTTTACGCCACCAAGGCTGTCTACGGACCTCCCACTAAAGGAGCCGCCCCTCTTCTACGTGCTGACGGAACTACCCTGCTTCAAGAAGACACAAATCCTTAAGCGCTAGGCACCTCCAAAGCGTTCTTAACCAGCCCATCACCATCTTCAATGCCGCCATCTACCGACTGCCCAAAGTGGAAACCAACGACAACCTCGATCTCCTGCCCTCTCTTAAAGAAACCATCAGGGCCGTGCAGCAACTCTCCAGCAAGAAAGCACCTGGATCATAAGCGATCCCTGCTGTGGTTTACAAGCATGGCGGCGCCCAAGTGATGTACCGATCACAGCGCTCTTCCAGGCAATGTGGCACCCAGGACAGGTTCCTCAGGATTTCAAGGACGCCACCATCATTCATTGCTACAAGAAGGGGAACAGCCAACTCTGCGACAACCACGGAGGAATCTCGCTGCTCAACATCACCGGCAAAATCTTAGCCTGCATCCTCATCAATCACCTCAACGGCTACCTGGAACAAGGACTCATCCCGGAAAGCTAATGCAGTTTCCGCCGCCATCGGGGCACCACCGACATGACCTTCGCCGCACGCCAGCTGCAGAATTGTCAGGAGATGCGGACTCATCTCTACTCTACCGTTGTGGATCTGACGAAAGCCTTCGACACGGTGAATCGCGAAGGAATGTGGAAGATCATGCAGAAATTCGGCTGTCCCGAGCGATTCACTCACATGGTGCGTCAACTCCACAATGACGCGCGTCACGGGCAAGGAGCGTTCTCAGATGCTTTCGCAGTGACTAACGGAGTGAATAAAGGTTCCGTCCTCACGCCTACCTCTTCAGTTTTATGTTCTCTGCCATGCTAATGGACGCCTACCATGAAGAACGCCCCAGGATCCGCATCGCCTACTGGATGGACGGCCGACTCCTCAATCAACGGCGGATGCATTCGCATTCACGTGTATCCACAGCCACCATCCACGAACTTCGCTTTGCTGACGACTGTGGTCTCAATGTAACGACGGAATGGGACATGGAAAGAAGCATGGACCTCTTTGCTGCCGCTTGCGACAACTTCGATCTGCGCATCAATACGGAGAAAAATGTAGTCATGCATCAGCCACCGCCCGATACCACCTACAATGCTGCTCGCATCAATGCCAACGGCGCTCAATTGAAATCCGTGAACACCCTCACCTACCTCGCCCGAAGGATCAAAAATTGATGATGACGTCATCCACCGGATCGCCAAAGCCAGCCAATCCTTCGGACGTATACAGAAAACAACCTGGAATCGATACGGTCTTCACATCAGTACCTAACTCAAGATGTAAAAAGCTGTCATATTGCAAGCGCTGCTGTATGGAGCTGAGAACTGGATGGTCTTCCGAAAGCAGGCGCGGAATCTCAACCACATTCTCCTCAGCTGCCTCCGCAGAATACAAAAGCTGAGATGGCAAGACGGGATCCCGGACACAGAAGAGCTGGAACGAACAGGCATCTTCAGCATCTACGCACAACTGAAACAACTGCAACTGTGCTGGAGCGGTCACCTTGTGAGGATGGACAACGACCGACTACCCAAACAACTCTTCTACGGAGATGTCATAACGAATTCTCGTCAACAAGGGGATCAAGTACGATGCTACAATGACACTCTGAAGACCTCCCTGAAGCAACTGCAGATTAACCCGGCAAACTGGGAGGAGCTCGTCCGGAACCCACCGGCCTGGAGGAGGACAGTGCACACAGGGGCAGCAACGTATGAAGCCAACCAGAACGCCGCCGCCAAAGCAAAAAGGACGGCACGGAAGTCACCAGCGCCCCGGATCAGCCCGCGCTGTCAACGCACCTTCCATGCGCGAATCGGCCTGGTCGGACATCTTCGGACGCACTGTAACAACAATCCGACATCTTCAACTTCTGCCGACCCTCCTTCGGACCCCCACGGGCATCCTTGGCATCAATTCCTCCCCTCCCACCATCATAGTGACTACATACGAATACTCATAACCTGTTACCTCCACCACTCCCGTTACCACCACCACGAACGGCAATGGGGGTTCGGTCCTAAACTGTCCTTATTGAGACCACACATTAACCTCACGCATCGGCCTGGTCGGTCAGTTGCGAATCCATCGCACAGAGACTGGTGAACCAGTGCCAGGAGCACCAACCCATAGCAGAGTCGCCACAACCACTACCCTCGAGTATTCAATCGTTGCATGGGTCTATTCGGTCAAATGCGCATCTATGACAGCAGAATTCACCGCAATGCCGACAACACCGATACCCCATGCACACAATCCGCTCCTGCCATTCTCACCCCCATTACCATGAATGACATCCCCCAGCCTCTCCCGATTTCTCCGGGCCGCACTGCGCCCGCAACTTCAACTCAAGCATCGGCCTGCTCGGTCACCTGAATCCATCGCACTGAGAATGGTGAACCAGTGGCTGGGTCTCCGCCCTTCCAGTCGCCGCGCCCACCTCCACTACCCTCCCTGTTCCCGCATCTTCACACACCACATGGGTCACATGCGCCTCCATAATAACCCGCGATAAACCTCCGTAGGCTTAACCACATCAGGGCACACTATCTCAGCCAATCCATGCACAACACCCTCACTACCATCAGGGACCTAGAAACCGTGGCTTGGAAGGCTGCCAATCTGACGCTTATGCCAAACTACGCCATCGGCCCAGTTTATGTGTTGTGCGTGATGAGTGGCTGACCACTGGACTGGGAGTCAGACGGCGATGGCTCCTACATATCCCCTGATTTAGTGAATCCTGGTGTGTACGTTATGGGGCCAGGTCGTGCTGTGGCGCGCGGAGACGGGTACGCCGACCCGTCAGCCAGTGCGCCCACTTCCACATAAGGCAAATGACCGGCTCGGACGGTGGTCTGATTGTGGAGGTGGGGGAGAGAGTGAGGTGGACAGCTCAGCGCATTTTCCTCGATATAAACAATCGTACGCGCTTGAAAATATCCCGGTGCGCCGAAAGCTATGGCTTGGAAGGTTGCCAACTGACGGGATAACTTGGACCGTGTGGTCAGCCCAGTTGTGTTTTGTGTGGAGTTGCTGACTGATGGACTGCGAGTCAATCTGCAATGGCTCCTTCTTAATGTGACCTTTATGGCACTCCCACTAAGTTGGAATCCAGGCCACCCCTCTATTTTGTTTTCGTGTTCTTGTTTGGTATTGGACCACAGTGCGTTGGCCTGCACCCTATCCCATCTCCGGTATTCTTAACTCGATCTTGACACCGGGTCCAGGTGGGGAGTGGAACAGAGTGAGGTAGATGCAGCGCGAGTCACCGTCCCTGTACAGCATACTATGGATATCGTCGAACACGACGGTCGAACTGATGTGACAACTAGCGAGCCATGCACGACTTGCGTGCGAGCAAAGCAACCATTAGCTGGCTTAAAGGTCACTTTACAGGCAGATCCATCTCCTGCTTGGACGAACCAGCATCAGCTGTTGACCGATGCAGTGAAGAAACTTGTTTGCAGCTGCAATATGTAACTGCAAGAGGCCACTGTGGCAATATGCTGATTTTTCAGGCGAGTTAAATGGCCAAACTAAGTCAGTCAACTCTTCAATCAGTCACCTCGAGGCGACAATAGAGGGAGAATGTTGAAGTTGGAGAAGAAGTAGACGCGATCGCTGGAACAAGAACGGTATTTACCTGACGTACCGGAGTCATGCTCTAACCCATCATCACAGACAACATCAGAAAAGGGTATTTCATACACGATGAGTTGCAGTATTTAAAGGATGCAGTCCCTCTGCTACCGAATACCTATGAAAATTAAAGGCTCTCCTCTGTATCGAGGATAGTTGGCTTTTGATGCGATGAATGCTTGATGGTCTGCATTCGAGTTGAAATATCATCACGCGTGTTGGATGTTGGCGTGATAATTATTTGGATCACCGACACTGAAGTTTGAAACACTGCGTGCGCCCTAGTAACTAATGGCTTTGGCCAAACTAAGTCTCAGCACCGAATAAGGGATGGAGAGGTCATTGCACTTGGTAATAGACTGGTGGCCGGTAAGCCATGACGCAAGAAGCTAGCGGCTTAAGCAGCTTTCAACTTTCCAAGAATTTCGATCTCGTTGAATGAGCCACGTGGTAGGCTACTGGCACCCGGAGCAGTCTTCAAAATTCTTCGACGTACTTGCCTTGCCGGCATTGGGTCTTTGTTTCATTACCTGACACTCAATGGGTGACTGTGGTCTGTGTGCGATTCCAACTCCAAGTGGTGCGAAAAGGCAGCTGACGACCCAAAAGACGTTCTTAATGTAGTACGGAAACGCTCGCCAAAATATGGGGTCGGCACAATTTAGTCTCTCGTCTCGTTTGCGTAGGCATCGGTTGACGAAGTTGTGGGGTGGGACGAGTTTAAAGCACGACAGGCGTTAGTGGAAATGAGTCCCCATAGCAAATGTCACACACGGGGAGAGGTGTGGTTGCACGCCTAGGCGCAGTCTTACGCCACATCAGCCACCTGTGTCCTATCCTGCCTCCGCCTTGAGACTGGGCCTAGGTGGGTGAGGAGGTGATAGTGTGTGGACACTGTGCAAGTCTAATAGCTCTATAAGTTAAATCATGCGCAAGTCGCCGTCCCTGCTCCCACCATGCTGTGGCGTACACGGTGGACAGCGTTGGTAACGACATTGGAACTGTCAGTCAAGACTCCTGAAAACAAAGATTACTTCATGTACTGCACAACAATCTTAAGCTGATAGCGCTCTGTTTTCCGTGGAGTTCCACGCTCCCTAGGCCTGTATCAGTCAAGTTCTGTCGGGAGATACGCTTCGATGTCTCACAACCGTGACAGAGTTCTGATCACCTCAATGATTCCAGCAAGTTATGGTCGGTGAAAGAAGTTCCGCCCAGATACTTGGAGGGTTTTGGATTATGTTTTGTTTGTTTTTAACTCTTTAGACTTGACATGATAAGGCGTAAGCCTCACTGCCTGTAAAGAAAGATACTATGTTAGCGAATCATCCATTTGCAGGAAAGGGCCATCTTGAAGGATCAAGCAACGGTCCGATTACACGTCTAAAGACAAGCTGACCTAAGGAGGAAGCCCGTATGCCATCATCCCGAAAAAAACTGACAGAACAAATGACGATGTGAAAAAAAGAAACACAACTGCGCACAGACAAACCGGCGAGCGAAAGAGAACTCACATCGCGTACGGTTCTTGTAAAAGAAATTAAAATATGCATCTGGTCGATTAGGGATTTCCGCAAGAGAAAAAAACAAAATCTGAAGCTTTTTGACAGCCGAAAGCCTCGCTTCCTGGTTGAACACGCATAAAAGCAAGCACGCAGGCAAGGTGAAAGAAAGGATCAACCAACGGGAGCGCAGGGTGGTGGAAACCAAATGGCGGAATCACGCACACTGTCATTTGCAAAACTGACCTTGAAAGTTAGAGATTCCGATTGGCTCGTCGCGGTAGTTATTTATGTACTTTACTCCGTACACGATCACGGGACGTCGAAGGATGTGGCAGAGGACAAAGATGTGAATCTGCTCGAGCGATCCACCTGAGTTTGTTCAGACGTGTCATAAAACAATAATGAAACAGTGCAGCGTTGTAGAAAAACACCAAAACCGACAGCAAAAATTCAGACTGACGTTTCTATACAGGCAAAAGAGGAAAGGCGAGAAATGGCTGTCGGGAGGCGTCTTAATTCCTCGGGAATACCTTTCGACATATCTTTCAGAGTTGCTATGGATTTAAATATCAAATGACTTATGATGTAGTGCACTTTAGAAGCTTATTATAGTGTTGGTTTGGTAGGCTGATTGTTCTTCATTCGCTCACCCTGTGCAAGGAGGCGAAATAATGTCTGCTTGGCAGCCTAAAACTGGAGTTATAGGTTACGTCAGTTTGGACGTGGAAGAGGGAATTTCACTAAATGGATTCAGAGCATAGTTTGATGTAGTAAACTTTACTTGTGCTCGACCGAATGAATCGAAAAAGTTGAGTTTTACCGCTGCGGGATCGACAAGGGCGTTCACACTGCATTCGGCTGCAAGAACCGTCTTTGGAAAAACTAACAGGAAAATAAGGCGAAATACTACGGTAGAGATAGAACTACTTTTTTAGATTAGGAATAATTTTCTAGATGTTTTTCACAGGGTTACATGCCGACAAACACGGGAATATGCCGTGGTTGTAATACCCATAGTTTTATTACCCTGATTAAACTCGGTCAAACAGGGGCGTCAAGGAACGAGTTATAGTTTGGATTGTTGATGTGCTTTCAAGATCACCAGAACTTCAAGTACATAACGATTATAGGAATGGAAATTTTTGCCGGCCGATGCACGGGCAGCATACGCAGCACAATGCACAATCACACTTTCGGAACTCATATCCAAAATGTTGAGTTCACACTCCTTCTAAAATCTCCATACGAGAAACTTTTTTCACATACTTTAGTGATGTGTCTGCAAACCAAACACTTCACATAACTTCACGCTTTATACAGTTTTTCGATACTAAGATGTCATTAGCGCCGAAAAACGAATTTTTCGAATTCTAGAAGGCTAAAACAGCGACTAAAATACTCCCCGATGTATGAAAATAAAATTCCTTCAATTGGCAAAGTTTCCAGAGAACCGTATTTTACATACGCCCCCAAAATTTGCCGACTCGCCCCTCAAAACCAGTTTTCCACTTCAGTGGCACGAGGCCGGAGGATTAATTTGTTGAGTACTTCTTATCGAGCTAACCCATAGTTTGAGGAACTTTGTCAGGACAGCGAGGAACAGAAAATAGCTACCATAAGAACTTTAACGAACGATGCCTTTGCGAGGTATTACCGAAAATGACGAGAAATAGATCGATCGACTTAGTATTCGTCGTCGGCCGGCGCTATACTATCCAACCACACTTGGTTGCATCTGCGAGGGCTATACACCGCACTTCAGCGGCAGACGAACAGCAGTCCAATTTTAAACTGTTTCTAGTTTAGTAGACGCAAGAAGCCAAATCCGCCGAAGTGATACTGAGAGAAGTATCCACTGGTGAGATTTGGGATGTGAATCAGAAAGCAGCCTGTGCACCCCCGAGCCTGAGAAATAGTGTTGGATACTGTTAATACTTTTCAAAGAGACTAACAGACTTTCTCGATTGAAAATGTGCTGCTTATTGAAATTTACAGCAGGTTATTTTCCGTAATGAGCTGTTAACTGTGGAATAACCCAACTACACACTTATAGTCTCCTTCATTATTTGTGCAATGAAATGTTTTATGAGGCGCTGCACCGGCCGAGGTCTCAGCGTGGGTCAAAAGAGTACCCAGCATTGAAAAACAACTTCAAAGTTAAACTGGCGAGAGAGAGAGAGAGAGAGAGAGAGAGAGAGAGAGAGAGAGAGAGAGAGAGAGAGAGAGAGAGAGAGAGAGAGAGAGAGAGAGAGAGAACAGTAGACGATTGCCATAGCTGGCGATTGCAATTAAAAGTGACAAAACCAGCAGGGATTTTGACGGTTTGTGGGAACTTGACAGAGGGTAGAGAGGGAGGGAGGGGAGGAAGTCTTACGTGGCTGCCTGGCGGCGTCAAGAATACTTCTCCAGTCACGCAGGAGTTGCCGGTCGTCAAGGCGGTACTGGTCAGCAGCCTGCACGGTCTCGTAGTCGCGCCAGACTCGAAAGAAGACAGACTCACAGGCAGCGAGACTTTCAGAAAGGGCTTGTCGGAGGGTTTTCTGTTTGTCAAATATACCCCACGACGCCTAAAGGAGGGGAAAAATAGACTGGAAGAGAGGAGGGAATGATGGCAGCAACGAAAACAGTTGTGTATGTGCCCCCTTCCCCCCGGGCCCCTAAACAGACCGCGTGGTAGATGCGTTGAACCAACACGGTTGCCACATCGGGACAAGGCAGGCGTTATTTGGGTTAGCCTCCCATAACAAATGCCGAACATGGGGGGATGCGGTGGCACGCTTAGGGGCGGCAAGGGCCTAGGGGCCACGGCCGCTCTAGCCACCTGCGCCCTCTTCCACCTCCGGTCTTCTTGACTCTGTCTTGACACCGGGCTCAGGTGGGGGAGGAGAAGAGAGTGCGGTAACGTTAAACGCCGCGGTCGGAAGGTTGCCAACTGACAACTACACTTAGACCTCGCAGTTAGTCCAATGTGTGTTGTGTGGAGTGGCTGACTGGTGGTCTGAGAGTCAGGCTGCGATTGCTCCTTCTTAACGTGACCTCTGGCTATCTCACACATTGGGCACGAACAATGACCTGGATCTGTCGCCTTCCCTACCAGAAATCATTCGGGCCGTGCAACAGATTTCCGTCACGAAAGCACCGCGACCCGACGCAATCCCACCGGCAGTCTACAAGCACGCCGACGCCGGCTCATGGCGGAACTCAGAACCATATTCCAGGAGATGTGGCGCCAAAGAGAATTTCCTCAGGATTTCAAAGACGCGACAAGCGGAAGGGGAACCGGCAACTCTGTGATAATCACAAATGCATCTCGTTGCTCAAAATCGCCGGGAAGATCTTAGTCCGCATAAATCTCAATCGTTTGAACAGTCTCCTAGAGCAGGGACTGCTGTCGGAAAGTCAATTTGGCTTCAGACGACACCGCGGAAAAACCGACATGATCTTCGACGCCCGCCAGCTACAAGAGAAGTGCCAGGACATGCGAATCCACCTCTAAACTATCTTCGTGGATCTGACGAAAGCCTTGACACGGTCAATCGCGACGGACTGTGGAAAGGCATGCAGAAATTCGGTTGTCCTGAACGGTTCACACATATGGTGCGGCAGCTGCATTACGGGATAACGGCGCGCGACACTGACAACGGGACGGTATCCGAAGCACTCGCAGTGAACAACGGAATGAAGCAGAACTGCGTTCTGGCCCTCACCCACTGAAGTGTCATGTTCTCTGCTATGCTGATGGACGCCTACCGCGAAGAGCATCCTAAGGTTCACATCGCCTACAGAACTGACGGGCACCTTCTCAACAGTCGGTGCATGCAGGCACCAATGCACGTGTCTATGACTATAGTCAGTGACTTGCTCATCGCAGACGATTGCACCCTAAACACCGTGACGGAGGAGAACATACATAGGAGCATGGACCTCTTCGCCGCAGTTTGCACTAATTTTGGATTAACAATCAATCCAACCAAAACAGTGGTTATGCACCAACCACCGCCCAGCGCGGAATACAAATGCTTCCCGAATGTCACCGGCGCTCAACCCAAAAAGTGGAAAGCGTTGCTTATCTGGTAAACACGCTGTCACAGAGCACGAGAATCGACGACGAGGTTGCTCAACGGAACTCCAGAGCCAGTCAGGACTTCTGCCGACTGCAGGCCTCTGTGTATGTAATCGCCGCGGTATTCCCGTGAACACCAAACTGAAGATGTACAAGGCCGTCGTCTTGACGGCACTCCTTTAAAGAGCGGAGACCTAGACCGTGCACTTGAACCAAGCTTGGAAATTGAATCCATTCCATCTCAGCTGCCACCGCAGAATACTAAAGCTGAGATGGCAAGACAGGATACCAGACACAGAAGTCCTGGAGCGGACTGGGATCCTCAGCATCTACGCCATGCTGAGGCAAGTGCAACTGCGATGGAGCGGCCACCTGGTGAGAATGGATGACGATCGACTACACAAACGGCATTTCTACGGAGATGTTGCTGCGGGTGTTCGCCGACAGGGAGGTCAAAAACGACTCTACAAGGACATTTTGAAGAAATCTCTGAAGCAACTGCAAATCAACCCGGCGACCTGTGAAAACCTCACCCAGGATAGACTGACATGGAGAAGATCCGCGAACACTGGTGCAGCAATCTATGAGGACAACCGGATCACCGCTGCTAAGGCCAAAAGGGCGGCTCGCAACTCACAAGCACCGCGGATCAACACCGCCAATGCCCAAGCCCTGCCAACGTGCCCAAGCCGTCAACGCACATTCCGCGCGCAAATCGGCCTGGTCAGATATCATCGAACTCAATTCAAAAACAATTTCAAAACATCAGCCTCTGCCACACCTGTGTCAAACGCCACGACGACGACCACCCCAACCACTGATATCAACTTCATCGACACCCCGCCGCCCACGATCAACGACACCATCCATCCCCTGCGCCGATCGCGGCGACGAACACCACTTGCCCCACTCCCACCACCTTAGTAGCCACCTCCGACTACCTGCCACCTGCTACCTCCAAAATCACCACCCCCCCAGTACCAGTGATGGAGACTCGGTACTAACCTGTCGTCATTGCGATCGCACATTTCCCTCACTCATTGGCCTGGCAGGGCACTTGCGAATCCATCGCACAGGGACTGGCGAAGTAGTACCTGAGCACCAAAACACAGCATGGGCCTACTCGGTCACATGCGCATCCACGAAAGCGGAATCTACCGCGATGCTAGCAAATCTTTAGCATCCATCAACATTTCCCATATTTTTCTCATGAGCTCGACAACCAGTACCAGCAGCTGAGCCCCGCAGTCTCAGCACCTCCCAACCTATCCTGTCCTCATTGCCACTGCACATGCACATCATGCATCGGCCTGGTCGGTCACTTGAGAATCCATCGCATAGAGACTGGTGAACTAGTGCCTGGAGCACCAACACACAGCAGACCGCCGCCTCCAATGCCCTTACTGCCCCCGCGCATTCACGCACCACATGCGCCTATTAGGTCACATGCTTCTCCATGAAATCCTGCGGTAGAACGACGCCGGCTATACCACAAAACTACATATCTCCTCATCAGCCTATGCACCTCACATGCTCACACGCAACACCACAAAAAAACATGCTCTCAGTCTGCATAACTGATTCAGAGGCAAGCATGATCCTCAGCTCCTTCTACATGTGACTCATCTGTTACATGTTTGACCTGAGCTTGAGAATATCACGGGGCCATCAGCGCCGTGGGTTGGAAGGTTGCCAACTGGCAATTACACTCAGACCTCGGAGTCAGTCCAATGTATGTTGTGTGGAGTGGCTGACTGGTGGTCTGAGAGTCGGGCTGTGATGGCTCCTTCTTAACGTGACCTCCGGCTATCTCACAAGGGTGAGATGCGAGCCGTTTAACCCTCTTCTGTCGGTCTAAGACGGTCGAACTGTCGCGTGTACGTAGCTCAAAGGGACTTTGTACACAGTTGTTCTCCCTTCTCCGACTGGAAGCATTACTAAACGGTTTAAGGCTACGGTTAGATGAATTCGACTACAGTGAGGAGAACGGGCGTATAGTTTCCAGAGAAGATTATACCCCGTCATCATGGATGTGCAGCGGGACAGAATGTTTTCCAGCACATTGTAGGTATACCGCAATGTCCTACCAGTCACAAGTGTTGTGATTCCAAGAGCCGGGGTTCTGCAGGCTGGCAATACGCCAGCAACCGCCTTAGCTGACTAGCAAAAAACCGTGTAGTGCCATTTTCGCAGTAGAGAGGAACCAGTCATAAAATAATGGTTGGTCGTGGTGAATGTGGAAGAAGAGGTTGAGGTGGACGCCACACAAGTCTGTTTCACTCTGAAAAATTCATGCACAAGTCACTGCTGGGTGGTCTCGGTTACAGTGGTGGTGCTCGTCGCCTTCAATGGACGAGCTCGTCACCAACCTCACTGCCTCTCTACATCGCCACCGTTTTCTACGCACAAGACTGAGGGAACAGGCGTTGAGTGAGTACCGTGTCTCGAAGGACGCGCGTTATAATGAAGTGTTCGCTTTCATTCCCATTGAGCCGATGTTCATCGCATGCAGCGTGCATTGGTTCCCACTATCAGTGCCTGGTATGCACACGCTCACAACGTTGAAGGACTGGTGAGGGAGTCTCGAGCATGTGCGTTTTGGGGGAGGATAGAAGATGAAGACTGATGCCGAGGTCGAGAAAAAAAATAAAGCACGGCGCTGTCTCGCTGTAAGGTGCAGTGACAAGGGGCGCGTGACGTTGCCAATGTGCGCGCGTGCTGAAGAATGATCCACCCCCCCGCTCTGCACCACTACAGGCGTCGTCCTTGTTTTAGTGCCCCAGTTTTTGGGCCGTTGAGGAATCAGATCAAAACCAGACATTCAAGTGCTTCGACCCAAAGCGTAAGGGGAGGGGGAGGAAGACGGAAATGGCTTTGACGTCAGGTTTTGCGAGCGACGAAGATGCCCGATGAGGAACAAATGCCAGAGCTCGGAAAAATGGTAAAAAAAGAAAAGAGCTGCTGGGGATCCCATTAAGGAACTTTCCACGTGATTCTGACAGCGGCTTCCTACTAAACATCTGATCAATAAAATGTGAATTATTGCTCGAAAGAGGAGTAAAGGATCGTGGCAGAAGGCAAAAAATGGAAGTTAAACTGTTGAAGCTAGGAGCAATATAACATAGGAAGTAAGCTTAATCTGGCTGACGCAAGACGGCATCCGAAATAACCTTCACAGACACGTATGGTTTTCTTAGAAACCCCTTTGTTACGTGATATTTCGAATGTTCGAAAACTGGAAAACATCAGAGGAATACTGCTCTATGTCATGGAAATTGAACGACTACCAGACCGATGTGGAGCAGATAAAAACAGCCATATTAATGCGTGAATGCGAAGGTTCGAGCCCCAGGAGATAACGTGAGCAAAGGAAGAGTCTGTTCGAGTACCATAACATTTTTTAGTATTCTGAGCTTTCAAACTCCTGTAGGAGTCTAGCATAAGAGGTGGCAGCGGCAACAAAAAAACAGGCGAAACTTATAGGGGTATAAAACAACCAATAATCACTGATGCAAATCTGGAGAGGATTGCGCAGGGCTCTGTACGCCGAGGTCAAATCGATACATTGATTGATTGAGTTTCCATCCGTGGACCAGGCTTCAATCAATTCGCAGCTCGTCCTGTTTCCGGCGTGGGCGATTATCTTAACGGCTGCGAAGTTGAACTCATGAACTGTTTCGTAGGTGAGGACAGCAACTTGCGATAATTCGTTGCCCCGTCGCACCACCAACGTATGTTCATGTATGCGCGATCCTAGTATGCGTTCAGTCTGGCCTGTTTAGTTGCAAGGACAGCTTAGGCAAGGGATGCGATAAACTACCCCAGATCGGTTTTTTAGGGTTTAGCCGGGCTTTGATTTTCATCAACCTGGTGCGTATGGTAGCTTTGGGCTGGTGTGTAATGCCAACAGCAATACGCTCTGTGGCTTCTAAGACGTCCTTAATGTATGGCAGAGTGTGCCATATCCTTGTATCTTCTGCTTGGGTCCTCCGAGGCCGAACGCGTAGGTATCGGCTTATAAACGCCTTCGGATAGTCATTCGGCAAAAATTGGTCGCGAATACATCGGGTCTAACGTACTTTTCCCTCCGCTTTGCTGCAATGAGTCTGAATCTGTTTGAAGAGCGTTTTCACACAGCTTCGTTTGTAAGCCACCGGGTGGTTGCTGTGAAAGCTGAGGAGTTGTGTGATGTTCATTGCCTTTCTGTAAACCGTCATCTACAATTTCACCGTAGAGATTTAGCTTGACATAAAGGAACGGCAGCTGCTGCTCTTGTTCTTCTTCCCTTGTGAATTTCATATTAGGGCAGATTCCATTGAGCAAGGCATGGAAGTTTTAAAAGCAGGTTTTTATTGACGATATCAGACGTTTTGTCAACGTAAAGACACCAAAATACAGGTTCGATAAGGATAAAAGCAGTGTTTTCCAGTTTAGTAGGACCAGTTCTGTCACTAAACCGAAGATCGGGAAGCCCATTGGAGTTCCTTTGATCTGCTCATGGGTTTCTCCAACAAAGATGAAGCAAGTTTTTTTAGCAAAATTCAAATAGCCTCATGAGATGTTCAGTTTTGAGTGGGATCGGAGCCTCGTCGTATGCCTCTTAAAGTCTCTTATGTAAGACCTCGTGCGCGAACTTCGGTGCGATGGATGTAAATAACGAAGTCACATCGAAAGAGACCATGATTTCGTCTGATTGGATCGTCCGACCTTAAAGGTCTACGAGAAATTGAGGGGCTGACCGAAATGAGGCGGTATAATTGCCTTATATGAACTTCAGTTTCGAGTACACCCAGTTTACCAAGTTCTAGGTAGGGCTGCCCTTTAGGCTGCAATGAGATAATTGGCTTATTGATTTTTGCCCGACCATAGAATCGAACCATAGCGATCAGTTACTTTCATTTGGCACCACTCAGTGCTGTCATTAAAAAGGGTCTTGGCCCTTTCGTTATAGTCTTGTCAGTTCATCATGACGGTCGATCGTCCCTTATCAGCTATTGAATGCTAATTTTGTCATCTTTTTCTCAGTTCGTTCATAGCTTTTGACTCACTCTGCGAAATCCATCGGGTTGTTTTGTGCGCCATCAGCAAGGAGGGAGTGTTTTTTGTCGTCGGTCGTTTCAGGTCTCATCAGTATAACCTCCAGACCTGCAATGAGGTCGACCGGGTCGGCATCTGCAGTATTAAAGCAGGCTTCATGTCGTAGCACTTTTAGTTGGTACTCTATTAGCTGTTTAGACAAAAGGCTGTGGACTGACCACGTCTGACCTCTTAGTCTGCTGGTTTTAACTTGTTACGTTTCCGTTCAAAATCAACGCGTTACTGATATCAAGTTGCTGACGCTGTTAGAGTCCTCCGGTAAACTAACGAGGCTCCCAGCAAAACTTGAACGCAACGCCGGACCAGTAGGGCAGGAACAAGCTAAAGAGTCGGCAAAACTCCAGAGTATAAGCATGACAGGCACTTAGTCGATGATGCCAACAAGCAACATATCAAAGCGTAAACTGCTGACAGATGGGAAAAAAATCCCTCTTGAGAACGAGGGGCCGCCTAATGCCCATGCAGTGAACGGCCCAATGCTTTTGACTGTTCCTACTGGGCAACGAAGTGGCACAAATATTTGAGAATCAGTCAAAAACACAATGCATTGCCAAAGGAGGCACTGGGGCACAAAAATCAGTGAACCTTGGTCTCCTGCGGTAATTCACGTGCACCGAACTGTTAAAATTCCGCAAATACCCGTCGATAACCATCAGTAGAACAGCACGACCTGGCTTTAGGTTGACAAAACGCCTGACCTAGCGAGTTTCATTGTGAACATGTAGCAGGCCACCGGAACACTATCACCTAAACCAACGCAATATAGCACCTGGGTTTCGGATGACACGCCAATTATATTCAAAATAACTAAGACATATTAGTAAATACGCAAACCATGACAGAGTTTGCTGACTAAACATATCTATGGCAAAGCACATTGGATTTCAAGCTACACTAAGGTTCCCGCAGAAAATGGAGGAGGAGGAGAAGGAGGAGGAGGAGGATGAGGAGGAGGAGGAGGATGAGGAGGAGGGAGGAGGGAGGAGGAGGAGGAGGGAGGAGGAGGGAGGAGGAGGGAGGAGGAGGAGGAGGAGGAGGAGGAGGAGGAGGAGGAGGAGGAGGAGGAGGAGGGAGGAGGAGGAGGAGGAGGAGGAGGAGGAGGAGGAGGAGGATAAAAATTCCGAGGAAAGCTGACCTGTAAAAGGCTGTCCAGGAGGCAGTCCCCGTCAGTGCGATTCCAGAGGGCAAAGAGGTGGCTCGTTGGTCGTTTTCCTCCGGTCACCCACCAGTTGATTGCCTTGCTTCGTTCTTCGAGTTCTGTGAATACATAATGAGATCGGGATACTAACAAACGGAAGTTATGCCACTGCGAATATACATGGTATATTAAAAAACAACAGCTGGCAAAATGAATGGCAAAACTGCGGCATTTTCACAGCACATCACACTGCTTGTCAGTCAAGGTTACCGTCGTAATATTAAATATGGCCGGTCACTCACACAAGAAACGTTAGAAAAGACTGTATTTTCGTATCGACGAAAGACTCGGGTTGCAATCACTCACCTAACCATAAAATGCACGGCAGTCTCAATAGCACCGAATGGAGCAGAGGGCAATTGACAGAAAAATAGTGGAGAAAAGTTGGAGGACAATGGATTAATATTATCTTTATCTTAAGCCCTTTCAGTTGACAGTTAGTAGGTATAATTAGAAATACTATTATGCCAACGATCGTGGTGGTGATGGTCCGCACATCCAAATGTTCAGATATTCCCACTGAAGCGCATCCTTGCAGTCCGCCGTAGTTAAAAACAACCGACAGCTGTCTGCTCTGTCTACTTTGCCGCCACGTTCGATTCAGTGCATCTTGAATCCTTATGGCGGATAATGGCACTAGATGGTGTACCACCGAAAATCATCGCCATGATCAAGGCCTATTACAGCTCCAGCACTGCGCGAGTTCTGGTTCATAACAACCTTTCAAAACCATTCGGTACGCGATCTGGCGTTCGACAAGGTTGCATCCTGTCGCCCATTCTCTTCAACTACGCTACTGACTGGATTCTTTGGAAGGCCCTACATGAAGAGGACGGTGTTCAGCTTGCACCCGGACGCCGACTGTCTGATCTCGGCTACACCGATGATATCGTATTACTAGCCTCAAAATTTGGTGATCTGCAGTCTATGGTGTCGCGGGTGAATTAAATCGCTAAATCGATCAGTTTGTCCATAAATGCTGAGAAGACCAAAGTGTTTTCAAGCTGGATCCCTACCCACGAGAAGGAACCTCTCGAGATGGATGGCTGTCAACTTTAAGAGGCAGACAGTTTCCAATACCTCGGAGCGAAGCTGCTGCCGAAAGGACGGAGTAAGGATGGCACTGGCTCTCGAATCAATGTGGCTCGTCAGGTTTTCTCAAACCTTAGAAAGTGCCTATGGACCCAACGCGCCATTTCTACCGTCACTAAGATTCGTGTGTACCGTACATCCGTACGGTATGTCCTTCTTTCTGACTGAGAATGCTGGGCTCTACGCGTGGAAGATGAGCGAAAACTTGATGTATTTTACCACTACTGTTTGAGCACCAGCCTTTGAGTGGCGTACACTGACCTCATCTCAAATGAGACAGTCCGCTTTCGCTGCGAAAACATTGCAAAGATATCCCAAGCCATCCAAGAACGACTGAGGCGGTTTGGGCATCTTCTTCGTCGCCCACCTTACAAGCTTAGTGCTACTGCCTCAATCCGACACCGCTACCCGATTCGAGGCGTCGAAGAGGGGGTCAGCTCAAAACCTGACTCGACACAGTTCGTGAAGACGTGGAAGTTGTTCTTGGACCTTCGGTATTCGGCCTCGGGGGTTGACGGAGAATGGATTGAGCCGTCCAGGTCTGCTGCCACGGATCATCCCGCGTGGAGAGGCACAATCCGTGACACCATCGAGGCCGGCTAGATCAGGCATGATCACAGACGTAACATGTACAAGTAGTAGTGATGGTTGTAGTAATAGTATTATTATTATGCAGTAGTAGTAGTAGTAGTAGTAGTAGTAGTAGTAGTAGTAGTAGTAGTAGTAGTAGTAGTAGTAGTAGTAGTAGTAGTAGTAGTGAAGAAGAAGAAGAAGAAGTGGAAGACGAAGAAGAAAAAGAAGAAGAACAACAAGAAGTAACAGTAGTGGTGGTAAATTCAGAGTACAAAAAATTTAGAGTTCCCACGCTAGTAAATAATGAAGATATAGGAACTCACCAGTCTGAGCGTCTGAGTCCAGTAGCTCAGAAAAGAGTATGCTTTGCACCGTTGGTTGTAGGTTCCAAATATCTGCTGGCAGAAAAAACGTGCCCCACTCAGACATGTAGTCGCAGGGAAATCCCCCCTTCCTCTGACGTATCCCACTAGCCAGAATGCGTCGCAATTCTTTGGCCAAATAGGGGCTAGTCTGGCAGAAAGAGCGTTTGCTGAAAAAGCGGTGAGCTGGCAAATGGACGCCACGCGGTGAGGGAGGAGGGGATTCAAAGGAGCCAGCGGTGGCAGCGGTAGCAGTTGCAATCGAAGAGTTAAAAGGGAAACAGGACTGGATGCTCAGCGGGTCAGGATCCACCGGGCAACCCAATTCCGCGTATTCGCGTTCTCTTAGGAGAATGTCCACGAAGTTGGAGCGCCTGTAGGCTTTGGCAATATCAAGAAGCTTGTGACCGGGCTTAAAGGGGCTTGTGAAGACCGGCCTTTGCTCTCGCGAGGACCGGCTCACGTCAATGGGCTCGGAGATATTGGTGGATATCGTGACTATTCGGGATGAAGTACCGACGACTTCTGGTGAGGATAGGAGAGGATGATCGGCTGGCAGTTGTTGGGCAAACCATCGATCCAACATGTGACACTCCTACAACGAAAATTATCTTTGAGGGGCTACTTTTAGAATAGAGGTTTTTACAGCTATACACTATATAAGAGGGTTAAAAACCCTGTTGTAAATTGTTTATATTCCCCTTAGAATGGCTCTCATCAGTCTATTCTGGGTACTGTACGAAGTACGGGTGATTTCGCTTTGCCTGGGATACCGGCAGTAGAGCCTGCAAAGTTTATCGCACGACAAAAAGGAATCAGTAATGATTACACCGGAGCTTAATTATTGACGCGACACGTGACCAGGGGTCCGATAAACTATCGGTCACTTAAGCAAATAACTCTGTCACCTGAGACATAGTTGCATGTCTTGGAGGAAAATGTGATCCTTTAATATCTAACGTATCCAAAATAGAGGAAATTATTTGTGCACACCGCGACTGCCAACCACTTCCGCACATCTGGCATTAATACATCAGAGACCAAGCTGAAAAATATAAAAAGTGAAAGGAAACACGCCTTCTTGTCCAAGGTGGAATCCTCCAGAAAGCTAAGGCCATCTTTTGGCAAAAAAAGTTCGTTTCAGTCGAACTCACGAACGGATGCTAATAAAAAACTATAATAATATAATGCACTTTTAACGTGGCAATAAAAGAACAGCTAAACATTTAGGAAAGTTACTCATCAACTTCACAAGAAAGCAGTTTTAAAACCGATATAATAGGGAAATAAACGGCAAATTAAATTCGAAATTACGCGCTTCGTAAGCCTCCGATCTAAATTTTCAACCGAACGAATATAATTTTCAAAAGTTGCAATCTCGCCTAGCACAACGGCTTTGCAAGCATCCAGCCAAATAATATCAGCGTGAGATGTGTTCACGTTCTGCTTGGGTTTAACAGAGATTAGCGATTCTGAAGGTGCTGAACCCCCGAGACACTGATCTGGCAGGGTAGACGGTCGAGACTCTTCCAAGGTAAGGTGGCTGGTTACTGGGCAGCTGGCATGGCACATAACACATTTTCTGGATTTGGGCCAGTTCTCGTAAGTGCACACATTGCAACGCCATTTTATTGCGGATAGGAGAGACTCTTGAGCACAAGCTGAGGTGGCTGTGCGTCCTGATACGTCGGAAGAGCGCGCAAAATCACATTGTAAGCACTTCTCCAGATTAATGCGATTGATAAAGGTGCACCTCGAACAAGACCATCCTGCTTGATGGTCCTCGGAGTGGATTGGGGATGCGGACACGTCCAGACGCTTCATCTCGTCCTCTATGCGGGGCAAGTCTTTTGGGGACAAGCACAGAGTGCACTTCCGCGATTTGGGCCAGTTTGCATAAGTACACATTGGGCAAATCCATTTTTGTACAGGGTCCATAAGTAGGCGAGGAAGGCTTGGGTCTGCAGTGAGTGAAACAGCCGATGGTCGGTGCCAGCCTTTTCAGTACTCTAAGAAGCAGGTCTGCAAGCAGGGGGAAAATTACGTTAGTGTGACTTATAACAGATTCGGGTGAAAGAAATGGACTGGGAAATAAGGCACTTCACAGAGCAGGGCAGTCAGTGTACAATAAAGTTCGAACTTCGGGCCATTTTTTACGAAAGTCTTCAGTTCAAATAAGGTGCTCCTATGATAACCAAAATTACTCAGTTCTCGCAAAAGTGTTTGAGGTGGATAAACGTTGGAGTAGCCTATGAAATCTTAGCCGATCGTGTCGAAATCAATCTTCCAAAGGAGGGAGAATAGAGGACCATTAGTAGCTTAAGTGTTAAATACACGCTCCGGCACACCATAGAAAGTAAGCTACAACGACGGATCTGGGAAAGGAGCGCCCGCAAACAATGCAAGGAAGTGCATTTAATTTTTTTGAAGTTTAATAATTAAAGTAATAAGTCATAGGAATGACTAAGAAGGGTATATTCGCAGAGCAAAGTGGTGGGATAGTTCGTTGGCACGTCGTACGTTGCACTTAAGTGAACTGACGGTGCTACCCACAAGCCGCTTGTGGTCATGGAGGATAATTTACAAAGTTCGACCCCGGTAAAATTCGATATCAATTTGATGTACAGAAATCACGAATTTTCTAGAGACCGACCTCTGACAATTAGCTATGCCGCTTATGTAATCTGGCCGCTAATTGGTTGCTATTTTCGGTCGTTTACAACGGCAATTCCTGTATATTGCTGCTATTGATTTATATCTGCTCATCAGCATGAGCAATGTACCGCCGCGTAGTTTTAGCAAAATCAGCGATTGCCTGCGCTAGACAGGGCCCTCTGGTCTGTTGCCAGTAAGTTACACTATAGTGAGCTGTTCATAATTTAGTGTCAAAAATGATAACGAATAGGATGCCAACGAGTACTTTGGCATTCTATTCACCAGAGACCGTTCTCGCGCAAATGCAATGACGTCATGTTATCCCCACGGTTTTCTGTAAAATTTTCAGAACCAGTGTCGAATGATTGCCTGCACAACATCGAGGGCATTTTTCAGATAATGTGTCAGTACATGGAATCTATTTCTAGCAAACTTGACTTTATCCTGGAGAGACATCGCAGGATAAATAAACAGATAGGCGAGTTGAAGACGCTGGTTGTTTAGCGGCCGATAATCTCCACCAAGAAAACCACTCAGCCTCTTAAAAATTTTCATAAACGTCAAAGTACTATTCAGTCGATGGACAATTTGACTTCATTTGCTTTTTTTAATATTCCTGCCCTGCAAAAGAAAAAAATCTTTATGATCGGCTGGGAACCCTCTTCTTTCAGGTCCGGTGGATAGCGTATTAATTATGCACATAACTTGCTTTTTATGCACTTCTCAATATAACTTTCCAAATTTAACGTTTTTTAGACAGTGTATTGTCAAGTTCATTAAATTGAGATTCTAAGACAGTGGAAAATATCCTTGTTGGAGGGAAGGGATAACATGCAGAGATTAAAGTGATTAAAGGAAAGTATGTTATAGTGTAATGTAACCGTTTCTTGCGCAACGTACGTTCTTATGACGTCATGTCGAACAATTATAAAAACTAAACAGCCATTTCACTAAAATATAGGCATCAACTCAATTTAACCAACTAGAAAAACTTCATCGCGATATTGCATAGATATGGCCTGCTATACCAGGGAAGCGATCGCTCAAGCTTCGTCTAATGTAAAATAGGTTATAAATGGGGAGACGTTGAGTATAAAATGTATCCAAAGAATGCCATGGTAAAATATGTTTAGAAATTTACTAAATTACTAACATTTGTATCACGGCTGTGAGTTACATCAGACCGACTTGAGAGTAAGAAACCAAGACATTTCAATGACCCGAAACTTCCAAATCTGTCGTGCAAATAACACCTCAATAAAATAATATTTCATTGATCAGTTGATCAGGTATTATTCTGTTTATTTAAGATGTTTTAAAACTGAGAACAGTCACTATCAGGAAACAGACCGCTTTAAAAATATGTGTTTGAATTGTAATTAAAAACAACAGCATGCGACTGCAGGCGATTATTATTTAACGGCCTAGTATTCTTGACGTATGAGTCGAAATGTTTTTGTAATTTACAATTCATTCTTCTGAATTGTAATATTTTTCCTTTGTCAGTCTTCCTATGTTTTATAAAAACTGTTGATTCCATGGCTTTATCATAGATTGGTAACAATTCGAACCAATCAATGCGAGGATGGACAAATGTGCCGTTATGGTTGTTGGCGACAATCATCAGCATAGACGGCCACGACCTTAATGTGCCCGGATTTATAAAGGATCTCGGCAAATCATATTCCAGTGCTTTTAATCTGTCAGAGCCTTGAGCCCTGATTGTCTCAAAGGAACGCCGAACTACTAGGTTTACTCTCAGAAATTTTAAAACCGGCGAAATTAGAAGTAGTATTTATAATATGTATGTCAGACATTGCCTGGAATGCTGCTCGCTTCGATTAGGCCTTCTGCACGTCAGTGAATAAAGGAAAATAGATTCTGTCCAGCATTTCGTTTTCTTAAACACTCTTCTCTTCAGAATACCGAAATCTGTCCTACCAAAAATGCAGCGAGCTTACTAACCTCAACCCGTTGTGGACTATGTACGGTTCTACCTTTAAAAAGTCAACGGTTTAACCTCCTTATTACTCCGAGGCAGTTTGACCACTCGCACCAGTCATCAAGATACCTTATTTTTTCTTCCTGTGCAAGAACAGATAGATACCTCCAGTTTTTTGTAAACGCTATAGGAATCTGGAACAAGTTACACAGAAGTATCAAAATTCCGCAAAACTTTCATCTTTTTAAGCGAGTTGTCACTAGTTTTCTACATTCGGGACACCTCTCACGAATTTCGGGTGCCGACTCGGTGGAATCTCTCTTCTATTCCGATGGCGTTCGTAGACTCCGAATCATGTGCCAGGCTTCCTGCTGAGGGCAATGGTGCTGGCTCTGCAGTCCATAATCGGCTGATTTCCTAAGTTGAAAACAAGCAATGGTTCGCTGACACAACATTACCTGGTGCAGAATACGTGGTCCATAACAATGAAGCGAGAAGTACTACACCATGCACCTGTGTCAACCCTTCCCCGTCCCGAACTTCAACTATTCCATAAGCAGTCCTTTTTTCTCCTGAAAAAAACTTGAAAGAACGATCAGGAGTTTTTTAACTCTCAGCTCGATCCTCTGCTGTATATTTATTTTGACCTTGTTTGTAAACTGGCAGTCAATCAATAAATAAAAGCATCGCATGTAATGGTTTACTCAACTTCAATTTTACAAAATAAAAAGAGCTATTGAATCGTTTTGCGTTCATTTTTAAATCTCAGTTGATATCGATCAGACAGCAAGGAAATGAACAAGAAAATGTTTAGTCCTCAATATAGCTGACGCCATGTCCTGTTGCAGGGTGGCACGACTTCTGTGACACGGTTACGTAATCAACCATCAGCAAGTTGAACTGAAGCCGATAGGAGACGAGCTAGGTGATAATGATGCTTACTCCCCTGGAAATTGAAACTGACCAGTATGGTGGAAATATATGCGTCATTTTTTGATGGAGACATAATTCGATCACAGCTATGGCCACCAAAACCTATGCCAATTCTTATTCTATTTTTGTACGCTCTAACGTGACTAATATTTTGGTGCAGGTCGGTTAGCTTTGGAAGAACCTAACTATTTTAAACGACAACGTGAAATCTGAACAGCCTCTCCTCGAATAAAAAAACTTCGTCGTCTACAAATTGTCTTTCCATTAATTGTGGATTATGTAAACCTCTTCCAGTATTGAAGATTACTCTGAAGCTGTGAGACTATGCAAGCTATAGATAAGCTGGGCATATACAGTCCCTTTATCTCTGTTTGTTGAGGCGAAAACCCAATTATGGTTGGTTGGTTTGATACCCTGTACGCTTTTGGCTCGAGAACCCATTAAAAGACCCAGCAAAAACCAAAATTCGCGGAAAATGATCGGAATGCAGGAAACTAGTGATATTTCTATTAAACGTCGTATAGGTTTGCATCATTTTTATATTTCCGTGTAGATTATTCTACATATCATTATTATTATTCTACATATCATATCATATTCTACACTTATCATTTAGAAAAGGAGCCCCAAAGGATACTATTCGATCGAGAGGACACGAGGGAAGCCACCCCTGCAAGCAATATATCCCTGGCCCAAGGTAAGTCTGCGTCCTACTAAACGATACTTTCTACCTATAGACAAATCCACAGGCGATCAGGAGGAAGTCCACAAAATGTTGGACATTATTGCCAAATGGCAAATATGGATCATGCAAATGTTAGGTTGCCTTTACATTCGCCTGCGCAAAGTGGAGGAACGCAAACTAGAGACAAGCCAGAACGATTTACATCCGGTTCTTGAAAGACCCGTTAATCCAATTGACCGACATATCAGTAGCCGGTCTGATTTTCGGGATATAAACGAGTTCCACCGCCAGTTGGTATGTAACATTAATTTGTTTAATAATTAAAGTAGGACTCGTACCTCGGTTGCCTCGGAGGTCGTAAAACTGACGATTTCGTCAGGCGCATATTTTATGCCCTCTTTGATGACGACATATCGGTAAAACTTAATTTTAAGGGCCAAAAACACAAACAACGCCTATGCAGTTCTTAATTATGTGAGGTGATCATAGGTGAGTTTACACATATTTGCCGTAAATTCCAGTACGCAGAAATATATATGCAATGCAATAGAAGTGACCGAATGTACCTCTACGAATTAGATGCCGCCTTCACTAGGTGCATTTAAATATCTCTTGACGCCACTGTAAAGCGGTAAGTGAGAACTAACAAGTAAATACCCTTCATGGAGAGCCCCTCAAATCTACTACTAACATACATCTAATTTGTAGATCAATTTCCAGGACCTTCAACATCCACACCCCGACCTCCACATCATTTTTGATTTATAAATTGTACCTTTCAAAATTTCATATTTTCAAAAGTTTATAATAAAAATTTTTAAAAATACCTCTGGCGCTTCCTGCGATGCAGATTTTTTTCATGTAATCGGACGAGGTTACTGTGTAGTAAAACAAGTTATTCGTGGTTGGGAATCGACCGTGACCGTAATATAATGGATATCGGACAAATCGAAGGGAAATTCGTTTAAAATATGGGTCGTAGGCAAGGGACTGCAATCCCATTTTCGTCAATGTCGCCGTAGCTCGACATGTCGATGTTGCAGGAATATTATAAAAGGTGCCAATGTCAATATGCTGTCGATATACAAATCTTGACATGTCGATATCCGCTATATATTGCCGTCGATATATATTTGCTATTAGGGGACGTGACTTAGACGTTTTGGATCCAATTAGATAGGTAGGAGGCAATGAAGTTAATAAGGGACTAGGAAATCCTAGAGCATCCAGTGTAGCAATAAGTCGTCCATGGGACACTTTATCGAATGTTTTACTTATATCAAAATAGGTAAGGACCACAGATAAATGATCCTAAGATAAGTTTATAGACTAAGAATGGATATGTAGCAAGGGCGAATGGGTAAAATAGCCTTGTTGGTATAGGTATATATGTATATTTTGAAGGGTTACAGTCATTGCCCTTGATGACCCTATTAATATTAAAGTAATCAGTGCATGTGTACAGTCAATATAAAATAGTGTTCATTAAAAAATTTTTGGGTCAAAGCATAACATAACTTCAAATGCGTATTCACAGCTATCTGCGAAACATTAAGGAAGAAAAGTAGAGCCCGAAAGATTTTAAAAGGCTTGTTTTAAGTAATCCTGTTGTGAGAGTCGTCTTCTTTAAATATTATGCCACCAAGCCTTCTTTGAAAATCATAAATGTTGTCAGAGGTAACCTTCTCGCTTAGTAACGAGTTCCAAGGTCGTACCCTTAGTTGGCGGAAAAAAACTTTCTGGGGTTAAATCACGTGCGTTCGGTATTGATCTTGTAAGGATGAAAGGGCCGAAAGGTCTCTGACGCGGCAGTTACTGTTGGCGATAGCTTCTTCAATCCTGAGTTCTCCCGATGAGCTGCAAAAGTCAGGGTCATTGTGTGCAAAGGAACCACGTATCTTATTGTTTTCCGGCTTGGACAGTTTGAAAACCGTTAACACTTCGCTTGTGCTGATTCTGACATTAAAACTGCCACTGCACGAACGTAATTGCTCTTTGCAATTTTCGGGAATTTTTCTTGTGCCGAATTACCTCATAAAAACGACATCAAATTGGAATTTGTTTATCACCTTCGTCGACCTGATAAAAACAGCCTCTACACCAATACATACCGACAACCGCTCAGTGAACCAAAAGTGCACAATCCCTTGAAGATCTGAAGTTATCCAGGACCTTTGACCTCTACAAACGGCTGTCGTTCCTGAATATTCTTCCTATCATTTATTGTTTTTTAAAAGTGATTTTGAACGAATAGGCGCATTTATTGCTCATATTGTTTCTATTGTGGCGTCGTTGGACTTCCGTTTGAAATTTGTTCGTCTCCAAGCTGTTGAGTTTTGGCCAATAATCTGTTCCCAAAGTCAGGACTCAACGAAATAAGTTGTCATTGGATCACATATTGTCTGTTTATCAGGATCAGCCTATAATTGTTTATAGACATTGTGATATTCAGGCTCACGAAAATTGATATCGGAATCTCGAATAATAAGCTAACTCAGCTTCATTTGGATCCTGCCTCATACGGGCTTCAGAAAACAGACTCTCACCAGGAAAGGTGTCTTCATCAGGAAGGAACGGAGAACCACTGGCAAACTAACTTCAAAGGCTGCATCATTCTTTGCTTCTTATTAACATTCGATAGTGAATTCGGTTTGGAAAAGCACTTCTTTTGGTGCTCAGTAAACTATTCGCTTGATAATTTAAGCTGCTCGTTAAAACTTAATGCATCCTCGTAGAGATCTTGTTGGCAAGGGAAACGCAAATGTTCATGACCCGACCACACGAGAAAATTATTCACTGCTTCGGCCAGGACTTGAAACACCAACCTCTCGATTAGCTACCGATGCTCTTGACCGCTCGGCCACGCCCGGGAAGCCAGCAGACAAAACAAATAGTATACACTACAAAAATAATGATCTCTACTATCTTTTGTAAACCGTTTTCGATTTTCCATGTGACAAAAACTACCAGAAATACTCAAGTCACTCTCAGCAGACCGAGAAGAACCACAAAGCAGCAATATTGAAGAAAGCAGTGCACTACTGAACATTACCAAAACTAAGCTAAACAGTGAAGGGCTGGCACACTGTGGTGGATGCCGAGGACTCACAACCAGAGTTTTGAGATTAGAAGGAGACCTCGATCTCCTATCGGAAATAATATCAGTCCTCATAAAACACAACAAAATTAACTCGCTGAAACACGACGCAAATGAGCTGAAAACATCAGCAAGCTAGACCATAATCATCGCAAGTAAACGGTAGAAGTCAATAGGCACAACATTAAGCGAAACAAAAAGAGAAAAAGAACGAAGTCATTAGAAAAAACCTCTGAGTCAGTTGAAATACATATGACCAGAAAGAAAAATAAGCGAGGAGGAAATTATGTCTTGCGTTTCCCCAGGTTCGGGAAATCTGGTGCACATAGAACTGACTGCACAAAAAGTAAATCAGCGATCGACGGTCTCTAAAAAAGTCGAAAAACAGTAATCGTAAGGTATCTTTTCCTGCCACGGACGAGCGACAACAGCATGCTCTTTACATGTCCATCGAACTACAATGAAGCAGGGCATGGTAGCCAGCAAAGTAATGGTGGAAAAAGTGGCTCAGTGACTTATCGACAGACCTGATGACACAAACCAAAAATTCAGGTTTCCAGGTGCTATTCGAGCAAAACTGCATTGTCAGGAGAACTCACGCTGTTTGAAAGGTCCATAGAAATTCTGCAAATCAACCAACAGGCTCATCGATGAAGACACATTTGAACATAGTATTAAAGACTGTAACAAAGGGCATGTATCAACCTTCCATCACTAAAAGAAAGCAGGATGCAGAAACGAGTTTTTCCGACAGATCATTTTGTCTGGTAGTTCAGGGAGTCTCAGAGGCTACTGGGGAAACGCCAAAAGAAAGGGTAAAACAGGATCTGCTGATATATCAAAATTTATTGAATGATACGCAAGAAACTGGTCTGACAGTCGACATCAAAAAGATCTTTCGATTGGGGCCTCTCGTTACAAATGAAACGCATGAGGTTCGACCAAGACCATTAAAATTCATCTTGGGGAGCAAACAGCAAACGAAAGAATCATCGTGGAGTTTTTTTCCAGCCGGATTACTCTCCCACCGATCGGATGAAAATGAGGACACTGGTAGCAGAATTGAAAAGACGTCACTACGAGGGAACAAAACTTGAAAATTGTAGACAACAAAATATTCAAAACGGTGCGCTCTGTTTTTATGGGGAACATCCGGTGAAATTGACGGCAACCACGCCGGTCAAAAGCCCTACCAAATGCCTATAGATTTGAACCCTAGACAGGAGACTGGATATATCTTGTGAAATATCCAGTAAAAATCGCCATGTGGAAGAAAGAACCAAAAAAATCTTCAGAAATCGAGGGAAGAAAAAACAAGATTAAAATTGATGTACACAAATGTGCAGAGTCTATTGAACAAAAATGGATGAAATTAAACTGGTCTTGGACCATTTTACATCCTGACTTCATAGCTCTAACTGAAACATGGTTAAATGAACAAATCGCAGACACAGAAGTCAGAATAGACGGTTTTCAGCTTATCCGCATGGATAGAAACGGACGTAGGGGTGGTGGAATCGCAATGTTTAAAACGAGAAGGCATTGACTTCATTCCGGATGGGCCCTCGCCAACAGGATCTCGTCTTGCGAAATACTTTGTTGTAAAACTGAAAGTCCCAAACCAACCAGACCTCCTTATTGCCGTGGTATATCGACCCCCAGGACAGCGAACGGACATGGACGAAGCACTCATCACAGAGGTAAAGCAAATCTGCCGTAGCAAACACTTATTAATACTCTGGAGATTTCAACGCTCCCGATATCGATTGGGTGTCAATGTACTGCTCGCGATCAGAAAAATTCATTCGAACAGAAATTACTACAGTTGGTAAATGACGAGTTTCTACCCAACATGTCAAAATGAAGACGCGGTTCCGAAATGGGCTGAAGTCAAGCTGTTTAGATCTAATCATTAGTAGAGACGACAATTGCATCCTTGCATTAAGCTCTTACGTGCCGCTTGGACGAAGTGATCATTGTGTTCTTGCTTGGGAGTACAGCCATTTTTCTGTACCCAAATGTCGTGCAGTTAGGGCGAGAAATGTATGGAAAAGGAATTATCCCAAAAATGAAAGAATTACGGAATGGGATAGACTGGAGCCCCTGCACATGTACTCCGGACCCAAATGCTGCCTGGTTCTTCATTAGTAAATTGATTCAGCAGTTGAAGAGAAATTCTGCCCACTTAAAAAGGCGATCGTGCGTCTCCCGACCCGAGTGGGTGAAATCGGAAATAAAAAGGAATCTCAAGAAGAAAAAGAAGACTGTGGAGAACATATGCCAGATATCAACAACCCGAACATTTTTTTCTGCTCTTTAAGAAAATGCGAAATCGGTGTCGGAATCTTCTGAGAAAAGAAAGATCAGCCTTTGAGTCGGAAATAGTCAAAAGAAATACCAAGAAATTTGAAAAGGTTTTATGCTTACGTTAATAAGGCAAAAACGAAATCGTGACTGCATTCCTTGGCTTAAAGACAATCAGGAAACAGGTTAACTGATAACTCTGATAAGACCAGCCTCTTATTCAATTTCTTTTTGTCCGTGTATACCGAGGAACCACCATTTGCCGAGGACCAATACTACAGTACTGCCACATCTACAAACAAAAAAGCACGGTGTCGTTCCCAATGGACACAGTAAGAAAAAAACTCTGAAACAGCTACAGCCCACTAAATCACCTGGCCCAGATGGTATATCCGCAAAAGTTCTCAATGAACTCACAGACCAGCTGGCCTCTCCGCCTCCAAGCACTTTGAAAGTTCGATGGAGGCGGGGGCTCTGCCTACCGAGTGGAAGATAGCCAACATAACCCCTATCTATAAAGGAGGAGAGAGGAATCACCAAACAGTTTCCGACCAGTCAGCCTCACAAGTATCTGTTGCAAAATGATGGAGAAGATAATCGAAACGGAACTGATGAGGCATCTTGAAGAGAATAACTTGCTAAGTTCATATTAACATGGATTTCGAAGTGGTCGATCCTGCCTCACAAACCTGCTCACATCCATGGAAAGTTGGACAAAAATCATTAGAATGGTTTGTCAGTCAATGCGGTCTACATTGACTTTAGCAAAGCCTTTGACAGGGTTCCACACAAACGTCTGATCTTTTAGCTCCGTCAAATGGGTGTGACTGGCAACCTACTCAAATGGTTGGCCGACTTTCTCACAGACAGGTGCCAGCGTGTTTGTTTTGGAGACGCCAAGTCTCACTGGGAAACCGTTCACAGTGGAGTTCCGCAGGGCAGCGTTCTGGGTCCCATTTTGTTTCTGATATACGTAAACGACTGCCTGGATTGTCTGACATGCGAGAAGGTAATGTTCGCTGACGATTTGAAGTTATGGAACTCGATTGAAAAACCGGGGGATGCGCGGAAATTACAACAAAACTTAGATCGCTTGCAAACATGGTGTGATGAGTGGCTTCTGAACCTTAATCTTAACAAATGCCAAATAATTCGACAGCGGTCTAGTTCCAGAAGGATGATTAGGTTTGAATACCAGGCCTTCATCAGTGGTTACCAACTCCAGGAGGTAAATATTCTAAAGGACTTGGGTATATGGATAACACCAACTCTCAAGCCATCGTCGCACTGTGCGAATATCGCAAAGAAAGCTATGTGTATTTTAGGCGCAATCAGGAGGTCCTTCGTTAATTTTGACGGAGAGCTTTTTGGGCGCGTGTTTGGAACATTTATCCGGCCGCGTCGCTAAGGGCGCAAGAGAATGCGCGCAGTGTTATTGGCAAATCGATCGGGCACTGAGCTGTCAATCCCGCGCGCACCGTGCCATGCCATTTCCTGCACTGTCGTGCTGCGACGCCGTCGCTTAACTGCTTGCACCTCTGTTCTGTCTATACTGACCGTTGTTTTGCTTTTTTTGCAGAATGTTTAGAGCAGTATCTACGAAAACACTTAGAAGACGTGCCCAGAAAGGTTTTCTGGATGATTTACGTCAAATTGCCGAGAATATGAGGGAAATGTATCCGTCCGACTCATCTTAATCGTCGTGGCATCAGACCTCTTCCTCTAGTTCGTCATATGACGACTTAGAGATTTCCTCTGCTGATGAGGATGCAAGTTGGACATCAGATGTATCTGACGTGGCACCAAACAACTCTTCAAGCACACCTTCAATAGAAGAGGAACCTACGTTTCGAGAGGCTATGAGTTCTTGGGGAATACGCTCTCGTATGCCATTGATCCACTTGAGCAGTCTTCTGAAGATTATAAAACGGCTGACCTCTGACCTTCCCGCAGACGCACGGACGCTGTTGGCTTGGAAAAGTGATGTTTCAACGGTGACGGCAATGGGCAGTGGTGAGTACGATCATTTAGTACTTGTGAAACAGTTAACTGAGCAGTTTTGAGGCGTCAAATAGGCAATATTGTTGTAACTAATTTAGCTATTGATGGGCTTCCTATACATAAGAAAACTAAGCGCGGGTTTTGGCTGATCCTAGGTAGAATTATGGAGCCCTTTGTTTGTGAACTATTTTTGCATTCCTCATCTCTTTTTTATTGGGTTGTAGCTCATTATGTCTGAAGATGGATTTCATACTGGGCCCTATAGATTCCAACGTTTTCGTTTCGAACATCCCGTTCCTCTCGTCGTCATCGGTACGCAGAACAATTACCACCGTTACCATTTTTAAGGACAATTCATCTGTTAGCGGCGGTTCAAGCATAACTTTGCCTATTTCCAGTCTCCTTCACATGCGGGTAAGCCATTACCTTCCATAGATAATCTTTTTAGACGTGATTTAGCGCAAACGAAAGAGGTGACGTGTTAATAAAACAAGAAGACCCAGCCGATCAGCCATCAAAGCAAGTCTTCGATGGATAACGCAAAGCCAAATGCAAGAAATAAGGTTTTTGCAGGCTTAGAAAGTGGAGATGGTGGCCACACGGCATCGCCTGGATGAGCACATTGGTAGCTGCGGCACACAGCCCCAGCCTACTGCAAGGGGTCCGATTGTACAACAAATGTCGACCCTTGACGAAGTAGATGCCCTGACCAAAGCCGTCACAGAGAGGGCATATAGACAGCAATTGGTAGGTTTTCTGAACATTACTTACCGTCTAACTAGGGTTACCCATTTGGCCTCCATTGGTGGCGATAGCGTCAGCAATTTTCCTGATCGCGTTTTCACATCGCTCTTCGCCGATGAGGTGACCTACCGGCTAACTTTCTACGGTCGCCACTAGGACACAAAAGGCCTTTTTCCTCTCCCCTTTATACGGAATTCTGTTGGGTAAGAAATTTCTCATTATTAACTAATTCATGTGCACCGCAGACGTCTTCAATCTTTGGAATATTTCGTAAAAGGCAGACAAACTGCAGCTAGAACGAGCTTTCAAAAATGCCTTTAAAAAGGCATATGACCGACTGCAGAAAAGGCAGCCCTGGGGCACTGTGCTGACGGTAAGTAGATTTTAATTATCAACGTTGTATACAAACATTTACTACATAAAAACATGCGCATTGTTTACTCACCATCACTAATTTTATTGTCTTTTCATTACAGGGTGGATACCTCATGAAACGGCTGAGGGATTGCCGGGTCCATCAACACAGGACTACTGATTAGGAGAAATTTATAAGATTTATTTTTGTACACTTACGCTTTGCATATTTTTAAGCAAAATATATTTTAATTGCTCACTCAGTCTTCCGCGAGTCACCTTATCATTAATAACTATTCGATTAGAATGTAATGGGGATCGTTTTTAACCGTTTAGCTAGTATGGGCGTCAACCAAAGGAGTAAGGGGTTCCGCTGTGCGGTTAAAAAACGAGATACGAATTTTCGGATCCGATTCGCGTCCGAATTGTTATTAGGGTAAACAATTTGCTTTAAAACTAACTTGCAAAACTTATTATTTTTTATCTCTGTCTGTTAGTAGTATGTTTTTTTCCGTTTTTAACATCATTTATGCTCTATGTTATTCGAATGCGCAATGAGCCGCACGTCTAGGTTTTTGATATAGCTTTATGAAATGAATGGTACACTAATAACAATTCGTACGCGAATCGGACGCGAATCGGATACTACCATGACCGCTAATTCGTACGCGAATCGGATCCGAAAAATTTGTATCTCATTTTTCAACCGCGCAGCGGAACCCCTTTCTCTTTCTGTAGACCCCCTAACTAGGTAAACGCTTTAAAAACGACCCCCATTACACTCTGAGACAATTTCTACCAATGATAAGGTGAATCTCGTAAGACTGAGCAAGATAATAAAGTTTATTTTGTTTAAAAAGTGTTCAAAATTGAGGTATACAAAAATAAATCTGAAATCTGTCCGCAATTGAAGTCACTGGACTAATCCTGTATCGAAGGACCTGGCAATCCGTCCGCCGGTTCAATGGATCTCCCCTTCTAAAATGCAAAAGCAGTGAGTGAGTACACAATGGACTTTGAAATGCTAATTATAAAAGCATCACAATCAGCTTGATTTTTAATGCAGGCAATTGTTGTAGACAATGTTAACAAATTTGACTAACCGTCAAGACTCTTCCCGAGGGTAGCCTTTAGGCCCCTTTTGCGTAGGCGATCGTATGCCTTCTTAAAGACATTCTTTAAAGCCCTCTCCAAATGTAATTTGTCGGCTTTTTGTGGATTATTCCACCTATTAAAAACCTCTGCGGCAATATGATTAAGTAATTATTGAGCGTTTAACTTACCCAGAATAACTGCATAGAGAGGGGAAGCAAAAAATGCCTTTTTGTCTTGGTGCCTACCGTAGAAAGTCAAGTTGTAGGTAACCTCATCAGCAAATAGGGCCGAAAATATGCTAACAGCAAAACTGCTGACGCTATCGCCACCAAAGGAAGCTAAATACGAAACCTAGTAAGATGGTTAATAATGTGCAGTCTGCCTTCCAATTGATCCCTGAAGGATTTTTCTGTGACGTCTTCGGTTAAGGCGTCCAGTTTATCTACGGTCAACATTGGTTTAAATATTGGACATGTTGACGATGGTTTTGGTGCTTGGGTGGCGGATATCACCAAACGTTCCTCCAGAAGTCGCCGCAATGCAGCCACCTCTACATTTAGGTCATGCAAATGGCGCAATTATTGTGTATGGCACTGCATGTACCATCGATGGTAAGCTCTGCCTGATGAGTGCCTTTGGTGTTTGGTTCTGTGACCACGTCGCCTTTTCCGGTAGCACCTAATGCCGTCTACGAAAATTTTCTTTTTAAGGAATAAGCCTACCAGCGTAGGAGGGAGACTGTGCGATAGGCAGTGTTTTACTTGAATCACTGCTTCCCAATGAATTGTCCTAAAACAGCGGTAACGGTGGTAATTGTTCTTCATACCGATGAGGATGAGACGGAGGGCAAGTTTGTGACAATAACATGTAGATCTATTGGACATTTTGTGTTCCTTCTTGAACGTCCAGTATGAATTCCATCGTCAGACATAATGAGCTACAGCCCTACAGGAAAAGAAGGGATAAGGAATGATAAATAGCTAAAATAGCTAAATACTTTACAACAATATTTCCTATTAGACGCTTGGTAGGGTCTTGAAACTGCTCAGTTAACTGTTTAACAAGACGTAAATGAACCTACTCACCACTGCCCATTGCGGTTACCGTTGAAACATCACTTGCTTCACCCAAGAGCGTTGGTGCGTCTGCAGGGAGGTCCGAGGTCAGCCGTCTGATAATCTTCAGAAGACTGCTCAGATGAGTCAATGGTATACGTGAGCGTATTGCCGATGAACTCATAGCCTCCCGAACCGTTGGTTCCTCTTCAATTGTAGGTGTGCTTGAAGAGTTGATTGCAGCCACGTCAGATATATCTGACATCCAGCTTATCTCCTCATCAGCAGAGGAAATCTCTGAGTCCGAGTCATCATATGACGAACAAGAGGAAGAGGTTAGATGCCATGACGATGAAGATGAGTCGACCGGATACATTTCCCTCATATTCTCGGCAATTTGTCGTAAATCATCCAGAAAGCCTTTCGAAGCACGTCTACTTAGTGTTCTCTTAGATACTGCTCAAAAAATTCTGCATTCAGTATAGACAGAACAGGGGTACAGGCAGTTAAGCGACCGCGTCGCAGCACGAGAGCGCAGGAAATGGCGTGGCATGGCGCGCGCGTGCTTGACAGCTCAGTGCCCGATCGATTTGCCAATAACGCTGCGCGCATTCTTTTGCGCCCTTAGCGACGCGTCATTGAGGTGCACTAGCAACCAATCAAATTCCAGCTACGATTGACGTACGACCGGTCGAGCTTCGAATCGTATTTCATTGCTATTAGGGTACTAGCTGTTTCATACAGCTAGATCAAACATAATCAACACTATGATATATAATACAAATACGAAGACTGTATGACTGCATTGAAAGTTTCTGACCGTTGAACTCTTCTTGCTCCTAATCTATTTTCACCTTTTTAGCAATCAGTCAACTAAGTCTAATTATTCGGCAGACCCCACACCGGAATCGACTGCGCTCGCATCTGATTGGAAGTACCTGTCCCTTCGAATCGACCGCAGACGTTTCTACCTCTGTCAAATGAATACCCTCGAACGTCAATAACAGACTAGTCTTGACTCTAAACATTATTTCCCTGATACATTCATCTTCATTCTGTATAGCTGTTTTTACTTCATTTTTGCTATTTCTAAACCTTAGAAAACAGGTTTTTTTACTTAAAACAAACTCGTCATTTCAACACTGCTATTTAAGCAAACAAACAAACCGAAGCTTAAGTGTTTAATGAAAAGAGGAGTTTGTTTTAGGTTTTTTCCTGTGTTCTAAGGATTTGACGGCGCCAAGCAGTGCCAAAATCAATAAACCTATTTAACATGACCATGCAGATGAGTTGTGCAGGCAAACTCGTAGAAATCCTCCGATCGTAGGGAAGAATCATGGCCCGGGATAATCAGGAATGTCCAGAGCAGGCTTCACCGTAAGTGCATGTAGGAAAGAGGAAATAAGTCAAGCTTTTTCAATCTGTCTTGGTATGGTAAAGCCTTAATATCGTCGACCATATTCGTTGCTCTCCTGGAACCTGTTCGAGAAGGTCAACATCTTTCTTCATCCATGGTAACTAGGCTGGCATTCCGTCATCTAAATGCGATCTCATTAAGATGCCATAGACTTTTGCGAAGAGATCAGGTGGGAATATTATAAACGCACATCTGATCTAATGCAGTGTACATGTTGCCTTCTGGACTGCTTTTTTACAGTGTTTTGAGGGCAGTAAATTCGCAGTTGTCCACATGCCCAGATCTTTGTGTGTTTCTACCTCTTTTAATATAGTGCTATTAATGCAGTACTGGTGTTTCACAGATACTTTTCGACCGGGGCTTATGTGTAGGATCACGCAAATTGATACATTAAACTTAAGAAGCCACCTAGCCAACCAACCACTTAGTTTGTCGATATTCGATTGTAACCCTTTTGCGTCATCAGCGCAGCTGACTTCAGTTCATATTATTAAGTAATCTGTAAACATATTCGTCATTGAGACAGTCGTTCACGTAGCTTAGGAAGAGTAGGGGGCCTAAAACAGAACCCCTTGGAACTCCACTTTCTACTTTTGCCCATTCCGAGCTAGAGTTTCCAACAACAATTCTCTGTACTCTGAAAGACAAAAAACTCTTGATGCACTTGAAAAGTTTTCCTCGAATTCTTACGTTCAAAATCTTCTGTAAAAGAAGCCCGTGTACACTATCAAAAGGCCTTCTTGAAGTCAAAAAATACAACATCTACTGGATGACCCTTATCTGTAGCCTTTGTCCATTTCTCGTGCGACTTAAGGGCACTCGTGAGACAGGAACATCGTGGACGGAAGCCATGTTGGATCATCGCATAGGATTTGGTTGTTTTCCAGATAGCGCATTAAATGCCTCTTGATAATATGCTCCATTATTTTACACGCTATGCAATTTAAACTGGCAGGTCAGTAATTTTCACAGTCCAGTCATGAACCTCCTTTATAGATCGGGGTGATGAATGCACACTTCCATTCTTCCAAGAATTTGCTTTCTTCAAAGGATTTTTGGAATATGATAGACAGTGGTACACACGGTTCGTTAGCATGTTCTTTAAGTACTTATGCAGAAATTCTATCCGGCCCAGGTGACTTGGCAGGCTTTATACGGAGTAATTCGTTTCTAACTATGGTCGGCAAAAAGTATAAGTCTAGGTCCTCTGTTGTGGATGAGGAGGAGGTGGAGGAGGAAGGGAAAGCAGAAGTACACTTTGGTTGTTAAAGTGGTGGAATAGCAGCAAAATTATTAGTCTCTCAGGTGAATATGGTCTAGAAGAATTTGGAAAGAAGGAATGCTTTAACCTGGTCATCGGTCTCCAGTTTTCCATCTGCAGCCTTAAGGACAGGAATCATTTCCTGAATTCTCTTTGTACTCTGTATGTAGCCATATAGCATTTTGGGGTGTTCCAACGATTTTCGCAGTATGTTTAGTTTGAACTTCCTTCACAGGTTAGTAGCCTCACATTTACAAATGTTGCGTTGCTGCTTATATTCACGTAAGTGAGCATCGAAGCCGGTTTGTCTGTAACGCCTCCAAAAGCGATTTATTTCTGAAAGTGGCCAGCAAGTTTGAGTATATCCACTTTGGGCGATTTGTGGTTGTCTTTCTCCTGAGAGGACAGTTGAGATAAACAAGCCTTTTCAATAACGCGCTCAATTTCGTCAATCTTTATTGGTTCCATCATGTAGTTCTGTTTCCCAGGATATCTCTGACATTTGTCTTTTAATAAGTGAGGAATCCACTTTCCAAATGTTTATTTCCCAAGAATCGGGTAAATTTGGTTAGGAAAACAGTGAGTACTCGAAGCACAGCCTAATGTGATTACTTGACCCTAATGGCCGTCGATCCTGTAGGTCTATAAAATTTTCCTAATCTTGGGTAAAAATCAGGTCAAGACAGGTTGAATGTCGTCCTTCTCTCGTCCGTGTTCCAAAGGTGACGTACTGACAGAGAAGTTTGTCTGTTGCCATTGTAGTAGTTTTTTGTTGAATTTATCTGGCATTCCCTGTGCAGTCCATGTTTTCCCGTCAATACCAGGAGCGTTAAAATCCCCAACAATGAGGACATCTTTCTCCTCGCTGGCTTTCTAGAGCTCCGTTATGAGAATGAGATCCTGATCGGAAGTCTGATAAGGCAAACGGTACACAACCGATATCGTCAGTGGTCTGGAATACTTAGCAGATATAGTAATGCTTAAGACTTCCAATCGCGTAACGGAATATGTATGCCAGCCATAGCGGTCAGCTTGCGAGTGACATAAACTATGACTCCTCCTCCTCGACTTGGTCTATCTCTCCTGAAGTGCTGATATCCTCTGAGTGATATTTCGGAATCAGGTATGTCTGCAGTAAGCCACGCTTCATTGAAAGCCGTAACGTCTGGTTTAATTTCATCCACAACATTTCTTAGGTCGTCCAGCTTGTTTAACAGTCTTTGTACATTTGCGGAAGAGATAAGAAGTTTAGTTCTTATGCAAAAATCTGTAATTTTTATAACAATAAGTTTTTCAAACAGTTACGCAAGAGAGGGAGTTTTATGAACACCGCTATAATTCTAAACATCGAATTGTGAGTTAAATTTAAAAACTCGCATTGTAAAGACGTTTTGCACTGATGAGGAAAAAGCATTTTCGATAAATATTTCGAATAATTTGCTCAACAAAGGGTAAAATCACTTATCTCTTTAATAAGAGAACTTGAGATGTTGTCAGTTCCCACATAATGGGAATTACGTAGGCAGCTTAACTTTTTCTTAACGATTAGGGACAAAATTAGTGGTTGTGTGATACACAGCAGAAGTTGGGGGACTGGTTTGAGATAAAGTTATAGATCTCAGTACTTTATGTATGAGAGCTTATGCAGGAAGATTTTAAATTTGAAAGTTTACCAACTATGAGGAAAGCAGAAAATTTCAAGAGAAATAGCGCATGGTTGATACAATCAAAATCCTTTGTGGAATTGAAATAGAGCAAGTAAAGTTCCAAACCATTTTCTTAAGATTCTAGAACCCGATAAAAGAAAGAGAGCTGACAGCTGTCACATGTGCATGAAATAAATCAAAAATTCAGAACAGAAAACCAGTCAAGCACACATAACACATTCGAAAGCTATCCTATCTCCAGCAATAACAACCTCTCTAAGCCAGCACTGTTAGCAGTAGCTGCATCGTCATCGCAATCGACTTAGCAGCCTCAACACGTTTTGCTTATATTTCCACCGCACTTGCACATCCCGCATCTTCCTGGTCATTTACTTGCGAATTCATCGTGCTTAAACTGACAAGCATTGCAGGAACACCAACATGCACTCGTCGTTCTCGACTTGGCTGATCAAACCTCCTGCATGCACTCACTCCCCACAGCGCCTACTCGGCTATAGGTGCATTCATGAAAACCAGAAGTAAAACACCACCGGTCAAACCATATCGCCCCCTGTCTTCTCACAAGTACATCCAAAACACACGAAAGCTTTCTACATCACCTTCGAATACACAGAATTGGCGCCGCTCATGACTATGGGGAAGCGTGTTCTTTAGCTCCTTCTCAATGTGGCCTCTATGACACCAATGCATGCTAGATCCGAGCCACTAATTCTTTTGGTGTAAAACTTTGCGCGTTGTCTTCGGGGCCAGGTCGTGTGTGGCATGGTTAGATGTCGGCCACTCCATTTTATTTCACATCGATGGACTGACTGAATCGGACAGTGAACTTGAACCTGGAAGAGAGGGGACGAGGATGGTTGGCAGCAGTCAGCACAGATTCTCACTATAAATAATGTGACGTGCTTGAATCAATCAGGGTGTGCTAAAAGCCGTGGCTTGGAAGGTCACCACCTGAAGATTCAACTCTGATCTCGCAGTAAACCCAGCATCTGTTTATATGGAGTGACTTAATGTTGGACTTAAGGTCCGGCTGCAATGTCTCACTATTGTTGTGGCCTTTTTGGCACTCTCGCGCGTGTGAAGTCCAAACCAGGCAAACGTTTTAAGGAAAAACTCCGTGCGTTGTGCTGGGGCCCTGTCAATGTGTCCCATGCGCAGTCGGGCTGTTTAACAATGGCAACCATGACACCCAATCTCAGTAGCAATTGGTTGAAAGGCTCGGTCAATTGACTGGTACCTGGGAGAGAGAAGACTGGATGAGGTCAACTTTCAGCGAAAGACTCCCTCTCGTAAAAAATCTGACCTTTTTTATCCCGAGGTGCTTATAGTTATGATGTATAAGACTGCAAACTAAGGGTTTACCTCGTTCCCCTTTAAGAACAGAGTATCAGCCTGAAATAGCACCTTCTTAATGTGGTCTCTAGGGTACTCTCGCTCAGTCGGGCGTATAACCATCCTACCTTGTTGGTTGGTGCAATCTTGGTTCAATGTGCGAAATCTGGTGTATGAAGCATGCATAACGGGAGTGTGGTGGCACGCCTTGAGGCGACTTCACTCCTCTTTGGCCATCTGTGCAGCATCCCACCTCCAGTTTCCGTGATTCTTTAGTGGCACTGCACACAGGAGGTTGTGGATGGAAAAAGTAGGGTATATGCTATGAAAGTCACCCTCCCTACAATTACCATTATGTGGAGCATCCTTTGAACTTCTCGGCAACCGTAGTTGAAAAGGCAATAAGAATAAAATTTCTAAAAGTAAGAATGTGTTCTAGTCAAACTAAAATAGAATTAAAAAAGAATGCTGCTGTCCAGTGTGCATCAGTTTGGTAAGAGTGCAGAACACAAAGCCTTTTGGAAGGCTTGGTGAAAGTATTCATGCGATAAAAAACGATATTTGTCAGAAAGTGGACCACCAAGCATGTTTAGAATCAAATGTTGTCCACCGTCAAAATCTCGCTCGGGATGTGAATTCCATTGTCGGACTAAAGAAATAACAGCGTCAATTGGATTCACACTTATTTGAACGTGAATGCATTTATTTCAAAGATTGTATAATCGCATAGTCCGATCGTCGCCGCATCAAGTGTCCCTCAAGGCGACATTTGAAATTCTCCACAGCCTGGGTCTCAAAAGTTACTCCGATGGATTGATTCATGGTTCGATTTCATGGTTTTTGAAAAAAACTCGTATACAATCTTTCTTTGGGCAAACGTAGTTTACTGTATATCCTCGGTAGTTCGTTGTAACGACGAGTTGGAAAAAATCATCACAAAAGATGGTGGATTTCCAATCACGCACGATGCAAACTATTTTTATTAAGTCCCTGCGTAACTTTCTATAAATTAGAAAAAAGACATTTATGTTGGTTAGATGGATATCATATGACAGTGAACCTCGAACTCTTCCTAATTTTTATGGCCTACCTCTATACCATTCCGAAAAGGTTGATCGTATATTCAAGATACAACCTTACAAACGTACCAAAGACTGTAGTGTAGGGCTAATTATCGAAAACTTCAAAAGCCCGCTTGAAAGCGGATGGCCTTAAGATTTGGGCTTTGGATGCCTTGCTCTAGAATTTTGAAGACTTTAGAGTGTTTGTAATGTAAAAACTGATAGCTCTATATGTTTCTAATTCCCGGATTTCTCTTCCTTTCAAATAACCGGGACGTGTATCCAGGAGCCAGGTTCAATTTCCTATAAGCAGCACGATCTATTTATTCCATTTGAACTACAGGAGCCATCTGCAGGCCATATGTATCCCCGAGGCTACCGGCAAAACCACAAAAGAAAGTGTAAACGGGATCTTTTTACGTTCCAAAATTTATTAAATGATACTCAAAAACCCGGTAGGGTAGCCGAAACCCAAAACATCTTTCAATTGGAGCCTCTCGTTAAAATGAAACGCAGGAGGTGCAACCAAGACCATTGAAAGTCGCCTTGGGAAGCAAACAGCAGGTAAATCTATTGTTGCCTCGAAATTACAGGCTATGAAACGAGTTTGGTGGAGGAATTTTCGAGCTGGACTACACTCCCATCGAGCACATTAAAATGAGGACAAGGGTAACAGACTTAAAAAGACGTTAATACAAGGAGGAAACGAAATGCAAAGGAGGAAATGAAAATAGTAGACGATTAAATCATAAAAACAGTGTTCTCGTTTTTATGGGAGCATCTGGTGAAATTGATGGCAACCTCCCCGGTCGACAGCCTTATCAAATGCCTATAGAGTTGAACCCAGCCGGAGATTGAATATATCTTGCGGAATATCTAGCAATAGTCATTAGGTGCAACAAAAACCAACAATCTTCAGAGATCGAAAGAACAAAACAAGGTTAAAATGATGTCCACAAATGTTCAGAGTCTATTCAACAAAATGGATGAAATAAAACTGGTCTTGGACCATATACAACCTAACTTCATAGCTCTAACAGAAACCCGGTTAAATGAGCAAATCACAGACGAGATGGCATTTGCCACAATCCAGATGACCCCTCACCAAATTCAACCACGTTTCTCGAAATTCTTAGTCGTAAATTGAAAGTCCCAGACCAACCGGACCTCCATATTGCCGTGGTATAGTGAACCCCAGGACAATGGACGGACAGAGATAAAGCACTCATTACGGAGGTCAAGTAAATCTGCTGTAGCAAATACGCATTAATAATTTGAGATTTAAACTCTCCAGACATTTATTGGGAATCGGTGTACTGCTCGCGATCGGAGTATTCATTTGAACCGAAATCACTTCAGTTGGTAAATGACGCATTCTTTACGTCATAATGTACATGCGGTTCCGAAATGGGCAGCAGTCAAGCTGCTTGGCTCTCATCCTTGGTAGAGATTACAAATGCATCTTTGTATTACGTGCTCACTCGCCCCTTGGAAAAAGTGATCATTGTGTTCTTGCTTGTGTGTGAAGTCATTTTTTGTACCCGAACTTCGAGCAGTTAGGGAGAAAAATGTATGGAAATGGGATTATACCAAAATAAAAGAACATTTGAACGCGATAAACCGATGCCCTGCACACATTCCTGACCAAAATGCTGCCTGCTTCTTCTTTAGTAACTTGATTCAGCTATTGATAGAGAGCTGCTGTCAGCTTAAAAGGAGATCGTGTATCTCCCTACCCAAATGGGTGACATCGAAAAAAGGTAGCTGAAGGAGAAAAGGAGTGAATTGAATTCGGTGTCGAAATCTTCTGAGAAAAAACGATCACCTTTTGAGTCAAAAATTGTCGAAGATATTCCAAGAAACTCTTAAAGGTTCTTTGCTTATGTGAATAAGACAAAATGAAATCGGGACTCAATTACTTCTCTAAAAGACTATCAGGGATACAAGTTAGTCGTTTACTATGATAAGACAACCTTTTATCCAATTTCTTTATGCCTATGCGTGCAGACGTGCCACCATTGACGAGGAGGAACACCAAATAATTACTACACCTACAGATAAAATAAACACGGTGAAATTCCCAACAGACACAGTAAGAAAAACTATGAAGCAGCATTGGCCCACTAAATTGTCTGGTCCGGATGGCATACTCTCAAAAGTTCTGAATGAACTCACCGACCAGCTGGCCTCTCCACTCGTCAAGGTCTTTGAAAGTTCAATAGAGGTAGAGGCTCTGCCTACCGAGTGAAAGCTAGCCAAAATAGCCTCCATCTATAAAGGGGGAGAGAGAACATCATATAATAACTTCAGACCAGTCAGTCTCAGAAGTATTTGCTGTAAACTAAGGGAGAAGATAACCAAAACAGAACTGATGAAGCATATTGAAGTGAAGAACTTACTAGGTTCATATCAACATGGATTTATAAATTGGTGATTCTGCCACAGAAACCTGTTCACCTCCCTGAAAAGCTGGACGAAATCATTAGAATTTAGTTTTTCAGTCGATGCGGTCTACCTTGACTTCAGCAAAGCCTTTGCCAGGTTCCCACAGAGACGTCTGATCTAAAAGCCACGTAGAATGGGTGGGAATGGTGACCAACTGAAACGGTTGGCCGACGTTCTCACAGGCAGGGGCAAACATGTTTGCATTGGTGACACCAAGTCACACTGGGAAGCTGTTCACAGTGGAGTTCCACAGGAGAGCGTTCTAGGTCCCATTCTGTTTCTGTTTTACTTGAACGACTGTCTTGATTATCTGACATGCGAGAAGGTCATGTTCGCTGATGATCTGAAGTAACGGATTTCGATGGAAAAGACGGAAGATGGGCGGAACTTATAAATAACTTTGACCACTTGCAAAAGTGGCTTGATAAGTCGCTGCTTAACCTTAATTTCAACAAATCCTAATTCATCCGACTATGGTCAGGTTCAGACGGGTGATGAGGTTTGAATATCAGTACTCCCTCAACGGTCACCTTCTTGAGCAAGTTAATGATCTAAAGACTTGGTTGTGTTGATAACGCCACTCTTAAACCAGCGACGCACTGTGCTTAGAGAGCTAAGAATGCTATGTGTATTCTGGGAGTGATCAGGACATCCTTCGTTAATTTTGGCGAGGAGCATTTTAGTCGCGTGCTTGGAACGTTTGACCGGCCGGTGTTGGAACATTGCGTTCAGACGTGGCGCCCCTGGACGATGCAAGACTACACATCGTTGGAGAAAGTTCAACGGAGGACAACGCAACTAGTCAGTGGATTATAGTGCCTATCCTATGAGGGCCGACTAGAAAGACTTGATTTTCCTCTCAAGTCAAGGTCAAGGTGCGCAGTTCGTTTTTAAAAGCTAAGTGAAAGTTCTATTTTTTTCAGAATTTCCTTATCCAAAGCTTTAATTACTAACTGATTTTTTGATAAAAAACTTTGCACTTTTAACACTCTATCATACCTGTGGCGCTCGTCCACTTCTACAGGCGTGAACATTTAGAGTCAACGCTTTCAACCTATATAGCCTCGTTATTAGTTAGGTGGATCTGTTATACTAAGAAGTTTCTCAAGCACATATAAAGGTCCTTAGTTAAAATTTTTGAAAAAACATTTGTCGCAGAATATTATTCGCCTGCTTTTTCCTAAGTTTGACCAAATTAAAGCCTCTTAGCAAAAATGAGAACGAAAATCTCGGCTCATCGCAAGCTCTCAGCCATTGCACCGAAGCGTTGCTTGGTTGCATCAAGTAGTCACAGCAGTGATATGCATATGCAACCAATCGTTAAAGCTAAGCAGCTTGATCTCTCAGCTTTACAAAACTGTAATGATTTTATGTTAAAGTTTGGATCAGTTCTCTCTATACTGGAAAACTTATTCGACGTTGACATCCTTGCTCTTCCCTCTCAGGAATGTCAGCGTCTGGATTCTCTCGTCCATTTGGTTGCCACTGAAACATCAGACCGACAGAAACGAAATTATAATTTTCTTTTAAAAATGTTTCCCGGGACAGACGACCCATTGACGTTGCCGTAAACTTCCTGTACTCGTGCGGTTTCAACTACAAAATAGCGGAAGCCAAACGCCTCTCCTCACGTAGCAAAAATCCACCTATATTAGTCACCCTTTTTCACCAATCGAGGTGGACTCCATTTTTGCACAAAGAGGTCGCACTTCTCGTTATCTAGAAGATGCAAAATGTTTCCTTTGTCGGGATCTTACACCGATGGAGCGAAGGAATGTGTCTCCCCTCTTGCATAGGTCTTCGGCCTCTCAATTTATTATCCATAAGTCTGGTCATGGCTATGCAAACCATAACGAGACGATACAGCAATCTCCTATAGTGCCCGGTTCAAAAACCTCCTTAACTTCCACTCCGCTCTTCTTTCAACGAATCCATTACCGCCTTCTTCCTCGCGAATAGGAATTTCAAACGCAGAAGCTTTCAGCCATGTCGTTAGCCCACCTTTAATGTCAGTAACTCCGTCTTAAGTGCCAAAACCGACTGCTTCTCCGTTTCAACGTAGTTTTCCTTGTATTCCTACTGTTGACTTAGTCAATAAAACTGAGTCAAGCCCACCTCGTTCCCATTCCACGCTATCCACTCCGGTCTCAGCTGTCCAATCTAATAAACTTATAAAAAACCTGGGTAAGTCAAACTATGCTCCAAACTTAAGTTCCAAAAAGAAAAACGTTATTAAAGTTGGGAAACCTCCTAACCCTCCAGCATCTACCATACATAGCCAAAATTTCCTTAGCAATTATCCCAACCAATCAACTTTTCAGGCTGCCCCATTATTTAACCATACCCCTTACGGTACCAGTTTTCCAAAACAATTTGTTCCGTATTCAGATCTTATTCTCCCCCCATATTATTATTCCTCAAAATCCTATTTATAGGCCTCCTATTTTCGCTAACGCAGAAAATAGCCTTCCTCTCAATGGATACCACCCAAATATTATTCTACAATAATCCTAATTTAGTTAGCAGTAACCGCTTAGCTAATTGTAGACAGCAGCCATTTTATTCTCCGCCAGCACCTTCCTATCTACAGTTTACTTCCCCACCACCAAGTCTTCCTTTTTTATAAGAAACAATAACCCTAGTTTGGATACTCGAACTACGCTAGATGTCATATTACTTAATGCTAGATCTGTTTTAAATAAGATGGCGCAACTGAGAGCCATTGCTTTCGAGTTAATGCCCGATGTTTTATGTGTAACTGAATCTTGGACCCATCCCTTAATTTCCGACTCTCTGCTTGTCATAGACCAGTACGATCTCTACCGTCAAGACCACATTAGTAAGCGTGGTAGTGGTTGTCTTCTCTATATTAAATCTTCATTTAAGCACTTCCCTTTTATCTAGATGTTACGTCATTCTCTGGTAACTACTGCTTCGCATCCATTATCCTGTCGCCCCGGCAAAAGTCGATTCTCGGATGTATTTACAACCCGCCTAATTCATCATCCGATGATGATGCAAAACTTTGTGAAATTTTTAAATTGATTTCGAAGTCCAATTTTAACATTAGAATAATCGCTGGGGACTTTAATTTTCCTGAAATTGACTGGATTTTCAAAATCTTGTCCACCCAGATTTCAGCCTTTCCTCGATACCATTAATTTTTCTAATTGGTCCCAGCTTGTCCGTTCTTCAACGAGAGACAAGCATATTTTAGACCTGATTTTCACAAACGACATTGCTCCCCTCTTCGTTGATTTTTAAGCAGGGGTCTCTTCCAAAGTGATCATACACTAATTCACTGTTGCCTTCCGATTGTTTCATCGAAAAGGTTAGTGCCGTTCGTACCTATCATGCTTTTTGACCTCGCAGATATGAGGCTTAATTAGTAACTTTTTGGACTCATTGGACTGGCAAAATCTCTCCTCCATGAACGACGCAGCAAGTCTTTGTGACTTCGTGTCAGTCGTTTCAAATAACATCCTCAGGCTTGTGCCAACCAAAATAGTCAAAGCCCTACGTCTCGAGAATCCTCCGTTCCTCACTTTCTTTTTGCCCACGACTAAAGAAATTGAAAAAAAGCAGTTGAAAGATCAATATACTAGTTCATTATCTGTACATCTAAGGATCGCAGAGATTTTTGAATTAGCCTCTAAGATTCGTCTTGCACGTGACAGACAGAGGGAATCTTGCGCACTCAGTGAGCCAAACTCTGCAAAATCTGTTGCTCAACTGTTCCGCCGTCGATCCTCTTCTAAACGAGGGTTATGAAATTCCTCCATTACTAAATGAAGACAAGAACTTCGTTCTGGAAGACTCTGACAAGGCAGAACTGTTAAGTGCGTTCTTTGCAAAATCATCTTACGATGGAACCTGAACCGGTTCCGACGTTTCAGGCATCCTCATTGAATGTTATCAGCACTATTGATTTCTCCTTAGAACTAATTCGTAAGCAAATAATTCGTCTGAAAAACTCGCACTCTTCGGGGAACTGACGGTATTCCAAACTCAGTTATTAAGAGAGTGCCGAGCTTTCCCCAATTGCTTAGCCATGTGTTCTCAGTTTATCTTTCAAACGGATTCTTTCCTGACTCATGGAAGACATCTATTATTCTTCCTGTCTTTAAGTCGGGATCTCGTTCGGACGTAAATAATTATCGAGGCGTTCACAAAACCCCGGCTCTCATAAAAACTTCTGAAAAATTATTTTTAATCAAATTCTCGACTTTTGCCTAGAAAATAAGCTTTTAAGCGACTCGCAATATGGTTTTCTACCTGGGAGATCATGCGAAGTGTGTCACTTAGCTTTTCTTAACCTCGTCACTTCCCTTCGTAACGAGCAACAGTCAGTGGTTGTGATCTACTTTGACCTGAGCAAAGCCTTTGACAAGGTACCACACAAACGTCTTCTGAGTGAAACCTGGAAGCCCTCGGCATCCGGCCTCCTCTCCTTGACTTCATTGGTTCCTACTTCTCTAACCACAGCCAGAAGGTCTTAGAAGGTAGTAGCTATTCGACGCCTCAGCCGATCACGAGTGGCGTTTTTCAAGGCACCGTTCTAGGTCCCCTTCTCTTCATTCTGTACATTAACGAAATTTCAAATTTACTCACGAATTCACAAACTTTCGTTTACGCTGACGATCTCAAGTGCATTTATTCATTTTCTTAAGACACTGCTAATAGTTGCGTTGACAAAATCAACACTGATCTACTTATGCTCTCACGTTGGAGCTGTACTTGGCAGATGGAATGTTCTCCATCCAAGAGCAGTTTGATTTGTTTTAGCCCTGCAAAGCTTCCTGGACCCCTAGTATTTCAAAAAAGTACACTTTTAGAACGATCATCCATAAAAGACTTAGGTCTAAGTTACACGAATAAGCTAGCATTATCGCCTCATGCAGATCGAATTTCTGCAAAGGCTGCTGCAGATATGTGGTTTTATATCACATAATTTCTTCCTTCCGGAAATAAAGTTAAACCTATACCGCATGTTTGTTCTTCCTATCCTCGAATACTGCTGTCCCCTATTTGGGCTGATGAACGCCTCTGACCGCAGTAAGATTGAAAAAGTTCAGAGGGTTTTTACTCGAAGACTATTTTTCTCTGCCTGGATCAGCATCTCTATACGGATAGATGCCAGTTAGCAAACATTAAATTTCTGTGGGTTAGAAGACTCGAAGCCGGTCTCTGCTTCCTGTTTCGCGTTAACTCTAGCCCAAATCTCCCACAATTAACGCTCTCACTCCGGTAAATCGACCCTATGCCACTCGTAATTCCTCCATGATCATTTCACCACCCCTTAGCTCCACAACTAACCGGTCTCAGTTTTTGCCTCCAAATATGCTTTCATATGGAATAATCTTCCACTGCAAATTAGGTTGTCGTCTACATTAGCTATTTTTCAAAACCAAATTACGCAAAAATTTAACTTTGGAAGATATAAAGTCCTTATTGTCTGTTTCCTTCCCAAAACTCGCAACTTTTGAGTTTTGAAAGGGTCCTCCTGGTATTTGAGGCAGCACCCTCGATATTATATTGGTCTCTTATTATATTTCCATCATCCTTTTGCGAGTCAATGTTTGCATTCACTTTTTCTTTCCCTCCTTTTAAAACTAGCATTACCAACTCTTGACAACCCTTGATACTCCCTCCGAATTTGAACCCTGACGATAGTCTCCAGGTTCTGTTGATGATCGAGGTGGGTTCTGATGGTTTCGCCTCTTTGGTGATGGACTATGCAGTCAGCAAGGTCGCATCTCGATGATGATCTCGTGACCTCTACTGTCCCGTCTTCGTTTCGACCATGTTGTCTGCGATGAGTTCGTCCTCTCTCACCTCCACTGGTGTTTATAATCAGTAGCTCTGACTGCTATATTATCTCTCACCCGACAAGACACGTCCCGAACCCTCATGCGTAGTCAGCAACATCATAATACTATTCCATTGCATTTAGCTATTAATTTTTAGTGAAGCAGTTTTTTCTCCTAATGTAAATTGGCGGCTCGCCGAACTCCGCCTCCGATGTAACCCTAGGAGTTTTTACTGCTTCTTTTTTCCAGTTCACCGTATATGCCAAAGATTGTTGACTTTTAAAAAATGGCAAATCTTTTGAATCGGATATGTTTACCATACTTCTCATTTCTGCTGTTCATATGGATGCTCACATAGTGCAGCAATTATCCACTTTGTATTTATTTTAAACCACGGTACTAAGTTTGTAATGATGGGGCCCTCTGGGCCTTAAATGTCTAATTTATTTATTTTATAGGCAATACCGAGGGATATGATCTTGGTCTTCAAACTTGTCAGGGGTGTTGACTGTGCTCTTCAGCTAGCCGATTTTTAGATTGACAAACAACGATAAATCTCCCTGGTCTACCAATAAAAACTAAGAATTGACTCGGCCAAACTTGGAAGTGCAGAACACTCTTCCCACAGGATGATTAAAGAATGGGAACAAACTCCTGCTTCGGTTTTTCTTGCTGAGAGCTTTGCGATATTGGAAAAGAAAGACTTGATTAAATTTTACTCTGATGGACATACATTGAGTGGACATCAATAACCGAAAACTATTACCATACCGCCATGTAGCATATGCATTTTTGACAATCTGTCTTTAAATAGGGTTTTCAAGGGCTCTTCCAAGCTCCCTCATATTTACTGAAATATTACAATAGATGAAGATTTTTCTTAGGAGGCGGTTTCGTCAGCAGCATTGCGGAGGAGTTTCCAGATTTTTATAGCAGCTGCAAACGTGGTGAATTCGTAATCAAATTTCCATGCACAATCATTCATATGCTAGAGAAATTATGTCGGTACCAGCACTCAACCTTGAGGAAATCTACTCTATATGGCTCTACGCCCTATTGCCTTTACCCAACACAGGCAACTTGTGAAGGACCGAAAAGTAATTTCGTCACCCATTGCAGAAGTTTACTACTGAAACCCAATAATGTTAGCTTGCGTAGATGTTTACGCTAAACATTATTGAATGACCTACCAGAAATCAATGTAGGCATGTACGCAGTGGATTTTTGACGCGACTGCTGCTGCTAGTTTCGCATCCTATAAAGTATGGTCATTACTCACGATTTTCTCCTAAGAAAAGCCGTCTTTTACTTTGCACAAGAGGTTGTGGGTTGCCAAATAACTCGTAAATGTCTTTTCGTCGGTTTTCCCCGGGACTTTAGCAGGTGATTCCAGCATATTCATGTAGATTTTAACTTTATGTATGCCAATTTAAATGGTTCTTCAAACACAATGTCTATTACCCTTGAGTATACTGAATTAACTTGTGTGCAGATAATTTAAAAAAGGAGTTGTGCCTGCATGCAAAAAGAAGTCTCCGGCCTCAAAAAAATACCCAAGGCCACAATATGAATTTCAGACCAATCCTTCAGTGTCTGTATTATTATTATTATTATTATTATTATTATTACGATAGGCAATATAAGTCAGGCACTTTCAACCTATCTATTTAGGGTAACCCCTAAAACAGTCGAAATCTTTGTTACCCTGTTTTACACCCGTTCGTTAGGTTAATATCTTTCCTCAACCAGAGTGTCCAGACAGGCACTGCGTAATCTAGATTAGTCTCACAAATATGCTCAAGATTTTCACGAAGAGTTCGACGATGAATCGTGGAATGAAAATGGTTACAGATATCGCAGATATACGATCAGTGAACTATCTTGGATTTGGATTTATACAGAGGGATTCCATAGTATCGTGACTATATCGTAGCTGTGATAAGAGTAATAGATCGATTAGTCTATCGGTTCTATACGATCGTATTTTTGCTGGCCGCGGGATATAAAAGCATAAAGTGATGGCCAGTCACTGCATACCAATATCTTAAAGCTATTACAATTATTGCAGTCTTTGGGAATCTTTTTGAATTCAATTGACGGGCATCACTTGATGAACTGATGAATAACGACATTCTGTCCGATCACTGTGGCTAGAAAAATTTCGCGATTTGCACCAGTTGGTCCAACTTGCCAGTAAAACTTTTGGGGTTCACTGTTAGTCGCTGATGGTGGTTGTAAAGTTGGTCAGTCACTATTTCAACCGAATGGACGTAACTGAATAAATTTCTGAGGTGGTCACGTGCGGCCTTCAGGGAATATGTACATACGGCCTTGCATGAGGATCTTTGGCTGTGACGACGCGAGACCCAAAGCAAATTACGAGCCTTGTTGTTAAAGTGGTCTCCGGCTAGATATAACTCCCGCCATTTAAAGTCGTACAACAGCCTTCTTTACCATTATGCTGCCGTTAAATTGACACAATATAAGATAGTCATGATAACCTGACGCAATTTAACCACAATTTAATTTTTGCGATGTCAGAATTAAACTGCTTGAGGATCTTTGACTTGAAGAATTTTTCCCGGGCATGAATTTAAAACAGGCGTATACAGCAGGGATTAATTGGTACCAGCTAAAATTTCGCGACGGCTTATCAACTGCAACCCACCTTTGCATAACACAGATAATAAATGAAAATTGGACAGCAGTTTGAATTAACAGAAAATCAATGCACAACAGCAAGGGCCAGAGGACAACGTAAAGAAATTCAGGAATGAAAATGTGGGGGAGAAGCTAAGACAACTAAAACCATGAATCATCTAGGGTGAAAATCACCAGGGCACTTGTAGATTGATCACGTGGTCTAGTTGCTTGCAAAGATTGGGTTTCTCCCTACGTATATACGCTGCTTCAAGTAGCGCAAAGTCCGTGTTTTTTGTGCCCGATCAAGTACTCGGAAAGCTGTATTGAGGTCTACATAGTGACCACTGTCTAGTAGATGTTTAGTAATCGAAGAACGTGGTACTTTATTTTATTGTTTAAACAACCAATTAGGTAAATGTTCAGTGGCTCTAGATGCTAATTGCCTTTGCGTTCGCCCAATGTACTTGCATCAACGAGTGCACGTGAATTCATAAACACAATTTGGGGTGGCGTGCAACGGCAAGGCATCCTTTGGATGGTTGATTGGCAGGCTTCTATTATGATTGATAAAGATGAGCTGAGCTGCATTGTATGTTCTTCCTATGGTGCAGCATAATCGTCGCTTGATTGTAATAGAAAATATTGTCAACCTTAAAGGGTAAGTATCTGCTTACGGGCCCTTTAAGGGTAACAATATTTTTAATACAATCAAGCGACGATTATGCTGCACCATAGGATGAACATACAATGCAGCTCAGCTCATCTTTATCAATCATAACAGAAGCCTGCCAATCAACTCATCCAAAGGATGCCCTGCTGCTGCACGTCACCCCAAATTGTGTTTATAAATCACGTGCACTCGTGGATCAAGTACACAAGTGAACGCAAAGGCTAATTATAATCCGCTGAACATTTTCACCTAATTGATTGTTTAAACAACAAATAAAAGTACCACGCTCTTCGATTACTAAACATCCACCTGACAGGCATGTAGATCACCTCGAAACGCTCGACAATCGGACTTTGTGCAAAGCATATCGCAGGGAAAACAATCTTACAAAGCAACTCAGACCACGCACAATACGCCCCGCGTGTTTCACGTGTTCATGGTTTTGAACCTTACTCCCCTATTTTCCTTAAAATTCTTTACGTTGTCCTGCTGTTATGTATTGATTTTCTGTTAGTCGAACTGCTGGTACTCTCATTCGTTATCTGTGTTACGCAAAGACGAGTTGCGGGTGATAAGCCGTCACGAAATGTTGGTACCCTAATAAATCCTACTCTTTATTTATCATTTTGTATAGAGACCTCAGATGTCCTGAGGATGAAGCTTGAAACCGCCCGTTCATTTGCTCGAGGTATTAAAGAAGCCCAATGTGTCAGCGGTATTTAGCGCACTAGCGACGTGGTGGTTTTGCTGAAGACCGCTTTTCCGAGGATCTGAGACCCTTGAGCGTCTTTTATTACCTGGTCGAGGCGGAAAGCTCAGCTGGCGGTTTTGAAAGCCAGTCTGGAAATAGATCAAATGAGTCAGCAAAACTTAATCGTTAAAGCTTCTTTAACAGTCGCTTTATTGAATTAGGCTTTTCACCATGCACTCCATATTCACATTCAAAATCATAAAGAATAAACGTTTGAACGTAAGGTCGATATGACAGCATAAGCGTAAAGACGATCGAGCCGTGTCAATTGCTTTCAGTTAAAGATATACCAGTTGCATTAGTTCGTCGACCAATTACGAGGTAGTCCGTTCACGTACCGTATACCGAGGGACTGTCTTCTTTCGATGTTTTGGGTGATGACGACAGATGTTCTGTCTGGAAGTTACTCGAAGAAAGTCGCTACTTGGCCTTCGATGTTCCGGATAGTTGACGAGTCACGGTGTAGTTGCTCAGTAACGGAAACAAATGTTCAACCAGTTCCGGTTCGCAGATTTGATTCAAGATTCCTGACCGTTTTCAGTCATCGCTCGTACCAGCTCGAGCGATACCTCCCAAACCGACGACAGGTTTCGTACGTATATTCCGTGAAGACGAACGAATGTTCGTGAATGTTCCTTATCAATCTGCACAAATTCACGTTCGAGCAAACAAACTAAAGCTGCGCAAGTTGGGTCTGTTATCATGCATTTGCCTGAGCGGAGTTTGTTGTATCGATAACGTTTCATCAATGAAAGGTACAGTTCATCGAGAAGAGATATTGTAGTAATCGGTCCTTCTGGTTTGTCTTTTGGTATCGGAGCCTAGATCATCATTTCAACGTTTACTTAAGAAAATGAGGCAGAATGAAGCCGCTGCTATGGTTGAGATTTCTATTGAAGGCCGACAGCGATTCATTGGTTTTACGTCACAAATATTACAGGTTAAAGTCGTTGATAGTAGACACGGTTAAGACAGAGTTTTAAATACGATTTAGGAGTTGATTTCGAGAATGATGCACATAGCCGGAAATTCCATGTAAGAAGTTATCATTCAGATAATTTATAGATAATGTTTAGAATATCAACGCCTCGCGGAAACGTGCATGTGATAACGCCTACCAACTCATCCAATGCGTACCGCTCCGAGAGCACAAACGGAAAGATAACATTCAAGCCGTCAGGAAATCAGAACTTACACCAAACAAATGCTTTTTACAATCAAAATGTTTAGAATGAAAAAAAGACTGTGTACACATTGGTGCTCTTTGTGAGTGGTCAGGTATACTGTAGAATTCAAGGGATAGTGTGATAAATAGTAAACAGAGTGTTTGTATATCCAGAGGTGCTTTTTTACAACAATTGTAAAAAATGGTGAACTCATAATGAAGCAGAGAAAAACTGCGATCTCAAAGCTGAATATGAAATATGTCAAATTTGGCGTAAGTTTCAACAGTTAAGTTCAATTTCTCGACGCTTCGGCGCATTCTGGAAGATAGCTCTATCAAGTTCCCTGTAGAACTTTATATTGATGGAGACATCACAGAAGCCACAGGGAGACTATTTCAATGTTTGAACACTCTCAAAGAGAATGAAAACTTGCGTTAATCCAGGCTTGTCTACTGAACGCACATTTTTAACCGTTAAGTCGGAGATTTTGTGGTGGCAAAAATTCAAAAATGTCCTCAAGAGACAAAAATCAATCCAATCCCTTCACAATGCAGAATGACTGTAAAGGATTCCCACGCATTCGTCCATAACAAAAAGAAAAGAGATTAACGCTTGTTTGGCGGTTGCATATGACAAGAAGGCGACCATGAAGTTCCTTGAGGAAAACCGATTGCTCTCAGAGCTCCAGCATGGCTTCAGACAGAATTTCTCTTGTCTTTCCAGTTTTATTGCTCTCGACAGAGCAGTGGACGCGCGCATTGGATGAAGTTGGTAGAGTTGACGTTATCTATACTGATTTCACAAAGGCGTTTGACAGTGTCCCACACAAACGTCTTATCTATAAATTATCTGAAATTGGAATGAAAGGAATGCTGCTGACATGGATCGCAGATTTTCTTACAGCAAGATTTCAAACTGTGTGCATCGATTCCTCGAAGTCAACAACTTCTCCGGTTCTAAGTCGTGTCCCCAAAGGCTCTGTCTTAGTACCATTACTCTTCTTAGTCTATATCAACGACTGCGATGAAGACCTGGGTTGCAGCGCCGTAATGTTTGCTGACGATGTTAAATTGTGGAGGGTCATCAGATCTGATGCCGACAGGCATGCATTTCAATAGAGTCTCAACCATCTTAGCAGCTGTTCTGCTCATTTGCTCTTAAATTTTAACGTTGGGAAGTGTGTGGTCCTAAGACTCCGTACCAAAAAGACCAGTAAGGAGGATGATTACTACCAATATCTTCTCAATGGGCAGCCCCTTTCGATTGTTGAGGAACAGAAGGACATCGGTGTTCTAATAAACTCCCCACTCAAACCATCTTCACAGTGTGTAAAGGCAGCTTAACGCGCAACACAAGTTTTATTTGCGCTCAGACGTGGATTTGTGCAGATTGATAAGGAACTATTCCAAAAAACCTACGGAGCATTCGTTCGATATTACTTGGAATATGCCATCCAGGCCTGGCGTCCGTGGTTTAAGAAGAATTATCTACAGCTCGAACGAGTACAGGCGATGGCTAAGAGGATGGTCAAGAATCTTAGTCATCTGCCTTACGAAACCAGACTAGTGTAACTTTATTTGTTTCCTCTCAATTACAGGCAACTACACGGTGACCTCATCCAAACCTATCGGATTATCAGAGGCCACGAGTGTGCCCTAGAATTTGCTGACTTCTTCGAATTAGCTGAGACGGAACATCTGTGGGGTCATCCCTTTAAACTGCAGAGGAAGTTGGTCCACACGGACGTCCGTCGGAACGCCTTTTCGCAGGGGGTGGTTGGTGCATGGAACGGACTCCCTCATGAGGTGGTCCTTTCAAAAACTGTTGACAAATTCAAATGCAAACTGGATACTCATTTGCTGAGAAACTATTGTACATATAATGAAGCTTGTGTCAGTCGTGGCAGCTTATGCCTGGCCCACACATATCGATGACCTTACGTTTTCATTTGTCAGAATTATTGCTGTAAACGTTTATTCTTTTATGATTTGAATGTGGATATGGAGCACAATGGTGAAAGCCTAATTCCCTCAATAAAGTGACTTAAAGAAGCTTTAACTATTAAAAGTTTTGTTGACTCATTTGATCTATTTCCAGACTATTTAAACCGCCAACAGTCAAGGGTTTCCTTGTTAGGGTGGCATATTTAAAAAGACGCCTCACAAGGGTTCAGAAAATCTCGGAAAAGCGGTCTTCAGCAAAATCCATAAGGCCTGATTTGCTAGTGTGTAACACGCACATTGGGCTTTTGTCACTCTCGAGCAATGAACGGGTCGGTTTCAAGTTTATCCTCAGGACACCGAGGTCTTTATGCTAAAATGATAAGTCAAAGAGCAGGATTTATTGGTACCAACAAATTTCGTGACGGCTTATCACCTGCAACCCGTCTTTGCATAACACAGATAACGAATGAAAATGTACAGCAGTTTGAATTAACAGAAAATCAATACATAACAGCAAGGGAAAGAGGACAACGTAAAGAATTTACGAAAGTGGGTGAGAAGAACTAAAACCATGAATACCTAGGTGAAAATCACCAGGTTGTCACTTCGTGTGAAGATTAGTATCCCTCATGGCAGTTTGTGTGAGCGGAGTTAGCTCATAGTGATATCACGTCTAGTATGTTTAGTAGTCGAGAACGTGGTACTTTTATTTTGCATTGTTTAAACAATCAATTAGTAGTGGCTCATGCACGTTTTTGCAGTCATCGTAGCGAATCGTGAATACATTATGTGCGTGAGTAGCGAGTCGTTGGAGGTTGTTATAGTTGATAGATGATAGCTGATTATATGGTCATAGTGATAACGTCGCTTCGATTGTATTAATATTACCCTTAAAGGCCCGTAAGCAGATACTTACCCTTTAAGGCTGACAATATTTCTAATTCAAATCAAGCGACGATTATGCTGCACCATAGGAAGAACATACAATGCAGCTCAGCTCATCTTTATCAATCATAATAGAAGCCTCGCCAATCAACCATCCAAAAGGATGCCTTGCCGCTGCATCGCCACCCCAAATTGTGTTTATGAATTCACGTGCACTCGTTGATGCAAGTACATTGGGCGAACGCAAAGGCAATTAGCATCTAGAGCCACTGAACATTTACCTAATTGGTTGTTTAAACAATAAAATAAAGTACCACATTCTTCGATTACTAAACATCTACTAGACAGTGGCCCCCATGTAGACCTCAAAACAGCTTTCCGAGTACTCGCTCGGGCACGAACAACTCGGACTTTGCGCAACTTGGAAGCAGCGTATATACGTAGGGAGAAACCCAATCTTTGCAAGCAACTAGACCACGTGATCAATCTACAAGTGCCCTGGTGATTTTCACCCTAGATGATTCATGGTTTTAGTTGTCTTAGCTTCTCCCCCACATTTTCATTCCTGAATTTCTTTACGTTGTCCTCTGGCCCTTGCTGTTGTGCATTGATTTTCTGTTAATTCAAACTGCTGTCCAATTTTCATTTATTATCTGTGTTATGCAAAGGTGGGTTGCAGTTGATAAGCCGTCGCGAAATTTGCTGGTACCAATTAATCCTGCTGTATACGCCTGTTTTAAATTCATGCCCGGGGAAAAATTCTTCAAGTCAAAGATCCTCAAGCAGTTTAATTTTGACATCGCAAAAATTAAATTGTGGTTAAATTGCGGCGTCAGGTTATCATGACTATCTTATATTGTGTCAATTTAACGGCAGCATAATGGTAAAGAAGGCTGTTGTACGACTTTAAATGGCAGAGTTATATCTAGCCGAGACCACTTTTAACAACAAGGCTCGTAATTTGCTTTGGGTCTTCGCGTCGTCACATATAGCCAAAGATCCTCATGCAAGGCTGTATGTACATATTCCCTTGAAGGCCGCACGTGACCACCTCAGAAATTTATTCAGTTACGTCCATTCGGTTGAAATAGTGACTGACCAACTTTACAACCACCATCAGCGACTAACAGTGAACCCCAAAGTTTTACTGGCAAGTTGGACCAACTGGTGCAAATCGCGAAATTTTTCTAGCCACAGTGATCGGACAGAATGTCGTTATTCATCAGTTCATCAAGTGATGCCCGTCAATTGAATTAAAAGATTCCCAAAGACTGCAATAATTGTAATAGCTTTAAGATATTGTTGACATGACTGGCCATCACTTATGTTTTATATCCCAGGCCAGCAAAATTACGATCGTATAGAACCGATAGACTAATCGATCTATTACTCTTATCACAGCTACGATATAGTCACGATACTATGGAATCCCTCTGTATAAACTAACCAAGATAGACCGCTGATCGATATATCTGCGATATCTGTAACCATTTCATTCCACGATTCATCGTCGAACTCTTCGTGAAAATCTTGAGCATATTTGTGAGACTAATCTAGATTACGCAGTGCCTGTCTGGACACTCTGGTTGAGGAAAGATATTAACCTAACGAACGGGTGTAAAACAGGGTAACAAAGATTTCGACTGTTTTAGGGGTTACCCTAAATAGATAGGTTGAAAGTGCCTCGACTTATATTGCCTCATCGTAATAATAATAATAATAATAATAATAATACAGACACTGAAGGATTGGTCTGAAATCTCATATTGTGGCCTTTGGGTATGAGGCCGGAGACTCTTTTGCATGCAGGCACAACTCCTTTTTAAATTATCTGCACACAAGCACTCAGCATACTCAAGGGTATTGACATTGTGTTTGAAGAACCATTTAAATTGGCATACATAAAGTTAAAATCTACATGAATATGCTGGAATCACTCAGCTAAAGTCCTGGGGAAAACCGACGAAAAGACATTTTACGAGTTATTTGGCAACCCACAACCCTCTTGTGCAAAGTAAAAGACGGCTTTTCTTAGGAGAAAATCGTGAGTACTGACCATACTTTATAGGATGCGAAACTAGGCAGCAGCAGTCGCGTCAAAATACACTGTACATGCCCCCTACATTGATTTCTGGTAGGCATTCAATAATGTTTAGCGTAAACATCTATGCAAGCTAACATTATTGGGTTTCAGTAGTAAACTTCTGCAATGGGTGACGAAATTACTTTTCGGTCCTTCACAAGTTGCCTGTGTTGGGTAAAGGCAATAGGGGCGTAGAGCCATATAGAGTAGATTTCCTCAAGGTTGAGTGCTGGTACCGACATAATTTCTCTAGCATATGAATGATTGTGCATGGAAATTTGATTACGAATTCACCACGTTTGCAGCTGCTATAAAAATCTGGAAACTCCTCCGCAATGCTGCTGACGAAACCGCCTCCTAAGAAAAATCTTCATCTATTGTAATATTTCAGTAAATATGAGGGAGCTTGGAAGAGCCCTTGAAAACCCTATTTAAAGACAGAGATTGTCAAAAAATGCATATGCTACATGGCGGTATGGTAATAGTTTTTCGGTTATTGATGTCCACTCAATGTATGTCCATCAAGTAAAATTTAATCAAGTCTTCTTTTCAATATCGCAAAGCTCTCAGCAAGAAAAACCGAAGCAGGGAGTTTGTTCCCATTCTTTAATCATCCTGTGGGAAAAGTGTGTTCGCACTTCAAGTTTGGCCGAGTCAATTCTTAGTTTTTATTGGTGACCAGGGAGATTTATCGTGTTTGTCAATCTAAAAAATCGGCTAGCTGAAGAGCACAGTCAACACCCCTGACAAGTTTGAAGACCAAGATCATATCCCCTCGGTATTGCCTATAAATAAATAAATTGTATATTTAAGGCCCAGAGGGCCCCATCATTACAAACTTAGTACCGTGGTTTAAATAAATACAAAGTGGATAATTGCTGCACTATGTGAGCATCCATATGAACAGAAGAAATGAGTAGTATGGTAAACATATCCGATTCAAAAAAAGATTTGCCATTTTTAAAACAAAAAGTCAACAATCTTTGGCATATACGGTGAACTGGAAAAAAGAAGCAGTAAAAACTCCTAGGGTTACATCGGAGGCGGAGTTCGGCGAGACCGCCAATTTAAAAATAGGAGAAAAAAACTGCTTCACTAAAAATTAATAGCTAAATGCAATGGGAATAGTATTATGATGTTGCTGACTACGTATGAGGGTTCGGGACGCGCTCGTCGGGTGAGAGATAATATAGCAGCTCAGAGCTACTGATTATAACACCAGGAGCAATACGTAACTGAACGAAATGA